>CM065398.1:20880000-21262500 GCA_033060915.1 Euryodendron excelsum
AGTATTTTAGTAAATTGTTTTCACAAAGTATTGTTCTTCCCATTTCTTCCAAAGTCCTATTTTTCCTCTCAACAACTCCATTTTGTTGAGAAGTTCTAGGTGCTAAAAAATTGTGTTCAAAGCCATTTTTATCACAATATATTTCAAAATGTTTGCAATCAAACTCACCACCATGGTCAGTCCTAATTGCCGTGATTGTAAATTTTTTTTTCATTTTGAACCTTTTTACGAAACTTGGTGAAGAAGACAATTGTTTCATTCTTGTGAGCTAAAAAGAATGTCCGTGCAAATCTTGAGTAATCATCAACAATAACAAAAGCATATTGCATACCACCTAGATTCAAAGTTCTAGTTAGTCCAAACAAATCCATATGCAATAGTTGTAGTGGCCTAGAGGTAGAGAGCATGTTTATAGATTTAAAAGAAATTCAGGTTTGCTTCTCCATTTAACATGCATCACAAACTTTGTTTTTTTTTTAAATTTGAGTTTGGGAAGACCATTTACTAACTTATTTTTTAAAATTTTTAAAAGAATGCTTATACTAATATAGCCAAGTCTTCTATGCCACAACCAACTATGCTCACTATTCATAGCTGCAAGGCATTTAATTTTGCAATAAGACAAATCAATTAAGTTAAAAATGTAGATATTGTCTTATCTATGACCAGTCAATATGGTCTTGTTATCATTTATATTCACTACAACACACTTAGAATATTCAAACACTAGCTTACAGCCTTTGTCACACAATTGACTAATGCTCAACAGGTTATGCTTAAGCCCTTTAACATGTAAGACATTCTTAATAAAGGTTGAAAATTTTTTACCAATACTTTCTGCACCAATGATCTTCCCTTTGTTGTTGTCTCCAAAAGTGACCAAACCTCTATCCTTTGGTGTGAGAGATGTGAATTAAGTTTAACCTCCAGTCATATGTCTTGAGCAACCCCTATCCAAGTACCAATTATTCTTTTTGGACTTTGCTTGAAGATATACCTCAGCTTCTTCTTGTGCCATGAGACATAGGTTCGCAACCTCTTGAGGTTCAGCTACTTCATCAGAGCTGTCTTTCTCATCATCAGTCTAAGTATTGGCACCCAAAGCCCTTTTTCCAGATTTTCCTTTCTATCCCCTTTTATTGAGCATAGGACATTCAACTCTCATATGTCGTGGTTTCTTGCATTCAAAACATATAATCGTTGAGTCCTTGTTGCTAGATTCTCCCTTTGTCTCAAGCCTCTTTCCTCCCTTCCACATTTTCACGAATCTTTTGAATTTTCTAGTAATGAGAGCAACTTCCTCCTCATCTTCATCTTCATCCTTAGATTCATTTTTTTGTGTGGTAGACTTTAATGCAGCAAACTTCTTCCTCTTATCCTCTTCTTTTTGAGCATTCTGTTTTTTGGGTCAGCTCATAGGTTATAAGAGAACCAAGAAGCTCTTCAAGAGGTAAAGTGTTGAGGTTTTTAACTTCTTGTATGGCTGTCACCTTTGCTTCCCATGTCTTTGGCAATGATCTCAAAATTTTCCTTACATATTCACTGTTAGGATAAACTCTTCCAAGATATTTTAAGCCATTAACAATGTTAGTAAATCGAGTAAACATTTCTGTAATAAATTCATTAGCTTTCATTCTAAATTATTCATAATTGTCCGTCGGTGAGAGTGTCGCGCTGAGAGTACGAGAAGGGAACGTCACATGAGCCCTACGTCGCCAGAGAAATTAGTCAAGATTGTTTGTTCTTTTCTTAATTCAATATATATTTACCTAATTCAAGATATTAAAATTAGCCAATCATACAATTACTCTATAATTTCATATTTAGATATAAAAATAGATATTTTGAATCTTTTGTCCTATTTTCTAATTTACCCCCTCCTTGCATTTCAACCATATTGCTAACTTAGTTAGGTTTTTAGTTAGTTTCCTAACTTAGTTAGCCTACAAACAATGAGGCTTTAACACCTCGTCAAATAGTATAAGAGTTGATTACTTTATCTAGTTATTCCTTAACTAATCTAATTTGTTAATTTATAACTCCAATTATATATTGCTAATGCATATCTATAAGCATGGAAAAAATACTTAAAGTCCTAACTTCTACTTATATTACTACTATAGTATATGTTACTCAACAAATTTTAAGTTCATTCCAATGTTACAGAAAATTACAAAGAGATTTTAGAAATTTTATCATAAGACTTTGAACAGAGCATTTCTACTATAAGAACACGATTTGGCCCAATCTGCATCTGCATCATGAATTTTGCCATTGTTACAATTTTCCTCCCATTTCTCTTCCTTTTTTTTCTTCTCTTTCTTTTTTAATAGCTAATCTTATTATTTTTTTTCTTTCTTTTTTATTTCAAACAATGAAAAGTGATTTTCTTTTCACTTTATTCTTATTTTATTTTTCAAAATAAATAAAGTCAAAAAAATTATTTTTTCTTTTATTTTCTCTCTCATTTCATTTATCTTCCCTTTCCTTTTTCATTCCCTTCCACTACCATCAAACATATCCTAAAGCTGTGAAATCATAGAAAACACCCTCGAGAAGTGCAGAAGTAAAGGTAAACACAATTTGATTACAGTAAACAACCTTATTAGACTACTGCAACATTATCGTACACAAAAGTACTGAAAAAAAAAGAAAAGAAAACATGCCAAAAACATTATCATGCACAAAAGTACTAAAAAAATAAAATAAAATGCCACTTTCGCGGGCAGAAAACACAGCGATTGCATTTAGCGCATGCAACAAGCCTTTTAAACCATTAAGTTATCCTTAATGGACGAGTGAAGTCTCGTGAGGGTTTACAGTGACGACGCCCACAAACATCAGTTTATTCAGTGAAGCACCCCATTTCACATCGTAGTTAAGGGTTCTTGTTTGGTCTCGTACTTGAAGTCGAAGCAATTGACGCCGGTGTAAACGCCGTCGTCCATTTGGTAGACAACTTGTTGCCCGTCAGTGAGAGTGTCGCGCTGAGAGTACGAGAAGGGAACGTCGCATGAAGCCTGCGCCGCCAGCATGCTGACCGTCACAATAGTCATGGCCGGCACGGCAACCTTGTACACGCTCTCCACTACGGAGGTGGATGTCCGAGTTTCTCCCCACTGGTAAGCTCCGGTGAACTCGGCTGAGATTTCAACCTTTCCCTCTGCGATGATGGGAATGCCGGTTTTGATGCTGGTTTTGACGCCCAGCTTCAGTGAAACGCTGGTATTCCAAGTACTGGTCTTGGTCTCTGTATAGGAGAGCTTCACTTCCATTGTGTTGGATGATGGGGTCCGGTTAATGGCTGTCCCGGTGGCCATCGTCAGGACTCTCTTGCTGTAAATCCTGGCGTCCATGAGACGAAAATCGACTTTGTCGATGCTCCTTGAAATAACAAGCTCTTCCACCTGCATTCGTGCTTCTTTGGTAATGGTGGAGACGGCGGCGTTGAGACAGTTTGTCTTACCCTCGGTGGTGAGTCTCTTGCAAAAATTGTTGTTACCCAAGTTGCGGAGAGCGACGACGTTGTTGTCGAGTTTGATCGGCCAAAACAAGGTGTCGGAGTTGTTGCTGTTGATGGCGGTGTCGTCTGAATCGGCCCAGATCCAGTTAGGGCTGCGCCGCCAGAACTTGCCGTGGTGATCCGACTTTATGCGGACGCTTCCGTCGCTAGTGGTGAAGACCTCGTTCCCCACCGTTTTATCTCCGATGTCGCCAGACGCGAACTGCAAATACGGGTAACCTTCTATCCAACGGGCGCTGAGGTAGTTGCCGTTGTCCCCCTTGAGTGCAACGTGTTTGGGCAATACTACGAGAGTTTCCCAGTCGACGAATGTGTAAACGTCGCACTGGTCCTTGTCAGGCGCTGCCGATCCTGCGAATAAACAGGACTCGTAGGGAGCCGGAACCCTCCACAAGCAGGCGTAGCGCTGGAGCTGGACGTGGCGAAACATAACTGTTTTGGCATCGCCGGCTGCTGGGTAGACGGGCTCGAACAAGGTACAAGACCATTTGGATTGGTCTTCCTCTGCTTCGTCGGCGCCAGCGACAATCCACCAGTGGTTTTGCGACCACCTTACCCAGTATTTGTTGTTGTAACAACATCTTATGTGGACCAGTCCCTTCCCACTCTTCGCCGCCTCCACTTCGAACTTTGCGTACGGGCTCACCGCCTCCTCTCCGGTGAATTGGAGAAACCCATGCGCCTGCACATCTTCGTGTATGTACCGCAAGTACTTGCCGTTGTACTTTGATTTCAGCACCACAAACGTTGGCAATGACATTTTCTTTTCTTCACTCCTTTCTCTCTTCTCTCTTCTTACTCTAAAGTCACTCTCTTCTTTTATCAGTTATACTTCCCTTAAGTATAGGCTATTACGCTATTTATAGTGACCAAACGAGTAAAAAGTGAAATGACATAAATAACCCACTACAATCAAGTCGATTAGAAAACCAATATGTAAGGATGACAAAGGTTGGGTTTGGGTCAGGTGAACTCCTACCCATTTCCTCCATGTCCCTTCCGTCTTTTTTATATTAATAATGTTTTAAAAACATTATAAGCAAAGTAAAGATCAAAATAAAAAAATAAAAAAATAAATTATTTATATTTTAATAATAACTAGGTACATGTAAATATGGCAGTCTTTCAAATTTTATCCGATCTCGATTAATATAATTTAATACTCGTTTCAATAAAAATAAAATAGTCAGGGTTATCTAAGATATCGAATTATTTTACTATTCTCATGTATATCATTGAAATGTCATGCTCTACAGGTCCCGTTAATTAATTCTCCACCTTACAAGTCAGCATCATGCAACCAATCATATCTCTATCTCTCGTGTTCACATTTCCAGCATCATGCAAACTTTCCTTTCTCCTTTCATGCCCTTATGAACGTACGTAACTCGCTCTTATATCGAATAATGTTGCCCTTTTTTTGGGCAAGCACTTTATTATAAGCTCCAATTATGATTTTTTTTTGGTGGAGCTTTCTTGCATGCATGAGGGGCTGCAGAAGGTTCCTACTGCCAAAGCTATTCATGTATAATACTGGTATGTATGTATAAATTAAAAAAATTTTGTCTTTTGTCTAGATTTGAAATCTAATGACAAATACTCATTTTTTTGAGTTGGACCGTATAGTACGTGTATTAAACATTTTATGTATTATATTTTTAAAAAAACTTTATTACAAATTAGATATAATTCAATATAATTTTAGTATATTATTTATTTTATACTTAATATATAAAAACCAAAAGATTTTCTGTCCTTTTATTTTTTATTTTATTTTAGATCCAATTCCCCACATAATTGCAATCCAATCTTAGGCTAGGTTAGTGTGAGCTGAGTGTTAGAGTCTATATTTGACTAGGTCCCTTGGGAGAGAACGATACCAGATTACTAGTTTATACTTCATCGCGACCTCCGTACTCTTACGGGATACTAATTCCATTTTGTAGTTTTCGAAGCGAACCAAGTTTTGGCGCCGTTGTTGGGGACCAAAGGCACGAGGCAAGCACTAGCTAGCTTGGGATTGAAAAGCAATTAGTGGATTGGATCCCCATTAATCTACCACAATAGAGGAATTTCAGCTTAGGCCATCAGTAATTTCGTTCCATATTTTTGTGTGAATACCATGTTAGATTTTCATTCTTTCTTTTTCTCTTTATTTTAGGTTTATTTTGTTTTGATTTATATATATTTTGTTTTATTTTAATAATTTGATTAGAGGATTGCTAGTTGAGAATTAGGAATTATTTTTATTGCAAATTGGTAGTACATAACTTACAAAGATTGGAGGTTTGGTTGGTTGAAATGTTAAATTGGTGAAATTTGTTATGCGAAGATTGAAGGTTTGGATGAAAACTTATTGAGCATTATTATGTATGATGTGTTTAAGTGCGGTGCGCTACATTTGTTTGTGTCTTGCATCCATATTCTATTGTGCACTTCGTCATGTTTGGTGACACATTTTCACACCATCCAACATCCAACATGTATATGAGGGAGCACCTTAGAGCTAATGGCCTAAGGGAGCATTCTTGACCACCTCCCAATTGTGGTGGTAATGAAAGCATTCATGAGAATGGTAGTGTGGAAACACCTCCATGTAAATCTCTTAGAGACTACATTTAGGCTAATAGGCTTAAAGCACAAGAAACATCCTATAAGCACCCCATTTTTGCCTACTCGACAATCTCCGACCCGACCGGATCTAGTTTTCAAACATCACAACATATGCAAGCCCAAGATGGGTCTTTCTAATTCCAATCCAGTCAACTGGTCACTCCCCAGGCCCATAAGGTCCCGCTGGAGCCATAAACACCATCATGCCCCTAGGCATTCCAGGCAGCTTTCCGGGACCGGGCGGTCTCGAAACCAACGCCATCCAGGTAGCTTTCGAGATTGAGCGATCTCGAAGACCAACACCTTATCAAATTCTAGACGGTTCACTTCTGGCGCCTACTAGCCCACCAATGTAGAATGTCCGTCATTCGGTAGTTCTTCGAGACCAGGCATTCTCAGGGACCAACACCACCTCCACAGGTAGCTTTCTGGAACCAAATGTTCTCAAGAACTAACACCCCATACAAGTAGCTCTCTGAGACCGGGCGGTCTCAAGGACCAACACTGCACAGGTATTTTTCCATGGCTGGGCGGTCTCAGGAACCAACACTTAGGTCAACACCGGCCCTTGCTAGCCCGACTCGGTGAAAAATGACCCAACCTGCCCCTTGGGCCTCCAGGCACGTTTTAGGAAAGTTCAAAATTCCTCAAAACGACAAGTCCACCCTTCCAAAGTATTACTAAACTAGTAGGCGTACTCCACACTGTTGGTCCAGTAGGCAACCCAATAGGGGGGTGAATTGGGTTTTTTGAAGATTAAGAGCAAATAAGATTAATTAAAATTAATCTAAACAATGTATCAATAATCAATCTATATGCAATGCAATGTAATCAGTAGAAGTAAAGAAAACAGAGCAAAGGAAAGGGTACACAGATTTACCGAGGTTCAACCACAAACCGTGGTCTACGTCCTCACCCCAAGACCTCCTTGAAGTCTTCTTCTACTATGTAATCACCTATTACAAATGGGCTGCTGATTGACAAAGTGCTCAGCTCACTATACACAAGAACTCCTCACCGGACTCTTCAATCTCCAAGTGGTTTTGTCCAAGCTCCACTCAAACTTACAAGAGTTTTGCTTTCACAAGAAAACTCTCAAACTCTTAATTACAAGTGTATAAAAGTATACAAATGACTAACACTCTCTAGCAAGAGTAAATATTACAATCTGAGCACACAGATGAAGACAGGAAGAATATTCAGGGTGTATCAGTGAATCAGTCAGCTTGATCTTGTTTTTGTCTTTCATCATCTATATAAATGCAACTGGAAGCATATATATAAGCCCCTGTATTGATTCCATCCGTTAGAGGTAGTTGGGGATCATTAATGCACGTCCAGTCCGTTGTAACGTTAAGAAAAATAGCCGTTATATCCAAGGAGTTGGCTCCATATTTGTAGAGTTGACACTTTTTGCTTCTGCATTTACCATATGTTGTTTACTGACTTCATGAGTCCCTTTTTCATATCAATGAGGCGACTTCTTGTTCATTCTGTCTTCACATTTTTTATTTTTGCTGTCATGAGGCGACTCCTTATTTATCGGGAGTCCGCTCTTTGTTTATTCGTTCTTCAGCCTTTTTTACTTCTGTTGTCATGAGGTGACTCTTTGTTTTCATGTGTCCGTTCATTGATCATGTTATCTTCAAGTCTTTGCGTCTGTCGCCATGAGGCGACTCTTTATCACAATGAGTCCACTCATTGTCAATTTGGTCTCCAGGCTTTTTGCTTCTGCGATCAAGAGGCGACTCTTCATTTCTCATGAGTCCGCTCATTCTTCATTTTGTTTTCAAGCATTTTACTTCTGTGATCAAGAGGCAACTCTTCGTCTTCATGTGTCCCCTCATTGTCCATTTGGTCTTTAAGCCTTTTGCTTCTGTAATCAAGAGGCGACACCTCATTTCCATGAGTCCCCTCATTTTCCAAAACTATGCTTTCTGACTTCTAATGAGCCAGATCATTTCAGCAGCAATATAAGATCTTCAAGGAGTATATCTTTAGGGTATGATGATCAATCAAATCTCCTTAACTCATCAGAGATAACTTTTATTCAATTTGGATTGAATCAATCATTCGATATTGATCTTCTCTTGATTCTCAAACTATCAGAGCTTTAATAGATCAATGTTCATCTTTTCTTCTTCATTTGCAAAGCTCCTTCTATCATTGTAGAACATCCTCTTTCAATGCCAAGCTTTCTCAATTGTGTAGAGCTTCACAATGCTTCATTTCTGATTTCCTCTCTTTGATTGCAATTCTTCTTTCTTCTTTACAGATCACTTCAATGAGACTTTTGTAAGCTTAATGAAATCTCTTCATACATCTAGTCTTCATTAATTATTTACCTTGTAGAAGAATTCATCACTTGAATTCCATGTAGAGATCAGACAATCATTGTGAGCCATCTTCTCAGCAACTTCAATCACATTATCTTGTATTGATCTTTGCATACTTGATGAAGTCATCTCTTGAGCATTTTCAATCTCTTCAACAATTAATTCCTCTTCAACTAATCTTTGCACTTCTTCAACTAATCCTTGCATATTCTAATGAAGTCTTCAGTATATTTTGAGTGCAGATCAATCTTCATTGAATCTATGCATGCTTCATTTGAACACCTTCAATCTCTTCGAATGTAGAACATTTGTTTGAAGTAGAGATAGGTGTCAATCTTCTGTTTGGTTCATTGCATAGCTCTTAGAATTCATTGCTTGATCTTGAATTTGTTGTGCATTTTCTTTGGCATGCATTAGACTTGAGATTGAACTTAAAGTCTCAATTATGAACTTTGTTAATCTGCACACTAAGTAGATTCATTAGTAAAATAACATAAGATTTAGTTATCATCAAAATCAATATGAGAATTAACCTTGAGTCAACAAGGATTAACCTTGAGTCAACACACATGCCATCTGGTCCAATTCCAGTCCCATTATGGCTAACTCCAATCAAAATGACCGTTTTGCCCTTGAACGCCCCAACACTACACAAACCCCACCGAGCGGTAAAAGACCCTCCCGAAACCATCCCTGAATGACCAGGCACACTTAACACGACACTCTAAACAATTTCTGACCATTTTTAACCAAACCCGGTCAAGATGACCATTTTGCCCCTGACAACACAAATGCACCCCGAAACAACACCGGTCCTAGGTTATTGAACGACGGGTCTCATCATACACCCCTATTTAACCTAAGGAGGATCTTACGATGCTAAACACCCACGACTCGATAAAAGGTTCCCAGACCGTCTTGCAGACGTTCTGCCATAATTGCCTTTTCTCCTGATTCCTTAGTTATAACGTAACGTCAAATGACTTGAGAAATGCGTAAACTAGGGAATTCCCAAAAGCTCGTCCATAGATCTTTCCATCGATATGACTCGATCAGATAGATCGGTTCCTGAAGCTCCTCATCGTATGGCTCGAAGACTGCAACTTTCGACAACCCTTAAAGCGTCTCGCAGACGCTCCGCCAAGGTTGACTTTGTCTCCAATTCCCTGATTGAAACACACCATTAAAGGACTTGAGAAATGCGTAAATTAAGAAATTCCCGAAAGTATTTCCAGAGTACTTTCCATCAGTACGGTCCGATCGGAAAGGTCAATTCCCGAAGGTCGCGATCATACGATAAAAAAAACAGCTATTTTTGAATCCCCACGAAGCATATCACAGACGATCTGCAAAGATGCAATTTTATGCTCATTTTTCAAGACAATATCTCACACTTCTGAACACCATTCAAACTTTTTGAAAACACAAAAGTTCACGAGAAACCCTAGGAGAACACCGTGGATGCAACCGATTCCTTCGAAACCTTTCCGGTTGGCTTAATTATCAAGGCAAAGTTTAAATGAATACTCCTAGTGACAGAGCGTATGCTACATGCGCCCAGATTTTAATCAAATCGACCAAATACCAGCCTCCCCCTTTGCATATTCTAGAACCAAAAATTGATGCGAAGCTCTGCTGAAACTACTCCAGAACCTCGAATCTCTACATACATTCCACTCCTCCAACACTTAGGCAAGATTCCACCTCCCTCTAGCCCATACACTTCACCTACATAGCCCTATACACCATTAAACCCCTCCTTCCAACCCCTAAAGCCTACTTGAAGCCATCCAAGTTCAAATCAAGGCATTCATAGAAGATTACAAGTGTGTTGAAGGCTAAAGGTGGTATTTCTTTTACATTTTTGTCTTCCCCCACTCTTTTTTTCTCCCTTTTAGCCTACTTAGGCTATTCTCTATTTTAATCTCCATCTTCAACCCCCCTTTCTTGCATACTTGAGCCAAGAGGGCTCTTAGTTCATGCCTAAAGGAAAGCTAGTGGGAGCCACCATATAGGAGGATCTTTCACTAGCCGACTTTAAGATGGTATGGCCTAGGAGCCTCTTGTTTATGTGGTGTAGCCTAAAGCCTTGTATGTATTCATGACCCCCTTGCATTTTGTTATCTTGATCATGTCTTATGTGCTTGGCTTCATTTTTATGTTTATAATCATGTCTTACAAAGCTTGCATTATTCTTATTTCCATGCCGCTTTCAATTTCAATACCCCTCTCAAAATGGTTCTAAGAGTTGGCTCCTTGAAATTTAGAATGAGACCTTAGAAGTCATGCCTTAGAAAATCCCCCACTACCCTCCTAACTCACACTTTTGCATCATTGAATTTCAATTTGCATAAAAGTTGTTTTCCCAACTCTCTAGTTCTCAAGGTTTCCATTTCCTCAAATTTAGTGGTTGAAATGGCCCCATAGAACCCTCTCTTGAGTGGTCTCCCTTTTATTTAGCCATAGGAACCCTCCCTTATTAGAATGGTTTCCTCTAACAATGGTTTCCAAAATGCTATTCTTAAAAATGGTTTTCAAAAATTCATTCTCTCCATCTTTGCATTAAAAATGATATTTTAAAAGTTGTCATCATCATGTTGATTCTTGGACTCCATGCTCTTGTCAAGATAATGGTTATAATGGTCATAAGAAAACCTTCTTTGGAATGGTCTCCAAACATCAACCATATAAACCATGCTCTTGGATAGTGTCAAATTTTCATGGAAATGATCTTCAAAAATGTTGTCTTCCAAAGTCCTTTGCATAACATGATTTTTTTTTTTTTCAAAAACTCTTTCAAAAAATGCATCAAACCACCTTTCAAAACCATCTTACAATCTAACCCTAGGTTAACTTGACCCTAGTTGTCCAACCCTAGGTTAACTTGATCTTAGTTATCCAACCTTAGGTTAACTTGACCCTAGTTGTCCAACCTTAGGTTAACTTGACCCTAGTTGTCCAACCTTAGGTTAACTTGACCCTAGTTGTTCAACCCTAGATTAACTTGACCTTAGTTAGTTAACCCTAGGTCACCTTAACCCTATGTTAACCTAACCCAAGTTAATTAACCTTAGGTCACCCCTAACCATAGGTCAACCCAACCTAGGTTAGTATATTTCAAGGTTCCAACTCATTAACCCCTTTTAAATGATCTTTCTATCTAAAACTATTCTCATGACTCACTTTTTCAAAAACCTCCTACTCTCTTGAGATTTCAAAAGCCAACCCCATAACCTCTTCAAATGTTCCCACATTCCATCTTCAAAGTATTTCCAAAAATGTTTTCAAAAACTCACAAGCCTAAGGTGTCCCTACCCTTTTTATGATTAGGGATTCCAAAGGAACGTGATACATCAAGAACAACCTCCAAGATTGTCCATATTAGGATTCCAAAACCACTTTCAAAAGCTTTTTCTAAGACAAGTTCATAAAAACATCTCAAAACCCTACCTCCAAGGTTTTCAAAACAAGACATCAAAACTCTCTTGAGTTGCTTCAAAGCGCTTCCAAAACTCCTTTAAGTTGTTCCAAAAACATTGCAAAACACTTCAAAATCCGTTTTCAAGAGTTTCAAAGTTCTATTACAAAACACCTCAACATCTGATTTGAAATCAAAATTCTCAAGTCATCTTTCCAAAGACCTCAAAGTATCTCCAAGCTTTCCACAGGCCCCAATGCACCCATTTTCCATCAGGCTCTTGCCCGAACTACGAATGACCTGATTCTCGCCAAATGAGATACGTAAGCAACCTAAGATGGTGCAGTCATAACTTCTACTTCAACTCCAATCCCTTTTTCAAAAACTTCAATCAATTCAAAGTTTTCATTTCAAACTCCTACAAAACTCCCGTGTTTTCAAACTTCTTCCAAAACTTGCATAATGTATCATTCATCAGAAAAGTGATGACTAAACCCTGTTTTCAAAATTCTAAAGTGGATATTAAGTGGATAACGGTAACCGGTTATTCTAGTGAGTGAATAAAGGATGATTAGACATGTAGGTACCGAAAGGGCGGGGTAGGATGATGATCTTAGGATATCTTCCCTACACGTAACCAACCCCCGGACCATAGATTTCTATTTTCGAAAGACCAAATGGAGTTATTTTTCAAAAAAGGCTTTAATACTCTCAAAGGTTGCCAAACAACTTATTTTTCTTAAAAACCCTCTCTTACAGAGGTATTTTAAAAAAAAAAAAAATTTTCAAAAACCCTAAGTTTAATCTTCGGATTAATACTTAGTTTTAGGTGACCTAACTCACTTTAATCAAGTTAGGTGGCGACTCCTATTTTCTTAAAAAGCCCTTAATCAAATCAATTTTCAATTCAGACCTAGTCGCACTTGTCCTTCTAGGAGGATGAGTTCTAGCGACAGAGTTCTATACTTTTGTCTCCGAGCCGAAAGGACCTTGGACCTAAAAAATCGAGGTGCGATAGCTGGCAACTCCACTGGGGATACTTAGAGGGTTAGGCCATTGACATGTCTCTTCACCCTTCACTCACCCAAAATCTCTGGTTACTTTGTCTAGTTTTATCCACTTTTCAAATTTTTCTAAGTTTCCAAAGCAAATCGTATTTTCGAAAATGAATTTTAAATAAGTGTCATCACTTGCAGTCATTGTTTACATTCATGCTTTTACATTAACCATCCATTTTACCTTGCATCAAGTTTTTTGAAAAGTTACTAACTCTTTGCATCTTTCTTTTATAGGTGAACCTTTGTTCACATTTTATTTCATATCTTATTTATTGCCATGTATGTGAATGAATGAACAGGATGTGATGTCTGTTGTTGGGTCCTTTCCCCCATTTTTGAAAATTTCACACACACTTGGTGCGCTCACTTGCATTTGCATTTTGCATATATTACCTGGTTACTACCCTTCTAGATAGAATGGGGAACAGTATATTGACTGTGGGTGGATGCTGTATCAGTTTCTCAACCTACAGTCTCTTAATAGTTTCCCCGCTCGAACCACCAACCAAAGATGGAGTTCACCCTTTCGGGGGTGGATGTTGGAGGTTTGAAGGTTCGGTAACCGAGCTTTTTTAGGAAGCATTAGTAAACCCCCAACCTCATACTTATGTAGCACCCTATGCATAGCCGAACCTCTGCCAAATTTAGGACACGCGCGTCAATTTCAAAATGAAGGAGGAAAGGGCGACTGTTTTACTTTCCCTTATATATTCTGTTCAATTCATGCTGTTATACTATTCAATTCATGCTATTTTATTATGTATATGCATTATAACCACTCATGCATCGGAATTCATTTCAAGACAAGAATTCCCAAGGTAACTCAAGTCATTGCATATTCATGCATCTAATCAACCCCCAAAGAAAGGCCCAATGAACTTCTCACTCAAATCAAGCAAACCCAAATCTCCTAAGGGTACCGCAACACCCTAAGGGTTCATGGCATGCATCAAAGTCATCTCATAAAGAGGGGCCCTAATCCCTCTTCACTCATGGAGATAGGGCTGCCATGAAAACGAAGGGGCAATTCAAATCAAAATCCCCCACCAACTTCCATTCAAGAAGGCGAATCCGAATACTTAAGAGTAGATTAGGATCCCATGATATAAATATAAAATAGGCGAAGGTCCTAAGGAAAATGTTTCCCCTCCTCTTTTCAATGTTTGAAAAATTCTGTATACAAGGAGAATTCATTTTAATAAAGTTGTTATTTTCGTCCAATGATTGAATGTGTGAATGGATGAATGAACAGGCTCGCACAGGTACAGTATTGCATGCAGGGGCAACCCCCTATCTCCAGACATGAGCCAAAGTATCATGCTTAGTTCCCCTCAAAAGGCAAGGGCACCCTTAGGCCATGCATTACATAAAAACCTTTCCAAATCCAAAACCTAACATATAATCCTTTTGTTTTATTTTTCTTTATTTTCTATTCTCCCTCATCTCATCAAAAGACTAGCAATGGTTTCTGGTAAGGCTACTTGCATTTTAAGTCACCATTGCTCCAAGGAAAGGAAAGAGAGGAACACGAGTGTCCCCTGTACTCCGAACACCAGTCCTTACTCAATAACGAGTAGCACAAATGTCAAATGAAGGCAACACTTTTGATCAATAGAACAACTCGGTGACATGGGAAGAAGTGAATGAGATGAAGGCAAAAATAGGCGAGATGTTCAAGCTCATGCAACTGATGGCCTTCAAAGGACCTGTCGTGAACCCATCGGCCTCAACATCTCATAACAAGGAAACCGAAGCCATCCCGCCAAAGGTCATCATGCGAACCGACAATGTAGGGAAGAACAAAGAACTCCCCAAAGTAGTGCACATTGAGGAAGGAGAAGAAGACAACCCTGAAACCATCTTGTTAACTACCACATCAAAGAAGGAAGGCCCGGACCCTTTCGATCTCAAGATAAAAGGCTTAGAAGAGTCCCTGTGCAGCCTACAAAGTTATGACACCTTCGGTGGGACATCCTATGATGAACTATGCTTCTTCCCCATCCACCTAAGGCCGCCCAATTTCAAGATGCCCGATTTCCGAAAGTATGATGAAAGTGGGGATCCCGTGGCTCACCTGAGGCTATACACTGGAGCATTAAGCGGTCATGGGAATGACCTCAAACTCCTGATGCAACTGTTTCAACATAGCTTGACCGGGCCCGCACTGCAATGGTTCGCCCGTTTAGATTTGGGAAAGATTACAACTTGGAACGAATTGGTCATAGCCTTCCGATCCCAATACCACCACAACAGTGATCTAACCATGGACCGATGTGCCTTGATGATGATGACCCGAGGTGAGAAAGAAAGCTTCAAAAATTTCGCTCTGAGATGGAGGGAGGCAGCCGCACAAGTCAACCCTCCACTGCTAGAAAAAGAGTATGTGCAACTATTTGTAAACACCTTCCAAGGTCTGTACTATAAGCGTCTGTGCCTGAGCATTGGAAAGAGTTTTTCTGAGTTGATAATGCAAGAAGAAATGATCGAGAATGGATTAAAAACTGGTATAATCACGGACCCCTATGCTAAGACAAGTGAAGGATTCGCAAATGTGGCCAAGAAGGTAGCAACCACTTAGGGTACCGACAAGAAAGAAGGAGAGGTATCTGCCATCCTGCCTACACAACAGCAGCCATACTACCCCCAATATCAAGCTCAACCACCATCGCCTGCTCCCATCATCAATATCCCCATTGCTAACACCCAAGTGTAAGCACCCTATTTTTTACCGCTCAGCAGTCTACGGTCCATCCAGAATTGTACACAAGTCAATACGGACGAATTCCAATCGAAGCCAACTCTCTAAGTCTAATCCCTTCTATCCATTGCTGCGCGGCCCACCAGCCCAAATAGAGATAAAATGACCAAAATGCCCTTGGGGGGCATTGTTCGGTCCAATTCCATTTCAGGCGCGTCTTTCTGAAGACGGTAAGTCCCCTTTCTAATATTCCAAACCAGGCACGTCTTTCTGAAGACGGTAAGTCCCCCTTCCATTTCCAACAGGCACGTCTTTCCGAAGACGATAAGTCCCCTTTCTAATTCCATCAGGCACGTCTTTCTGGAGACGGTAAGTCCCCTTTCCATATTCCATCAGGCACGTCTTTCCGAAGAAGGTAAGTCCCCTTTTAACCTATCGACCGGGACGAGACCCCAAGTCCCCTAAATGGTAGAACAGTCCACCTTTTGCGCCTGCTAGCCCGCCAATACAGAAATGTCCATTTTAGGCACGCCTTCCGAGAAAGTTAACTTCTCAGGCGTTAAGTCCCTTTAGCAGCTTCCCGAGATCAGGCAGTCTCGGGAATGATCGCGAACCATCAGAGTAGCAGAAGTACTCACAAACATCGTAACTGTCAGAGTAGCGGAAATACTCACAAGCAGGTCGATATAGGAAATTGCCAACAAACCCCTGTATCACGAAACCGCCAACAGAGTGGTGGAAGCACTCAAAACCCAAGTCAACACCAGTGCCTGCTAGCCCACTCCAGTGAAAAATGACCAAACTGTCCCTAGGGCCATTTTCAGCACGTTTTTTGAGAACACTCCTGAGTCCTCATAATGGTAAGTCCACCCTTCCAGGGTTGTTTTAAAAATAATCCGGCATGATTAGGTGCCTTCTAGTTAGTTTCGGGTCAATTCTGAGACCTTCCGGTCAAGACAACCATTTTGCCCCTAGGCATCCGAACGCCTCGGGGACCACATCGGCTCTGGGTATCATACCGGTAACCTCCCGAGAATGCTTCTTAAAGTGTTCTCAACCTTTTATTATCTTTCCGGATCATTTCGAGACAATTCCGGGAAGCCCAGTGCGAAATGACCGTTTTGCCCCTGGTAGGCCAGTCGCCTTTTCTAACCACACCGACTCTGGGTTTCAAACCGCTAACCACCTGAGAATGCTTTTTATAGTATTCTCGACTTTCCTTTATCTTTCTAGATCATTTCGAGTCAGTTCCGACAAGCCTAGTGCAAAATGACCGTTTTGCCCTTGGTGGGCCAGTAGCCTTTTCCGACCACACCGGCTCTGGGAATCAAACCAGTAGCCTTTGGGAACATTTGAAATAATTTTTTCAAGTCTCAAATCTTCTTCCGGGACATTCTGAGTCGGTCTCGGCAGCTTCTCGACCCGATTGATCATTTTTTTCTTGATGGCCCGATCAACCCTTCCGACAAATCTTGTCATCCTTTTTCAAGTCCATTACCCCCTGAGACTCTATTCTAAGGGTTCCTGCCCTTTTCCGGCCCTCCGGGTCATTCTTGGCCCCTTCAAATCATTCCCGGACTTTTCAAAGTCACTCCTAGTGAAGCTAGGCTAAAAATTGCATGGTAGTCACTAGTACAGGCGTCCAAATCTTCCCAAGATATGTTGCTTGCCAACCTTAAAACTTTCCTAACTGGATGGCGCCACTAGTAGTGGTGCCAAGCCAATATTTGGCCTGGCGCCACTCATAGTGGCGCCAGAAGCATTTTTGCCATGGCGCCAGAAGCATTTTTACCCTAGCACCACTACAACAGGTGCCAGGTCATTCTTTTGTCTATAAATACAGAACCTCCTCCAGCATGAAAGAGGTTCGCAAAATTAGTCTAAAAACCCTACTTTTCGATATACAGAGCTCGTAGCCTCCCTAAACCCTAGCTTCTTTAGGTTTTCTAAACCCTAGCCTCCTATACACTCATATACACCCTCATACACTCATATACACTTTTATACACTCATACACTAACCTTCAAAGCCTCCATTGAAAACTTGAAGCGCTGCAAATTGAAGCTTTGAAGATTGAAGACAAACTCTTAAAGATTGAAGCGAAGACCGAAGCAAGACAAGCAAAGCAAATTGCGCAAAGCTAAGCCAAATAAAGAAGGCACAAGGTAGGCTTTCTTTTTACGTTTCTGCACTTTCCCCCTCTCTCTTCTCTCTCCTAACCCACTTGGATTTTCTTCTATTTTAATCCCCCATCTTCTTTCCCCCCTTTCTTGTATGCTTGAAGCAAGCGAATTCCCAGTCCATGTGTAGGATTAGGCTTTTGGAGGGTCACCATGTCGGGGGCTTTCTTTTAGTCTAACCGGAGACCACGTAGGTTCGGCCCCCTTGATTATGTGGTGAAGCCTTTAACCTTGTATGTTTACGACCCTCTGTGCATTGTGCATATCATTATCTTGCATTCCTCCAAAACTCATTTTCAAACTCGTTTTTCAAAGCTTGCATCAAAATTGGTTTCAAAATTGCATCAAAATCTTCTTTTTCAAAACTTGTTTTCAAAATCACAATCCTAGGGTGATTCTAGCCTTTCCATGGCTAGAGTTGCTTTAGGAAAGTGTTACATTTAAAGTGACCAATATGGTCCATATTTTCAAATCCTTGTTGTTTTCAAAACCACTTTCTTAAAGTGGTTCTAGCCTTCTTATGGTTAGAATCCCTTTAGGAAAGTGAGATATTTTTTATGCTTTCCAAAAGCTCTCTTTTCAAATCTTTCCTTCTAAAAACCTCTCTTTCAACATACTTTCTAAAAACTCTCTCTAATCTCCTTCTTCAAATTCCTTTCCAAAATTGTTTTCCTAAAACTCCCTCTAAAAATCTATTTTCAAAACTTCCTTTTCAACTCCTTTCCAAAACACCCTCTTCAAAAATCGATCTTTCCTTTCTAAAAACACTCCTTAGGTTTCCTTCTTAGAAAACTCTCTACGATCTCTTTCCAAAAACGTCTTTCCTAAAAGCTCCCCTTCCAAAAACGCTTTCTTCAAAGTTCACTCTCCAAAAACGCTCCTTACGTTTCCTTCCTAAACAACTCTTCCCAAAAATCTCTTTCTAGAAACTCCTCACTAGGATTTCTTTCCAAAAACTCTCTCTTTTCAAAATTCACTTTCTAGAAACTCCTCTCTAGGATTTCCTTCCAAAAATCCCTCTTTCCAAAAAACTCACTTTCCAAAAACTCTTTCCTTAGAGTCCAAGTTAAGTCCTAGAACCCACGTTTAGGAAACCCTAATTTTCCTTCCCAAAAACATGATTTCTAATCCCTTATTTTGGCCTCAAAACCTAGGTTTCCAAAACCTCTTGTTTTCTACATCAAAACTATATACATTTCCAAAACCTCTTTTCTACGTCAAAACTATAGTCTTCCCAAAACTAGAATTTCCAAAACTCCATCTTTTCAAAATCCATGTCAAGTCCAATTTTCCCTTTAGGAAACCAAATCCAACCTCCCATTTAGGAAACTAGATCTATCCTCCGTTTTTGGAAACAAAATCCAATCCCTTGTTTTAGGAAATAGGAATTTCAAACCCTTTCAAACCCTTCTTAAACTCAACCATTTCCATAATCTCAAAATTTTCTAAAAACTCTAAAACTTTCTAAATCCTAAATTTTTTAAATTTCAAATCTTTCCAAATCCAAGGCTTTCCAAATTCGAAACTTTCTTAAGTTAAAACTTTCTAAATTCTAAACTTTTCAACTTAAAAAAAACTTCCCCATTTCAAAACATTCTAAATTCAAAACTTTCCAATTTCAATACTTTCTTAAAACGAAACCTTTCCTATTTCGAAAACTTTCCTAATTCAAAACTTTCCTAAAATGAAAACTTTCCTATTTTTGAAACTTTCCTAATCTGAATCTTTCCTAAATTCCAACTTCCCTAATCTTCTAAGTCCAACCTTCGAGTCAAATCTTTCCTAAGTCTCAAGTCTTTCCTAAGTCTAGGTTTCTTAAACCTCAATCTTTCCAAAACAAGTCCAATCTTCTCAATTCCAATTTCCAATCTTCTAAGTTCAAATCAAACTCTTTCTCGAATCCAATCATCTATTTTCTATCGGACTCTTGTCCGAACTACGACTGACTTGATTCCTCCAAAAGGATACGTAGGCAACCTTCATGGGTGCGGTCACAACATTTTTCAAATTTCTATTTCCACAACACTTTTCAATCTCCAATTTCACAACCTTTTTCAAATCTCCAATTCCATAATCTATTTCAAGTTTCCAATTCTAAAAATCTGTTTTTCAAATCTCTATTTCCAATTTCAAATTTATCCTTTCAAATCTCTTTTCTAAAATTAAATCCATTTCTTTTCAAATCTAATTTCCAACTCTCTTTTTCTTGCACTTGCATCTCATGCATCATATTTTTAAACATTCTTTTTCTAAAGTAAATAGGATTGAACATTCGTTAGTTGAAGACTCTCATAGGTGAATTTAGGGTAAATAGACATGTAGGTACTGCAAGGGCGGGGTAGGGTGATGGCTTAGTGCGTCTTCCCTACACGTAACCAACCTCCGAACCTAGAATCACTGTTTTCAAAGACCAAAATGGAGTTTATTTTCAAAAAGGGCTTAAATGTTTTCCAAAGGTTGCTAAACAACCCGTTTTCTTAAAAACCCTCTCTTGAGGATGTTTTCCAAAATCGTTTTCAAAAATCCTAAGTGTAGTCTTCGGATTATGCTTAGTTTTTAGGTGACCTAACTCACCTTAATCAAGTTAGGTGGCGACTCCAAATCTTTTCTAAAAGCCCTTTATTCAAATCTATTTTCAATTCAAACATAGTCGCATTCATTCTTCTAGGAGGGTGAGTTCTAACGAGAGAGTACAGTGTTTTTCCCGCTTGTGTGTGTATTCCTCGAGTGCGAAAAATCTGGGTGCGACAGCTGACGACTCCACTGGGGACACTTAGAGGGTTAGGCCATAGTCATGTCTCTTTACCTTTCACCCATGTAGAGTCTTCAATTAACTTGTTCAATCCTATTCACTTTAAATTTTCAAAACCAAATTTTTAAAATTGTCTACAAAAAACATGCATTTATTCATATTATCTTGTATTAAGTTTGCCATCCACATACTAACTCGTGCATCTTTGTTTTGTAGGTGCGCTTTTTGTTTAATTTTTTTTTATGCATGAATGTGATGAACAGGATGGATGGGAGTTGTTGGGCTCTTTCCTCCGCTTTAAAAAATCACACACACACTGCACGTGCACCTGCATACTGCATACTTGCATTTTACCCTGATATGTCCTTTCTAGTTAGAAAGGGGGAACGGTATATTGGTTGTGGGCAAGATGCTGTGTCAATTTCTTCGCCTACGACCTCTTAATGGTTCCCCCGCTCGAATCACCAACCGATCATGGCACCACCTCGGGGAATGGTCCTAGGTTTGAAGATCCGGGGACCGAGCCTTTTTAGGACGCATTAGTCAACCCTCAACCTCATGCTCATATAGACACCATGCATAGCCGAACCTCTGCCGAATTTAAGACACACGCACAGTTTTCCAAAACCATGGAGGAAAGGGCGACTGCTCTTATTTTCATTTATACCTGTCTATTCCTGTTGTTATAATGACTATACTTGTATGGTTATAATGACTGTCTAACTGCTCATGCATGCACTTTTACCTTGCTATTGCATTCTCTCTCCTTATACTCTTTGCATATCCATGTTCATGCATTCAATATCCCATGTCAAGACAAGAGTTTCAAGTAACACAAGTCACTGCATTCTCATACATATGATCAACCCATAGAGAGTGACACCAAATTCACTCTCCCTTACATTAAACCTACCTAAACCCTAAGAGTTCCCATGTAACCCTAAGGACTCATGGCATGCACACCAGCTCATTCCATAAGAGGGGCCCCATTCCCTCTATGCTCATGAAGATAGGATTGTCAAGAAGACAAGGGGCAATCGATCAACAAGGTCTCTCAACGACCTCCTTGACATTGAATCCAAGGAAGGCAAATCCGAAGACTCAAGAGTAGTTTAGGACTTCTTATGTAAAACTAGATAGGTGGAACCCCTAAAGGAAAATGTTCCCCCTCCCTCTATTAAAATGTATTTCAATTCCTTTGTATCATAAACCCAAAGTTAAAATGTATTTCTTTATTTTCCTCGAGCAAATAGATGGATGAATACATGGACGGGTGAATATATGAATGGACGAAGCTCCTTATCTGACGGTAAGATATCTGCATACAGAGGCAAATCCCCTATCTCCACAAGTGAGCCAATAGACCATGTGTAGTTTTCCTTCTAAAAAGGGGCACCCTAGAGCATGCATTGCATAAAGACTTGTCAAGATAAAATACTGACTCTTCTCCTTTGTTGGTTTCAGGTATCGTCCCTCATCCCCCCATCGTTATAGGCCAAAAGCTAAAAAACGCCCATGGAATTACTTACTCTCGATACCTTAACTCTACTACTAGCAGAGGCAAGAGGAGTCAGGCATAGGGTGACCAAAATAGAAGGCATAATATCTTCACTCTTATCGCATGCAACCCATGAGCAAACAGAATCCTCACAAGCTCAAACCCATAAGGAACGAAAAAGGATGAGGAGGGAAGTCCAAAACCACACCCATACCATTGCTCACCAACCACATCCCCAAGCCGTTTGCCATATTCCGGCATCTCTCAGACTAACCTTTAACCACACCCCTGAACCCTATAATCTATCCTATGATTACCAGTCTCATCCGCTTGGCCTTGACACCGAAAATTGTCTCACTTTGAAACATAAAGCCTGAAACCCCTTCAATTTCCAAACCACCGACCCAATAGCCATCACACCGGAGCTTGATCCCCGACCTGTCAGGTCATCTAGGGCACCTAGGCGAATGACACCAAAAGATCAAGTTTTCAATAAACTTGCTTGCACTCAAACCGCAGCTTATTTTGATCTTCTCGCCGCGGGATATTTGAAACCTATACCCCCTCGACCTCGACTTAGTCCTCTGCCACCCTATTTTAACCCAAAGGCGTACTATCAGTACCATTCAGGCGGCCAAGGACATGATACCAAAGAATGCTAGACCCTCAAGCATAATATTCAAGTCCTGATAGATAACAAGACTATTGGCTTACGATCAACAAGTCCTTCTACGAACATCACTACAAACTCTTCACCAGACCCCACTACAAAACTTGGTAACAACAAGGTTTGGTTCGCTACGTGCCAAGAGATATATTACAAGGATGGGGAGGAAATGGAATGTGAAGATATGGAATAGAGTCATACCCAGTTACGGTGCAACCCCGATAGAATGCCGGCCCCCGAAGATGAACTCATATATGAATTTGTGAAGAAGATTGACCAAGAGCTATCCAAACTCAGTAATAAGAATCCCCCATTGTGTACACCTGAGGAACACCAAGCCACGGCTAGATGCCAAAGCAGAAAACCCCGGGCTTGATCTATCAAGCTGGAACAAGACGAGTCGCCCAACTGGTTTGTGAGAGAAACTACGGAGCAAACAAAGGAAGGCAAGACGGCCAAGAAAGTTGACAATTACATTATCACCGCCAACTCACTTGGAACTCTGGGGGAAGCATCTACCTATCCTGCCTTAGCTGAAGATCTCAACCATGGATGGAATGCTGATATGGGCATCGTCCCAAGACCCTACTAAACAGGGTTCCCTTCAAAAGCATACAAGAGAGGGGTGTTTTCACCCACTTTCTTTCTATCCCTTTACCTTTTCGTCTTAAATTAATATCTGCATTTCTTTTTCTTTCAAACAAGAACTATATGCTTTTCACTGATATTATAGAATGATTAAGTCTTTTTATTCTCTGCTGTTATCTTATATGTCTCTTGGGAATGATAGCTACTTCCTATGCAAAGGAGCTTGGTCTGTCTCATGGAATGATTTGACTTGAAGGGATGATAGCATGAGTTAACCCCTCACCAAATGATCAGCTTTGCAGAGAAAGAGAGAGGATAAGGATGAGTGAGGATACTACCCAAAGGCAACACTTACAAGACACTGAAGCTAAGCGATGTGTTGTCAGTTTATCAAAATGAAGGGGAGCCACCTTTCATTTCCCTATGCCAAAGAAATTCTTATATTCCCTTTGCTTAACCCCTAGTGCCTCGCGAAAAGCGAAAATTTTCTTTGTCAATCCCGATCCAAGACTGTCCTCCCTACACTAGGGCAGACAATAGTTGAAAACTCTAGGAATGGTATCCACCTCTATCATGCTAGGATAGTATCAAAAGCTCTATAGATCAAGCAATCCAATTCAAAGTGAAGAGAGGCCTTCATTTCATTTCCCATACAGTCAAAAGCAACCTCTTACCCAACCCATTGAGCCATCTATCTTTTCTCAATAAAACCCCAACCTAGGGATCACCGCCCACATTGGGTAGATTGAACTACCAAGGAAAAGGTCTAAGGAAAAAGGGTCGAAGAATTATTCAAAAAAGGACAAAGTGAAGGAAAAGAGTTGCCAAGGGGCAAGGGGCCAAAAAAAAAAATCTAAGGAAAGGCCTGAAGAAAACCATGATTGAGTCATCTTCAAAAGCATAATAGGAAGGCCGAAAGAGAAGGAAGACATGTTTATCTCAAAAACAATATAGCAGGATTGAAAGATAAGGGTCATTTTTGCCCCTAAGAAGTGTGTAGTAAGAACAAGGAGGGAATCTAAAGGTGATCCTTGGTTACAAGGAAACCCAGTAGACACAATAGGTTCGAGCCTTTACCCTTTCTTGCGAAACCCCAAAACCAGGGCCTACATTACAACCCTACTAAAGTCCACTCTGAGTGAAAATGGATTGCTTGATCTAAATGAGCTAGATATGCTACCAAAACTAAAGAAGGATGCTAACCATACTGAGAATTAGTCAAGGATGACATGGATTTAAACCCTGCTGAAAGTAACATCGAATTTGAGCCTGCATATCCCATTGTTTCTGGAATCCCATAACTTAGCATACATTACGGTCCTAAACAAAGTCTCCTCGGATTGGAAGGACTGGCCGCTTATCGCTCTGCTGAAGGTCGGGAAAGCTGTTGCTAAAACCCTGAGAATCGAGAGTTTCAGCCCAACCATCATATACACTAACCCCGAAGTAGAGAGTCGGAAGGCAATCAAAAGGTGGAGAAAGGTACGAAGTGCCATCATCCAATCAAGGTAAAGTAGAGCCAAAGGAGAGGTTAGACCCCTAAAAAGGAAGCAGTTACCATTCCCAAAGGTATCGAGTTCAACAGCACCCCTTGTCATTCTATTAGTTAATGTATTTCTAACATGTGCATACATTTTTCAAAAAAAATAATAATAATAAATAAATAAATAAACAAATAATAAAAAAAATCGCATGAGCTTCGCATAGGTCATAACTCCATGTAAAAATGGAAGTCACCAATATCAACTCATGTAATAGGTACATAACATGATCATCCATCACATGCATCTGATCATATGCCTATTTGAAAAGATCACAAATGTCTCTGCCTATCCATGCATCTAAATACCATAAATATCCATCTTTGTACAGAACTTGCAAAGTAAAACTGTCTAACATAAATACATCTCAGGAATAGGGGCAAAGAAAAATCAGAGTCTCCACAATGGGCATCTGTCAAAGGTCAAAGTCGATATCATCTGGATCGAAATCCCCGAAACTCGACATCGAAGGAGGCGGATAGCTACTCGAAGCACCAGCGTCCTACAGAGAAGACGGAACCGAAATCAGCCACATAAAAAAAAAAAAACTAGATAACAGCAGAGTGAATAGAAGACGCAAAGAAAGAACAACATACCCTCCCACCACCCAGCTGAGATAACCGAGCCGTCAGGGAAGCTACCTCGGCCTGGTACTAATCCTGCTCCATCTGGTACTGATCCCTCTGGTCTCTCACAGTAGTAAACTCAGCCTAGGGCACATATCCTCCAGCTCGACACCACAAGTCAACCACCTCCTGGCCCACAGCATACCCGCCGACTACTACCTCAAACCGGGTGAAGGCACCGACAAAATGAGCCCCAAAGTGCACAGCATAATCTGTATCTGGAGGAAGTAAGAACTCGACACCCGGCTGACGCTCCTGATAGGGGATAGGCACTCCCGCCACCAAGGCCCCAAACATATACTCTGGTGGAGCCCCTGTTGACTAGAACTCCTCATGAAACTACTGCCAGTATCGCTCTCTGAGATAGGACTCCATAGTATCGTCACTGAGAAAAGCAGCTCTCGACAGAGACAACGGGACCAAGTACCAGACTATCTCATAATGAACTGATCCAATGAAAGGCCACCAAGTCACATCCCTCGCCTCAATCAGCTCTAGGTTAGCCTGGAGCGTCACAAAATCAATGATCTCCGATCGCTGGGCTACCCGGTCACGAGCCTACCTCAAGGCACGAGGATAAAGGTCGTCCTCGACAACTGGAGGGTGGCGAACAGGAAGGTACTCGTAGCTCCACCGGACAAGAAAGGGCCAGAAACTAGTCATACTGCCCTAACGAGAGGAAGTCCGAACCTGCATCGACCGAAGGAAGCAGCCAAAGGAGAAGGACCCTTAATCCAGCTCAGACAGAGCCCCAAGATCAGCTACTATACACACCAACCGAAAAGGCACGAGCGACTTGTTGTCGTTGCAAAAGCAGCTAAAGATGATGTACAAAACAAGTTGCCATCTCATAATGTCCCGCTTGGCAGGTGATGGCTCAGCAGCAAAGGTACGGTCATCCTGACTGAGCCAAGAGAGTGGGAAGGCAGAACGCTCAAGAGGAGGCAAGTCCAGCAGAAGGCATGCCTTGTCTCTATTGACTGACTGTAGAGTGATCCTCCGGCCAACAAAGGAAAGCCCTGTGATGATCGCCCAATCCAGGGGAGTGGGACCTAACTCGAAGCTGACAAAATGGAAGGTCCCGGTCTCCCCGAACCACCTCTCAACAAGCGCCAGTACCAAATGCCGGTTTAGGCGGTTAGCCTGTAATCCCATGAAGGCCCCAAATCCGATCTCAGCCAAGAAGGCACGATATGATGGGGCAACCCGCTGCATGGTCACGAAGACCTGATGAACAACCCCTCTAAAAGTTGTATGTACCCGCGGGGGAGGCAAATGCTATCTGGAGTATACACTGGGGTGGTAAGCAAGATCCCTGAGCGGTGGAACATCCAGTACCTGCAGATCTCCCAAGTCAGCGTCTGTCTGCCTATGCCTGGAGGAGGCTCTCCCATAGCCAGTGACCTGGTCGCCCAGACCCGATATCTCCTCCTTTGTACCAATCTCCTCGACGAAGGCCTGCTCAACCGGAGGAAAAGGGTCGACAGGTGGCCTACTCCCCTGACTACTCAGACTAGACGGCGTCTACCCCGCAGATCGTCGACTACCTCTGGATCGGCTGGAACCACCAGTGGAGTCTGTCCGAGCCGCCTTCCCCGAGCGACGTCTCCTCTCGGAACCATCATCACCCGCATCTGCCAACCTGAAAAGGTAAGCCAAGGTAGGAGGTTTTGAAACACCGTACATGCAGATAAATAATAACACAATAAAGTAAAACAAAATAAACAACAAACAACAAAAATAAATAAATAATAAAAAGAGTTCGAATGATAAGTCAAAATAAATTTCCTACACATTTTGACTTTCCAATTTCAAATCAAATCTCAAGGGTTTTCTGTCTTTTTCCTTCAAAAAGATTTTATTTCTAAACCTTTTCCAACTCTTTCCCTGAATTTCTAAAAATTTCGGTGGAGTTCTGCTTAAAAATGGTTCCTACAACACCCATAACATCAACACAAAACACAAACCGTGCACTTCACAACGCTACAATCACATAATGTCAGCACCCGCGCACACTTTTTGAATTTTCAAAATTTTTCAAAACCTATGTTTTATTTTTCTAATAAATCAATGGTTTTCAAAAATATCCTAAAATTCTTCAAAATCATTTCAAATGTTTTCTAAAATATTCCTACATTTTTCAAAATTTTAAACTCTAAAATTTCATCAATTTCTTAAGTTTTCTCATTTTCCTAATTTTCTAAGTATTTTCCTATTTTTCAAAAATCAAAAATTCACCAAGTTTTCAAAAAATCACGCAACTTCATACGGTTGTTAAACACATTTTTCTAAGGCACATGGCATAAAAATTTAGCTAGAAAACGCAATGCCCAAGCCTGCAGGAACAAACCCCCAATTCCTGCAGAAAACCCTCTTCACATAATCATGTAAAATCACTCAAATTCAATCAAACAAGCACCAAAATACAAAAATAACATCACCATAATGTTCAAAACACATCAAAACATCGATTTCTACTATTCACATGGTTCAAACGAAATTCTACACATCAAAATCAACAAAAATTTGAAAACTCACTTTTTAGAGTTCTCCGGCGAAATCTTCTCTTCCGGCGACTTTTTCGGCGACGTGGTCTCCTTCCGGTAATCACTCGTGGTCTCCAAGACATGCTCCTTCAATGTCCAAGTCGGTTTCCTCGTAATGTCTCTCAGATTTGCAAAAATCTTCCAAAATCTCGCAGGTGTTTGAACCAGAATTTTTCTGGTTTTAATTCCAAAGCCTAGCGCCACTAGCAGAAACGCCAAGCCTTTTCTGCCAAAGGCGCCACTTCTAGTGGCGCCAGTTGCCAATTCTGGGCAGCTCTGCCCTTTTTCCCGCCAAAACTCCTTTTCGAAGGCCTTTTGGGCCCAATATCTATTTTCGAACCCCCGTTGTCAAAAAATTCCCAAAGTCCGTCCCTCTGACTGCCTCGCGGTCAACATAGGACTACTACTTTTTTGTTTTCTATCTTCGATAAGCAAAGACAGAAAAAAAAGGGGTAACTGTAAGCACCCCATTTTTGATCGCTCGACAGTCTACGGTCCGTCCAGACTTGTACTCAAGTCAATACGGACGAATTCCAATAGAAGTCAACTCTCTAAGTCTAATCCCGTCTATCCATCACTTCGTGGGCCCACTAGGCCCAAATAGAGGCAAAATGACCAAAATGCCCTTGGGGGGCATTGTTCGGTCCAATTCCATTTCAGGCGCGTCTTTCTGAAGACGGTAAGTCCCCTTTCTAATATTCCAAACCAGGCACATCTTTCTGAATACGGTAAGTCCCTTTTCCATTTCCAACAGGCACGTTTTTCTGAAGACGGTAAGTCCCCTTTCTAATTCCATCAGGCACATCTTTCTAGAGACGGTAAGTCCCCTTTCCATATTCTATCAGGCACGTCTTTTTGAAGACGGTAAGTCCCCTTTTAACCTGTCGATTGGGACAAGACCCCAAGTTCCCTAGATGGTAGAACAGTCCATCTTTGGCGCCTGCTAGCCCGCCAATGCAGAAATGTCTGTTTCAGGCACGCCTTTCTAGAAAATTGACTTCTCAGGCGTTAAGTCCGTTTAGCAGCTTCCCGAGATCAGGCAGTCTCAGGAATGATCACGAACCGTCAGAGTAGCGGAAGTACTCACAAACATCGCAACCGTCAGAGTAGCGGAAATACTCACAAACAGGTTGATATAGGAGATTGCCAACAAACCCCTGTATCACGAGACCGCCATCAGAGTGGCAGAAGCACTCAAAACCCAGGTCAACACCAGTGCCTGTCAACCCACTTCGGTAAAAAATGACCAAACTGCCTCTAGGGCCATTTTCTGGCACGTTTTTCGAGAACACTCCTGAGTCCTCAGAATGGTAAGTCCACCCTTCTAGGGTTGTTTTAAAAACAATCCGGCATGATTAGGTGCATTCTAGTCAGTTTCGGGTCAATTCTGAGACCTTTCGGTCAAGATGAACATTTTGCTCCTAGGCATCCGAACGCCTCGGGGACCACACCGGCTCTGGGTATCAAACTGGTAACCTCTCGAGAATGCTTCTTATAGTGTTCTCAACCTTCTATTATCTTTCTAGATCATTCCGAGATAGTTCCGGGAAGCCCAGTGCGAAATGACCGTTTTACCCCTAGTGGGCCGGTCGCATTTTCCAACTACACCGGCTCTGGGTTTCAAACCGGTAACCTCCTTAGAATGCTTTTTATAGTATTATTGACCTTCTTTAATCTTTCTGGATCATTCCGAGTCAGTTCCGGCAAGCCTGGTGCAAAATGACCGTTTTGCCCCTAGTGGGCCGGTCGCCTTTTCCAACCACACCGGCTCTGGGAATCAAACCGGTAGCCTTTGAGAACATTCGAAATAATGTTTCCAAGTCTCAAATCTTCTCCAGGGACATTCTGAGTCGGTCTCGGCAGCTTCCCGACCCAATTGACCGTTTTGCCCCAGATGGCCCGATTAACCCTTCCGACAAATCTTGTCATCCCTTTTCAAGTCCACTACCCCCCAGGACTCTATTCTAAGGGTTCCTGCCCTTTTTCGGCCCTCTGGGTCATTCCCGGCCCCTTTGAATCATTCCCACACTTTTTAGAATCACTCTTAGTAAAGTCAGGCTAAAAATTGCATGGTAGTCACTAGTACAGGCGCCCAAATCTTCCCAAGATACGTTGCTTGCCGACCTTAAAACTTTCCTAACTGGCTGGCCCCACTAGTAGTGGCACCAAGCCAATATTTGGCCAGAAGCATTTTTGCCCTGCCGCCACTGCACGAGGCGCCAGGTCATTCCTTTGTCTATAAATACAGAGCCTCCTCCAGCGTGAAAGAGGTCCGCAAACTTAGTCTAAAAACCCTACTTTTCGATATACAGAGCTCGTAGCCTCCCTAAACCCTAGCTTCTTTAGGTTTCCTAAACCCTAGCCTCCTATACACTCATATACACCCTCATACACTCACATACACTTCTATACACTCATACACTAGCCTCCAAAGCCTCCATTGAAGACTTGAAGTGCTGCAAATTGAAGCTTTGAAGATTGAAGACAAACGCTTGAAGATTGAAGTGAAGACCGAAGCAAGACAAGCAAAGCAAAGCGCGCAAATCTAAGCCAAATAAAGAAGACACAAGGTAGGCTTTCTTTTTACATTTCTGCACTTCCCTCCTCTCTCTTCTCTCTCCTAACCCACTTGGATTTTCTTCTATTTTAATCCCCCATCTTCTTCCCTCCCTTTCTTGCATGCTTGAAACAAGGGAATTCCCTGTCTATGTGTAGGATTAGGCTTTTTGAGAGTCACCGTCTCGGGGGCTTTCTTTTAGTCTAATCGGAGACCACGTAGGTTCGGCCCCCTTGATTATGTAGTGAAGCCTTTAACCTTGTATGTTCACGACCCTCTTTGCATTGTACATATCATTATCTTGCATTCCTCCAAAACACATTTTCAAACTCGTTTTTCAAAGCTTGCATCAAAATTGCTTTCAAAATTACAACAAAATCTTCTTTTTCAAAACTTGTTTTCAAAATCACAATCCTAGGGTGTTTCTAGCCTTTCTATGGCTAGGGTTGCTTTAGGAAAGTGTTACATTTAAAGTGACCAATATGGTCCATATTTTCAAATTCTTGTTGTTTTCAAAACCACTTTCTTAAAGTGGTTCTAGCCTTCTTATGGTTAGAATCGCTTCAGGAAAGTGAGATATTTTTTATGTTTTCCAAAAGCTCTCTTTTCAAATCTTTCATTCTAAAAACCTCTCCTTCAACATACTTTCTAAAAACTCTCTCCAATCTCCTTCTTCAAATTCCTTTCCAAAATTGTGTTCCAAAAACTCCCTCCAAAAATCTATTTTCAAAACTTCCTTTTCAACTCCTTTCCAAAACACCCTCTTCAAAATTCCTTTCCTAAAAACACTCCTTAGGTTTCCTTCTTAGAAAACTCTCTACGATCTCTTTCCAAAAACGTCTTTCCTAAAAGCTCCCCTTCCAAAAACGCTTTCTTCAAAGTTCACTCTCCAAAAACGCTCCTTACGTTTCCTTCCTAAACAACTCTTCCCAAAAATCTCTTTCTAAAAACTCCTCACTATGATTTCTTTCCAAAAACTCTCTTTTCAAAATTCACTTTCTAGAAACTCCTCTCTAGGATTTCCTTCTAAAAATCCCTCTTTCCAAAAAACTCACTTTCCAAAAACTCTTTCCTTAGAGTCTAAGTTAAGTCCTAGAACCCACGTTTAGAAAACCCTAATTTTCCTTCCCAAAAACATGATTTCCAATCCCTTACTTTGGCCTCAAAACCTAGGTTTCCAAAACCTCTTGTTTTCTACATCAAAACTATATACCTTTCCAAAACCTCTTTTCTACGTCAAAACTATAGTCTTCCCAAAACTAGAATTTCCAAAACTCCATCTTTTCAAAATCCATGTCAAGTCCAATTTTCCCTTTAGGAAACCAAATCCAACCTCCCATTTAGGAAACTAGATCCTATCCTCCGTTTTTGGAAACAAAATCCAATCCCTTGTTTTAGGAAATAGGAATTTCAAACCCTTCTTAAACTCAAACATTTCATAATCTCAAAATTTTCTAAAAACTCTAAAACTTTCTAAATCTTAAATTTTCTAAATTTCAAATTTTTCCAAATCCAAAGCTTTCCAAATTCGAAACTTTCTTAAGTTAAAACTTTCTGAATTCTAAACTTTTCAACTTTAAAAACTTCCCCATTTCAAAACATTTTAAATTTAAAACTTTCCAATTTCAATACTTTCTTAAAACGAAACCTTTCCTATTTCGAAAACTTTCCTAATTCAAAACTTTCTTAAAATGAAACTTTCCTATTTTTGAAACTTTCCTAATCCGAATCTTTCCTAAATTCCAACTTCCCTAATCTTCTAAGTCCAACCTTCAAGTCAAATATTTCCTAAGTCTCAAGTCTTTCCTAAGTCTAGGTTTCTTAAACCTCAATCTTTCCAAAACAAGTCCAATCTTCTCAATTCCAATTTCCAATCTTCTAAGTTCAAATCAAACTCTTTCTCGAATCCAATCATCTATTTTCTATCGGACTCTTGTCCGAACTACAACTGACCTGATTCCTCCAAAAGGATACGTAGGCAACCTTCATGGGTGCGGTCACAACATTTTTCAAGTTTCTATTTCCACAACACTTTTCAATCTCCAATTTCACAACCTTTTTCAAATCTCCAATTCCATAATCTATTTCAAGTTTCTAATTCCAAAAATCTGTTTTTCAAATCTCTATTTCCAATTTTAAATTTATCTTTTCAAATCTCGTTTTTAAAATCAAATCCATTTCGTTTCAAATCTAATTTCCAACTCTCTTTTTCTTGCACTTGCATCTCATGCATCATATTTTTAAACATTCTTTTTCTAAAGTAAATAGGATTGAACATCCGTTAGTTGAAGACTCTCATAGGTGAATTTAGGGTAAATAGACATGTAGGTACCGCAAGGGCGGGGTAGGGTGATGGCTTAGTGCGTCTTCCCTACACGTAACCAACCTCCAAACCTAGAATCAATGTTTTCAAAGACCAAAATGGAGTTTGTTTTCAAAAAGGGCTTAAATGTTTTCCAAAGGTTGCTAAACAACCCGTTTTCTTAAAAACTCTCTCTTGAGGATGTTTTCCAAAATCGTTTTCAAAAACCCTGAGTGTGGTCTTCGGATTATACTTAGTTTTTAGGTGACCTAACTCACCTTAATCAAGTTAGGCGGCGACTCCAAATCTCTTTTAAAAGCCCTTTATTCAAATCTATTTTCAATTCAAACATAGTCGTATTCATTCAACTAGGAGGGTGAGTTCTAACGAGAGGGTACAATGTTTTTCCCGCTTATGTGTGTATTCCTCGAGTGCAAAAAATCTAGGCGCGACACCAAGCACCCACAACTGGACCTGTTGCAACCCGACCATACCTCAACCCTAACAAAAACAACCGACGAAACCGAGAGTTCACATGTTTGGCATGCACCCAGATAGAGGCCTATCATGAGCTCTTCAAGGCTAAGCACATAAACCCTATTCCCCCACGGCCATTGCCAAGCCCGTTGCCGCCAACTTTCAACCCTGCCCTTACCTGCGAGTACCATTCTGGAAGACAGGGGAATGACACAAAGTCCTGCTTCTCTTTGAAGCATTAGATCCAAGACCTCATTGATAACAAGGTCATCAATACCCATGAAGCAAAACCGGCCCCCACACTCAATGTCACGGCGAATCCCTTACCAGACCATGCTGTCAACCTCATCACCGAAGAAGAGGCAGATTCGGATGGCATCATAACTGCAAAGTACTTCGAGGGCGAGTCAGACACTGAGGAAGAAAGTGACTGGGAGGAAGAACTACCGTCATGCCCTATCTATCTTTACAATGCAAGTGGAGAGCAAGATCCTCTTGACTGGCCTGTTGATGAATCCATTGCAAACATTACCAATGATACTGTACCTGTAGATGGATGGGCAAAAGAATTCTTGCACCCTAGATACGCCGAAGCTGAGGCCCGCCTGAATGTAGAACTTTTCGATTATGAGGATATGGGATGGGGCATCTATGAGCCAAAATTGCCCAACCCACCATTCGAATTCAATGCAGATGATTTGGATAGCCTGTTTGCTGAAATTGACAAAAAGGAAGCTGAAAAAGAAGAAGCCAAGGAAAATTCGTCGCAAGTCCTGGAAGAAAGTTTGGTCGCAAAACCCCAAAAAATTGAGCAAGAAAAAACCTTCCAACCAAAGGAAAGCCATTAAGGGTCCCAAGATGGAATGCACAACCTCAATGACCCCACTGGAGAAGAGGAAGGAAAAGGAGGAATCCTTGACTGGACTGTGATCGCCAATCCCTACCACTCTGTAGGCGATGCAACAATTCATCCAACACAACCGAGTGAAGAAGTCGGCGGATGGAGCATGAAGGAGGTAGGTGTGGTCCCAAAGCCCACCTAAGGAAGTGGATACCAAAGGGATGTTCTTCTATCAAACTTTGCCTTTTACTTTCCTGTTAACTTTGTTTTGTAAACTCCACTTTTATCTTTTGTTAATCAAGAGCTTATCATGTACACAAAACCTTTGAAATGAAAGAGAAAGAATTTGAAGTTTGCATTTATCATCTTCGGCACTTACCCTTTCTTGGAAATTTCCCTTCTTATTTGTTACGCCTTGACTTGACAAAGGGAATAGTATGCACACCCTCGTCTGTGGGGACCATTTCTGATCCAAAGAGAAGATAGAGAAAGGAAAGAGAGAGAGCAGATCACAAAAGAAAAGGGGTGGCACTCGGAGGATGCCATGGCAAAGCGGTCGGCAGTTAGACCTTCGAAAGGAAGAGAAGCCATCATTTCAAACTCCATGAATGGCAAAGTAATTATTTTGAACAGCCCACTCGAGTCGTAAGTGATTTTCATTCAAACACTCCAACCAGAAACCACCCCCCACATTAGGGCAAGTACGAGTAACGGAACGATTCAACTAGCAGTTGCTCATCTCAAAGGATGACGCCAAAATTCTAAGACCGAACTTCATGGACTAAGCAATCATGTCTGAAAGGAAGAGGGGCCATCTATTCTTCTACCATACAGTTAAAAGAATCCCCTTTGAAAAACCCCTCTTGAGCCAAATCGTTTTCCTTCGGCAAACCCGTCCTGGTGATCACCGCCCACAATAGGTGAAAGTAAGTTTAAAAATGAAAGTGATGAAAAGGGAATGGGGAGAGAAAGAAAGCCTCCTCATACATCAAAAGAGGAAGGAAACAATGCAATACTCAATCAAAAAAAAAATGATGATTGATATGATGCCTCTAAGAAGTCAATAGATTGTGCAAGTGGCAATGCTGGGGCAAAAATTAAAGGAAATGATAAACCCTATGTAAAAGTTTGTAAAAAAAGAAAGAGAGGGAGAGAAAGAGACCCAAAAAGGAAAAAGACCGGAAAAGGTGATCACCGGTAAACCCCTGGAAGAACGTAACACTTTGAGCCTTCAATACCCTTCCTTTCAAAAACCCGTAACCTAGCCACATTACAACCCGCGAAAAAGTCCTCTCAGATCAGAGAAGATTTCTTAGTCTAAACAAGTTAAAATGAAAATTGCGACATTCGAGAAAGAAGGGTGAACAAAATAGTGAAAGCTTACTCAAGGTGGTTATGGTTTACTATCACACTCGTGAAAAAAAAAAAACAAAAGAGAAGAGAAGAAATTGTTTGAGCCTAAATACCCCTTCATTTCTCACCCTTAACCTAGCCTACATTACGGTCCAAAGCAAAGCCTTCTCAGATTAAGGATGGAAACTGCCCGCTCCTTTGCGAAAGGCTACTTCGGTTGTCACCTAGAGAGTCAACTAGTTCAAATATAAGGTCCCCAAGAGAAAATCGAGTGAGTGACAGATTCTCAGATAAGAGAGAGGAGAGTCGGGTCAGAAAATGGAAACCCTAAGAATGGGGCAACTACTATCTCATCATAGCAAGAAAAGGGCATAACAGAAAAGGGAATCGTCAAGGAAAGAGTAAAAGGCCGAAATGACGAGCCCCGGTGAACACCCAGAAAATTGGAACCTACCTCTAGGCCTATCTCCATAAAGTTATATACGCATGTATGCTTTGCCTGAACACGTGCAACAATACACTCACCTTTTTCACATCTGCTTAAAGCTTGCACATACCCACCATCTCTTATGTGTATCATGATTTTTGTACTCCTGTGTTTGTATTCATGTTCATTATATTTCCACATACATACATACAAAACGAGACTAAAAGGAAAAACTAATCATCATCTCATGCAAGGAAGCAAAAAGATAATAACAATAATATACATATAACTGTCAATAATCATCATTCATAAGGGCCAACACACAGCCTCAAAATATAAAAGTCTAACTAAACTACAACTGTGTCCGTAGGTCGTAAGAGGCGCCTCAAGGAGTAGGGTTGTCATCTAAGTCAAAATCGCCCAGGTCCAGCACATACGGGGAAGGCTGGCTGGAGGAAGCTCCCATGTCATAAGGACCCTGACCAAGTAAAAAGACAAAAGGAAAGAGGAGCTAGCATTAGAACAGAGGGGATGCATAAAGAACATGAAAATGATGAATCAAAAAAAACATACCCAGCGGGCCTCCATCAGAGATATGCGAGCAGTAAGGGCCTCCACCTCGGCACGATACTGATCTCGTGCCTAGCAAGCTGCTAGGTACTCCTCCTTGGAAACAAAGCCCTAAGCTCGACGCCATAGCTCCACCACCTCATGACCGGTTACCTGCCCTCCAACCATTAGGTCCAACTAAGTAAAAGCGCCAATGGACCTTGCCCTGAAATGAGCCTCGTAGTCCACATCAGGCTGAAGAAGGAAGCGCTCGCCAGGAACCCTGACTATATAAGGAATCTCCACCCCAGCCCAATAAAATCCAAACATGTACTGAGGAGGATCCATAGCAGCACGGAAGTTGGTGTGAAGCTGCAGCCAGTGGCGCTCTCCCAAATACGTCTCCCATGAAATAGGGCCCCAGAAAGTAACCCGTGATTTGGACAAAAGAATGATATCCGTCATGCCGGCATACTGGGGAGATCGGCGATAAGGTGTCAAAGTCACGTCTCGAGGTCTTAGTAGCTCCAAGTTAGCTCGAAGGGCGACGAAATCCGTAAGCAGGGACCGTTGAACCACCTGCTGTCTGGCCCACCTCGTGGCCCGTAGGAAGGCATCGTCAGCTAACACCTCTGGTCAGCGGACAGGCAGATACTCATAGCTCCACCATATCAAAAACGGCCAAAAAATCGTCAAGCTCCCCCCAGCCCGAAATGTCCTCATTCTCATCCCTCATAAGAAGCTAGCAAAAGTGAAGGCGCCCTAATCCACATAGTCCAACGCATCCAAGTCCGCTACCAGGCTCACTAGAGATAAAGGAACTGTCGACTTATTATTGTTGCAAAAGCAACTAAAGACGACGTATAGTACCAACCAGCGCCTCATAATGACCTGGTCGACTGAAGAGGGCTCAAGGGCAAATGTCGTCTCCGCCGGGCATAAAAGTGAAGCCGAAAAACTCGAGCCTGCAATCCCAAGCAAACCCAAGAGAAAACAAGCCTCCTCCAAGGGCACGGCCCATAGAGAAATTGGAACACCTCTAAAGGACAGTCCTGTAATCATGGCCCAGTCGACGAGAGTAGGCCCTAGCTCGAAGCCCACCAAGTGCACAGTCCCGATCTCCCCAAACCATCGCTCCAACAGCCCAACTGCTATTCGGTGATCAAGCCTATCTGTCTAAAGAGTCATAAAGGCACCAAAACCTACATAGCTCGCAAGGCCGAGATACTAGCCCCTCTAATGGAGTTGTGGGTAGATGATGGCATCCGGCCATAGCGTTAGTACAAACTCTGGTGGTACGCTAAGTCTCGTAGCGGCGGAACGTTGGGAATCGCTAGCTAGTCGTCTATAAAAGAAGTGTCCCCCCATCTGTCCCAAACAGATGCCATGCCATACCCCGTCTGCGGATCCACGGTCGAATCAATGTCATCCTTAACTCTCTCATCTGGAGCAACCGAAGGCTGCCCCATCGGGGAACTGCCACTGGAGGCCGTCCTGCTCAAAAACCTCTGAGACCCACTACTGACGCCCCAAGCAGAACCAACCCTGCTGCTTCCCCGAGCAGAACCACTCCTGCTACCTCCCCTGACCGAGCCACTCCGACTACTGCCGCCCTCCTCAGCCTCTATCCGCGACGCCTTCCCGTAGCGCCTCCTGTCAGAACCATCGCCCCCAGCCTCCGACATCCTTAAAGAATGACAACATGCAAAAATTGATCAGTCACCGTATATGTATGAAAAGTACAAAGATGAATGTGTCAATAAAAAAAAATAACAAACAAAAAAAAAAGAGAAGAAGAGAGAGAAAAAAAAGAAGAAAAAAGAAAGAAGAAAAAAAAAGAGCAAGAAGGAAGAAAAAGAAAAACAAGGGGGGCTGAGGTCCCATCTACTCCAGTTTCAAAGATTTTTCAACGGGTTTCCGAACGTTCCCCTCAAAAGGTCTCAATTCGAAGTTTTAAACCGGTTTCCCAGGCTTTCTCCTCAAAAACCCTGTTTCTAAATATTTTTTAATGGTTTTTCAAGCTTTTTTCTCAAAAAGTTTGGTTTCAAAATTTCAAATCGGTTTCCTGGGCTTTCCCCTCAAAAGCCCTGTCTCAAAGAATTTCAAACTGGTTTCCCGGGCTTTTTCCTCAAAAGCCCTGTTACTAAATGTTTTTTGACGATTTTCCAGGCCTTTTTCCTCAAAAAGTCCCACTTCCAAATTTCGAACAGGTTTCGCGGGCTTTCTCCTTCAAGAGCCCTGTTTCAAAAATTTTCTAACAGTTTTCCAAGCTTTTTTCTCAAAAAGTTTGCTTCTATATTTCAAACGGGTTTCTCAGGCTTTCCCCTCAAAGGCCCTATTTTAAAGTTTTCAGTGCTTTTTCAAGCTTTTCCTTCAAAAAGTTTGGTTTCTAAATTTCAAACCGGTTTCTCAGGCTTTTCCCTCGGAAGCCCTATCTCAAAGTTTTCAGTGGTGGTTTCTAAATTTCAAACTGGTTTCCCAAGCTTTCCCCTCAAAAGCCCAGTTTCAAAGTCTTTAACGGTTTTCCAAGCTTTTTCCTCAAAAAGTTTGTTTCTAATTTTTAAATTGGTTTTCCGACCTTTCTCCTTCAAAAGCCATGTTCCAAAGTTTTCAACGGTTTTCTAAAATCAGTTTTTTGGGATTTTCCGCTTCAAAAATCTTGCTCTGTCGTGCCCAGATTTTTCGCTCTCGAGGAATACTCACCCAAGCGGGAAAAATATTGTACTCTCTCGTTAGAACTCACCCTCCTAAAAGAATGAGTGCGACTAGGTTTGAATTGAAAATAGATTTGAATAAAGGGCTTTTGAAAAAAGATTCGGAGTCGCCACCTAACTTGATTAAGGTGAGTTAGGTCACCTAAAAACTAAGCATAATCCGAAGACTACACTTAGGGTTTTGGAAAACGATTTTGGGAAAAAACCACCTCAAGAGAGGGTTTTTAAGAAAAACAGGTTGTTTGGCAACCTTTGGAAAACATTTAGCCCTTTTTAGAAAAATAACACCTTTTTGGTCTTTGAAAACAGTGATCTAAGTTCGGAGGTTGGTTACGTGTAGGGAAGACGCACTAAGCTATCACCATACCCCGCCCTTTCGGTACCTACATGTCAATCTACCCTAGATTCACCTATGAGAGTCTTCGACTAACTATAGTTCAACCCTATTCACTTTAGAAAAACAATGTTTGAAAACTAATATGATGCATGATATGCAAACAATAGAAAAGAATTGAAAAATAGATTTGAAAAGAGATTGCTTTGATTTGAAAATAGATTTGAAGAAATAGAATTGAAATTGAAAAGTTTGAAAATTGAAAATAGAAGTTTGAAAATAGAAATTTTGAAATTGGAATTTGAAAATTGATTGGAATTTGAAATGTGGAAAGAATTTGGAAACCACACCCATGAGGGTGGAATTGAAAGTTTGAAAAGTATTGTGACCGCACCTATGAATGTTGCCTACGTATCTCTTTGGGGGAATCAGGTCAGTCGTAGTTCGGACCGGAGTCCGATTGAAAAGAGATTGATTTGAAGAGAGAAATTGGATTGGAAGAAAGAGATTGAATTGAAAATTGGATTTAATTTGAAATTAGAAGAGGAGATTGGGAATTGAAATTGAGAAGATTGGAGTTTGATTTGAAAAGATAGATTTTGGAAAGACTTGGTTTTGGAAAGATGGAGGTTTAGGAAACCTAGACTTAGGAAAGTAGGAGACCTAGGAAAGATTTGAGATTAAGAAAGATTAGATTTGAATGTTAGACTTGGAAGATTTGGAAACTTGGAATTTAGGAAAGATTTGGATTAGGAAAGGTCCGATTTAGGAAAGTTTCGAATTAGGAAAGTGTCATTTTTCGAAAGTTTTCGAATTAAGAAAGATTTAAAATTAGGAAAGTTTTCAAATTAGGAGAGTTTCGAAGTTAGGAAAGTTTTGAAATTTGGAAAGTTTTGAATTAAGAAAGTTTCAAAAAAGGAAAGATTTTAAGATTAGGAAAGTTTAGAATTTAAGAAAGTTTGGAAATTGGAAAGTTTTGAAAATTGGAAAGTTTTGAATTTAGAAATGTTTTGAATTAGGGAAGTTTTGAAAGTAGGAAAGTTTCGTTTTAGGAAAAGTTTGAAAAAGGGAAGTTTTCAATTTAGGAAATGTTTGAATTAAGAAAGTTTCAACTTAAAAAAGTCTTAAATTAAAAAGTTTTGAGTTTAGAAAAGTCTTAGATTTGAAAAGATTTTGAAGTTTTGGAAAGTTTAGAATTTAGAAAGTTTTTAGATTTAGAAAGATTTAACTTAAGAAGGTTTCAAATTTAGAAAGTTTTGAATTTGGAAAGATTTGATAGTTAGAAAATTTAAGATTTGGAAAGTTTTAGAGTTTTAGAAAATCTTGAGATTAGGAAAAGTTTGAGTTTAGAAAAGATTTGAAAGCTTGGATTTGAAAAAGATTTTGGAAAGGGGTAGAATTAGGAAAGGGTTGAATTAGGAAAGATTTGAAAGTTGAGTTTTAAAACTTAGGAAAGATTCTTATGTTCAAGTTTTGGAAACTTAAGATTTAGGAAAGTGGAGGATTAGGAAGGATTTGAATTAGGAAAGAGTTGGATTTTGAAACTTAAGGAAAGATTTGAAGTTTAGGTTTAGGAAACTTATGGTTTAGGAAGGTAGGAAATTAGGAAGGGATTGGATTTTGTTTTCAAAAATGGAGGACGGGATCTAGTTTCCTAAACGGGGAGATTTGATTTGGTTTCCTAAAGGGAAGATTGGATTTGGTAAGGATTTGGAAAAGGAGATTCTAGAAACCCTAGATTTGGAAAATTATAGTTTTGACGTAGAAAAGAGGTTTTGGAAACGTATATCGTTTGGATGTGAAAACAAGAGATTTTGAAAACCTAGGTTTGGGACAAAGTTTGAAAATCATGTTTTTGGAAAGAAAATTAGGGTTTCCTAATTGCGAGTTCTAGGGCTTGACTTGGGCTCTAAGAAAAGAGCTTTTGGAAAGTGTGTTTGGAAACAAGAGTTTTTCTAGAAGGGAATCCTAGAGAGGAGCTTTTAGAAAGATTTTTGGAGAGAGTTTTTGGAAAGATTTTAATGAGATAGAGTTTTTGGAAAGTGTATTCTTAGAAACGTAGATTTTGGAAGGAAAAATCCTAAAGGGGAATTTCTAGAAGGAAAATTTTGGGAAGAGAGTTTTTAGAAAGATTTTTAAAGAGAGGGAGTGTGTTTTTTAGAAAGTGAATTTTGAGGGAAGAGAGTTTTGAAAAAGAGATTTTGAAAGGGAGTTTTTGAAAACCATTTTGGAGAGGAGAGTTTTAGGAAAGTATGTTGAGAAAGAGATTTTTAGGAAGGGATTTTTGAAAAGAGAGTTTTTGAAAAGTATGAAAACGTCTCACTTTCCTAAAGCGATTCTAGCCATAAGAGGGCTAGAACCACTTTAAGAAAGTGGTTTTGAAAACAAGGTTTGAAAATATAGACCAAAAGGCCACTTTTAATATAATACTTTCCTAAAGCAACCCTAGCCATGGAAAGGCTAGAATCACCCTAGGATTGTGGTTTTGAAAACACGTTTTTAAAAAAGAGATTTTGATGCAATTTTGAAAGCAAGTTTGAAAACGTTTTGAAAAACAATTTTGAAAGCGGTTTTTGGAAAATGTCATTTTTTTATAATTTCATCAATACCACCATGTTTCCATTATTATTCAAAACGCATGTCATTAACATTTACATACCCATATTCCATCCATTGAATATTTCATTATCAGTTAATTGATGAAAGCATTTTTACATATTGTTTTTAACCATATTATGTAATACATTTGAGAGAGAGTTTTAGGAAAGTATGTTTGAGAAGAGATTTTTAGGAAGGGATTTTTGAAAGAGAGTTTTTGAAAAGTATGTAAACGTCTCACACTTTCCTAAAGCATCTAGCCATAAGAGGCTAGAACCACTTTAAGAAAGTGGGTGTTGATAACACGGTTTTGAAAAAATATAGACCAAAAGGGCCACTTTTTTAATATAATACTGTCCTAAAGCAACCCTAGCCATGGAAAGCTAGTAATCACCCTAGGATTGTGGTTTTGAAAACACAAGACTATGATGCACAATGCAATTTGGGGTCGTGAACATACAAGGTTAACGCTTCACCACATAATCAAGGGGGCCGGACCCACGTAGTCTTTGGTTAGACTAGAAGAAAGCCCCCGACACGGTGACTCTCCCATAGTCCAATCCTACACATGGACCGGGAATCCCCTTATTTCAAGCATGCAAAGAAAGGGGGGGAAAGAGATGGGGGATTAAAATAAAGAAAACCCAATTGGGTTGGAGGGAGAAGAGAGAGGGGGAAAGTGCAGAAATTTAAATAGGGAGCCTACTTTGTTTCTTTTTTATTTTGCGCGCCGTGCGGTCTTCGGTCTTCAGTCTTTGTCTTGATCTTCACCTTCAGTCTTCAAGGGTTGTCTTCAAGCTTTGGATGGCAGCTCTTCAAGTCTTCCAAGGATGGTTGAAGGTTAGGGTATGAGTGTATGGGGGTGTATATGAGTGTATAGGAGGCTAGGGTTTGTGTAGGGTGGCTAGGGTTTGGAAAACCTAGGGAGGCTAGGGTTTTTAAGGTGCTCGAGCTCTGTATATCGAATTGTGTGATTTCTAGGTTAAGTTTGCAGACCCCTTTCACGTTGAATGAAGCTCTGTATTTATAGAGGGAAGACAAGCCTGGCGCCTGTTGCAGTGGCGCCAGGGCAAAATTTACACTAGTGCCACTACTAGTGGCGCCAGGCCATTTTTTGGCTTGGCGCTGGCGCCAACCATTTAGGAAACAATTAAGGTCGGCAAGCAACGTATCTTTGACTAGATTTGGACGCCTGTACTAGTGACTACCATGTAAACTTTGGCCTAGCTTCACTAGGAGTGACTCCGGAAAGTCCGGGAATGATTTGAAGGAGTCGGGAGTGACTCGGAAGGTCGGAAAGGAGCAGGAACACTTGAAATAGTGTCCTGGAGGTATTTGACTTGAAAAGTGAGGGTAAGATGTGTCGGAAAGGTCGACCGGGCCTTTAGGGGCAAAACGGTCAACCGGACCGGAAAACTGTCGGGACAGACTCAGACTGTCCCAGAAGAAGACTTGGGATCTGAAAACATTATTTAGAATGTTCCCAGAGGTTGCCGGTTTGCTACCCAGAGCCGGTGTGGTCGGAAAAGGAGACCGGCCCACCAGGGGCAAAATGGTCATTTTGTACCGGGTTCGCCGGAACTGACTCGGAATGGTCCGAAAAGGTAAAGGAAGGTTGAGAACACTATAAAAAGTGTTCCCGGGTCATTACCGGTTTGATACCCAGAGCCGGTGTGGTTGAAGAAGGAGACCGGCCCTCCAGGGGCAAAACGGTCATTTTGTACCGAGTTGGCCGGAACTGACTCGAAATGATCCGAAAAGGTAAAGGAAGGTTGAGGATACTATAAAAGTATTCTCGGGACATTACCGGTTTGATACCCAGAGCCGGTGTGGTTAAAGAAGGAGACCGGCCCTCTAGGGGCAAAACGGTCATTTTGTACCAGGTTGGCCGAAACTGACTCGGAATGATCCGGAAAGAAAAGGGAAGGTTGAGAATACTATAAAAAGTATTCTCAGAAGGTTACCGGTTTGATACCCAGAGCCGGTGTGGTTCCCGGGGCGTTCGGATGCTTAGGGGGGGCAAAATGGTCATCTTGACCGAAGAGTCTCGGAAAAGGTCCTAAGGGTAGTCTGGTCCTTTTTCACCGAAGTGAGCTGACAAACACGGGTATTGAACTAGGTTTTGAGTGTTTCCGCCACTCTAACGGTGTGAGTATTTCCGCTACTCGGACGGGGTTGATGATTTGTGAGTATTTCCGCTACTCTAACGGTGTGAGTATTTCCGCTACCCGGACGGGGTTGAAGATTTGTGAGTATTTCTGCTACTCGGACGGGGTTTTGTGAGTATTTCCGCTACCCTAACGGTTCTATGAGTATTTCCGCTACTCTAACGGTTCTATGAGTATTTCCGCTACTCTAACGGTTTTGTGGATATTTCCGCTACTCTAACGGTTCTGTGAGTACTTCCGCTACTCTAACGGTTGTGTGAGTATTTTTGCTACTCGGACCGTCTCGAGGAATAAACTGTCTCGAGAGAGGGATTTGAAAGGGGTCTTACCGTCTCCGAAGAGACGTGCCTGGGTTTTGAGTGTTTCCGCCACTCTAACGGTTTTGTGAGTAGTTTTGCTACTCGGACCGTCTTGAGGAATAAACTGTCTCGAGAGATGGATTGGAATTGAAATAAGAAAGGACAGTGCCCCTAAGGGCATTTTGGTCATTTTGCCTCTATTTAGGCCTGACAGGCCCGCGAAGCGATGGAAAGACGGAATTTGGACTAGAGGATTGGTTTCGATTGGAATATGTCCATAATGACTTGAAAACAAGTCTGGACGGAATGTAGACTGCCGAGCGGTCAAAAATGAGGTGCTTACATGCTCCTAATATCCTTTTAAAAATTTCGGTCTCTATGGGCTTTCCCTTTCAAAAGCCCCATTCCCAAAAAAAAATGGCTTTTTCAAAAAATTTTAAAGTTGGGTGTTAAAATTTTTAAAAATTTTGGCATAGTTTCGCCTAAAAAAGTCACTACCCAAAATTCAACAAGTCACAAACACAGTCCAAGAGATCTCAAACCTTCAACCAAAACAACCCCATCCTCCAAAACGCGCATCCCGTTCTCGAACACAATTTTTAAACCAGTTTTTTGGTCTTGCCAAATTTTTTGGTTACATCTATATTTCCAAAAATTTCACGAGAATTCCTAAAACATTCGAGAATGTCACCACAATTTTCCAAAAATGTTCTATGATTTTTCCAACCTTCAACAAGATCCGTTTTCTAATTTTCTTCAATTTTTTCTATTTTTTGTAATTTTCAAAATTTTAAAAATTCAAAATTTCTCAAAAAATTACAAAACTTCATACAGTTGTTCTACACATTTTTCTAAGGTTCCCGATGCAAAAATCACACACAAACACGCAATGCCCAAGCCTGTAGAGGCAAGTTTTCGAATCCTACAGGAAACCCAATTTCATAAACATGCAAACTCATTCAAAACACACTCGAATCTGCACCAAATCTCGAAAATAGTCCGACCATTGTGTTCTAAATATCCTAAAACATAGAATTACACTAATCATTTGCAAAAAAGGTAAACATACGCATTGAAATCGACAAAATTTCAAAGAAACCAACATTTGGGTTCTCTGGCGAAAACCAAGCTTTTCGCCTAGAATCCAGCGACAACGACAGTTTCTGGCAAGTACCCGTCGTCCCCTAACACCCTCCTAGTGATTCCCGATCAAGGTCCTTCGAAAGTCCTTCAAAGCAGCTCTCGGATCAAACTCATAGTATGAAACACGCACTGAAAACGCGAAACTGCTCTGGTATAAAAGCCCATGGCCTAGCGCGTGTAGCATATGCACCAAAAGGAATTTTCAACTGGCGCATGTAACAACACATGCGCCAGGGTAAAAAGAGGCCAGGCACATGTAACATATGCGCTCGGCTGTTCAGCTTCCCACCAAAACCAGTTTTCAAATCCCCAAGAGTCCGGATGTGCTTTTAAAGCTTTCAAAAGCCGGAAATCAAGCTTACAAATTTTATTTTCAAAAATCAAGTGTTCTAAACCAAGCTTTGTCAAACCGGCAACTCAAGTCCCGATCGAAATTTTCAAAGCGCAAAGCTTTTCGAATTACACAATCTTCCACAAAGGGTCCCGGGACATTTCAAACTTACCGGTTTATTGTCCCTCCGATCGCCTCGCGACCAAAAAGGGATTCTTACTTTGTTATTTTTTTGCCTTCGACAAGCAAACATAGAAAAAAAGGGGCAGCTGTAAGCATCCCATTTTTGCTCGCTTAGCAATCTCTGGCCCGACCGGATCCGATTTTCAAACATCACAACGTATGCAAGCCCAAGACGGGTCTTTTCAATTCCAATCCAGTCAACTGGTTGCTCCTCAAGCCCACAAGGTCCTGCCGGAGCCATAAACACCATCATGCCCCTAGGCATTCCAGGTAGCTTTCTAGGACCTAGCGGTCTCGGAAACCAACGCCATCCAGGTAGCTTCCCGAGATCGGGTGATCTCAGGGACCAACAACTTATCAAATTTCAGACGGTTCACTTTTGGCGCCTGCTAGCCCGCCAATGTAGAATGTCCGTCATTCGGTAGTTCTCCGAGACCAGGCATTCTCAAGAACCAACACCACCTCCACAGGTAGCTTTCTGGGACAAGACGTTCTTAGGAACCAACACCCCCTAACAGGTAGCTCTCTGAGACCGGGCAGTCTCAGGGACTAACACCGCACAGGTAGTTTTCTGTGGCCAGGTGGTCTTAGGAACGAACACCTAGGTCAACACCGGCACCTGCTAGCCTGACTCAGTGAAAAATGACCTAACCTACTCCTACAGGTACGTTTTGGAAAAGTTTAAAATCCCTCAAAACGGCAAGTCCATCCTTCCAAAGTATTACTAAACTGTTAGGCATACTCCACACGGCATTCGGTCCAATTCCAGTCCCATTCCGGCTAACTCCAGTCAAAATGACCATTTTTTCCCTAAACTCCCCAGCGCTGCACAAACCCCACTGGGTGGTAAAAGACCCTCCCGAAACCATCCCTGAATGACCTGGCATGCTTAACACGACACTCTAATCCATTTCTGACCATTTCTAACCAAACCCGGTCAAGATGACCATTTTGCCCTTGACAACACGAACTCACCCCGAAACAACACCGGTCCTAGGTTATTGAACGGCAGGTCTTGTCATACACCCCTGTTTAACCTAAGGAGGACCTTACGATGCTAGACAACCATGACTCGATAAAAGTTTCCCAGAGCGTCTAGCAGACGCTCTGCCAGAATTGCCTTTTCTCCCGATTCCCTAGTTATAACGCACCATCAAATGACTTGAGAAATGCGTAAATCAGGAAATTCCCGAAATCTCGTCCATAGATCTTTCCATCGATACGGCTTAATCAGATAGATCACTTCTTGAAGCTCCTCATCATATGGCTTGAAGATTGCAACTTTCGACAACCCCTGGCGTGTCTCGCAGACGCTCCGCCAGATTGACTTTTTCTCCAATTCCCTGATTGAAACGCTGTCGCACCCAGATTTTTCGCACTCGAGGAATACTCACACAAGCGGGAAAAATGTTGTACTCTCTCGTTAGAACTCACCCTTCTAGAAGAATGAGTGCGACTAGGTTTGAATTAAAAATTTGATTTGAATAAAGGGCTTTTGAAAACGATTCGGAGTCGCCACCTAACTTGATTAAGGTGAGTTAGGTCACCTAAAAACTAAGCATAATTCGAAAACTACACTTAGGGTTTTTGGAAAACAATTTTGAAAATATCTCCTCAAGAGAGAGTTTTTGAGAAAAACAGGTTGTTTAGCAACCTTTAGAAAACATTTAGCCCTTTTTAGAAAAATAACTCCTTCTGGTCTTTGAAAACAGTGATCTAAGTTCAGAGGTTGGTTACGTGTAGGGAAGACGCACTAAGCTATCACCCTACCCCGCCCTCTCGGTACCTACATGTCAATCTACCCTAGATTCACCTATGAGAGTCTTCAACTAACTATTGGCCATTCCTATCCACTTTGAAAAACAATGTTTATAAATTATCATGATGCATGATATGCAAGTGCAAGAAAAAGAGAATTGAAAAATATAAATAGATTTGAAAAGAAATTGATTTGATTTGAAAATAGATTTGAAGAGATGGAATTGAAATTTGAAAGTATGAAAATTTAGAAATAGAAATTTGAAAATAGAAATTTTGAAATTGGAATTTTGAAAGTAGATTGGAAATTGAGATTTGAAAAATGTGGAGACCACACCCATGAGGATGGAATTGAAAGTTTGAAAGTATTGTGACCGCACCTATGAAGGTTGCCTACGTATCCTTTTGAAGGAATCAAGTCAGTCGTAGTTCGGACAAGAGTCCAATTGAAAATAGATTGATTTGAAGAGAGAGATTGGATTGGAAGAAAGAGATTGGATTGAAAATTGGATTTGATTTGAGATTAGAAAAGGAGATTAGAAATTGAAATTGAGAAGATTGGACTTTGATTTGAAGAGATAGATTTGGACTTGTTTTGGAAAGAGAAGGTTTAAGAAACCTAGACTTAAGAAACATGAGACTTAGGAAAGACTCAAAAGTTTAAGAAAGATTAGATTTAGGAAAGGTTCGAATTAGGAAAGGTCCGATTTAGGAAAGTTTCGAATTAGGAAAGTTTCATTTATGGAAAGTTTCAAATTAAGAAAGTTTTGAATTTAGGAAAGTTTCAGGTTTAGGAAAGTTTTGAATTTAAGGAAGTTTGAAAATTGGAAAGTTTTGAAAATTGGAAAGTTTTGAATTTAGAAAGTTTTGAAATAGGGAAGTTTTGAAAGTAGGAAAGTTTTGTTTTAGGAAAGGTTTTAAAAAAAAGGAAAGTTTTCAATTTAGGAAATGTTTGAATTAAGAAAGTTTCAACTTAAGAAAGTCTTAAATTAAGAAAGTTTTGAGTTTAGAAAAGTTCTAGATTTGAAAAGATTTTGAACTTTTGGAAAGTTTTAAAATTTGAAAAGATTTAGGTTTAGAAAGATTTAACTTAAGAAAGTTTTAAATTTAGAAAGTTTTGAATTTGGAAAGATTTGAAATTTAGAAAATTTAAGATTTAGAAAGTTTTAGAGTTTGAATTTTAGAAAATCTTGAAATTAGGAAAGGTTGAGTTTAGGAAAAGTTGGAAAACTTAGGTTTTAAAAGTTAAGGTTTGAAAAGAAGGTAGAATTAGGAAAGGGTCGAATTAGGAAAGATTTGAAAGTTGAGTTTTAAAATTTGGGAAAGATTTTTATGTTCAAGTTTTGGAAACTTAAGATTTAGGAAAGTGGAAGTTTAGGAAGGATCCGAATTAGGGAAGATTTGGATTTTGTTTCTAAAAGGGAAGGTTTGATTTTGTTTCCAAAAACGGAGGATTGGGTCTAATTCCCTAAACGGGAAGATTTGATTCGGTTTCCTAAAGAGAAGATAGGATTTTGCAAGGATTTGAAAAGGGAGATTCTAGAAACCTTAGATTTGGAAAATTATAGTTTTGACGTAGAAAAAAGGTTTTGGAAACGTGTATCGTTTGGTTGTGAAAACAAGGGGTCTTGGAAACCAAAGTTTGAAAACCATGTCTTTGGGAAGAAAATTATGGTTTCCTAATTGCGAGTTCTAGGGCTTAACTTGGGCTCCTAAGGAAAGAGGATTTTTGAAAGTGCGTTTTTGGAAACGAAGGTTTTCTAGAAGGGAATCCTAGAGAGGAGTTTTTGGAAAGTGAATTTGAAGAGGGAGTTTTTGGAAAAAGATTTTAAAGAGGAGTTTTGGAAAGTGTGTTTTTAGAAACGAAGATTTTAAAAGGAAAATCCTAGAGGGGAATTTCTAGAAGGGAGATTTTGGAAAGAAAGTTTTTGGAAATATTTTTGGAGAGAGTTTTTCTAGGAAGGTTTTTGGTAGAAGATTGTTGAAGAGAGTTTTTGGAAAGATTTTTAGGGAACATTTTTAGAAAGTGGATTTTGAGGAGAGGATTTTGGAAAGGAGTTGAAAAAAGGGAGTTTTGAAAAATAGATTTTGGAGGGAGTTTTTGAAAACAACTTTGGAGAGAAGAGTTTTAGGAAAGTATGTTGAAAAAGAAATTTTTAGGAGGAAGGATTTGGAAAGAGAATTTTTAGAAGGTGTAAAAACATCTCACTTTCCTAAAGCAATTCTAACCATAAAAAGGCTAGAACCACTTTAGGAAAGCGGTTTTGAAAACAACAAGATTTGAAAATATGGACCGTATTGGTCACTTTAAATGTAACACTTTCCTAAAGCAACCCTAGCCATGGAAAGGCTAGAATCACCCTAGGACTGTGGTTTTGAAAACATGTTTTGAAAAAGAGATTTTGATGCAATTTTGAAAACAAGTTTGAAAACGATTTTGAAGACAACTTTGAAAACAGTTTTTGGAAGATGCAAGATCATGATATGCACAATGCAATTTTGAGGTCGTGAACATACAAGGCTAAGGCTTCACCACATAATCAAGGGGGCCGGACCCACTTGGTCTCTAGTTAGACTAGAAGAAAGCCCCTAACATGGTGACTCTCCAATAGCCCAATCCTACATATGGACCGGGAATCCCCTTGTTTCAAGCATGCAAAGAAAGGGGGGGAAAGAGATGGGAGATTAAAATAGAGAAAACCCAAGTGGGTTAGGAGAGAGAAGAAAGAGGGGGAAGTACGTAAAATTAAATAGGGAGCCTACCGTATGTCTTCTTTATTTTACGCGCCTTGCTTGTCTTCAGTCTTCGATCTTTGTCTTGATCTTCATCTTCAATCCTCAAGAGTTGTCTTCAAGCCTTAGATTATAGCTCTTCAAGTCTTCAAAGGATGGTTGAAGGCAAGTGTATGAGTGTATGGGGATGTATAAGAGTGTATATGAGGCTAGGGTTTGTGTATGGTGGCTAGAGTTTGGAGAACCTAAGGAGGCTAGGATTTAGGGAGTGCTCGAGCTCTGTATATCGAATTATATGATTTTTAGGTTGAATATTCGAATCCTTTAAACGCTAGAAGAGGCTCTGTATTTATAGAGGTTAGACAATACTGGCGCCTGTTGCAGTGGCGCCAGGCCAAATTTTACACTGGCACCACTAAGAGTGGCGCCAGGCCTTTTTTTGGCGTGGCGCCACTAGTAGTGGCGCCAGCCAATTAGGAAAGGTTTAAGGTCGGCAAGCAACATATCTTTGACTAGATTTGGGCGCCTGTACTAGTGACTACCATGCAATTTTTTAGCCTGCTTCACTAGGAATGACTCCGGAAAGTCCGGGAATGATTTGAAGGAGCCGGGAATGACCCGGGAAGTCGGAAAGGAGCAGGAACACTTAAAATAGTGTCCTGGAGGTATTTGACTTGAAAAGTGAGGATAAGATGTGTCGGAAAGGTTGACCGGGCCTTTAGGGGCAAAACGGTCAATCGGACCTGAAAACTGCTGGGACAAACTCGAACTGTCCCAGAAGAAGACTTGGGATCTGAAAACATTATTCAAAATGTTCCTAAAGGCTGTCGGTTTGATTTCCAGAGCCGGCATGGTCGGAACAGGAGACCGGCCCACCAGGGGCAAAACGGTCATTTCGCACCGGGTTGGCCGGAACTGACTCGGAATGATTCGGAAAGGTAAAAGGAGGTTGAGAACACTATAAAAAGTAGTTTCAGGAGGTTACCGGTTTGATACCCAGAGCTGGTGTGGTCAAAAAAGGAGACTGGCCCACCAAGGGCAAAACGATCATTTTGTACCGGGTTGGCCGGAACTGACTCGGAACGATCCGGAAAGATAAAGGAAGGTTGAGAATACTATAAAAAGTAGTCTCAGGAGGTTACCGGTTTGATACCCAGAGTCAGTGTGGTCAAAAAAGGAGACCGGCCCACTAAGGGCAAAACGATCATTTTGTACCGGGTTGGCCGGAACTGACTCGGAATGATCCGGAAAGATAAAGGAAGGTTGAGAATACTATAAAAAGTAGTCTCAGGAGGTTACCAGTTTGATACCTAGAGCTGGTGTGGTCAAAAAAGGAGACCGGCCCACCAGGGGCAAAACGGTCATTTTGTACCGAGTTGGCTGGAACTGACTCGAAACCATCCGGAAAGATAAAGGAAGGTTGAGAATACTATAAAAAGTGGTCTCAGGAGGTTACCGGTTTGATACCCAGAGCCGATATGGTTCCGGGGGCATTCAAACGCCTAGGGGCAAAATGGTCATCTTAACCGGAAAGTCTAGGAAAAGGTCCAAAGGACAGTTTGGTCATTTTTCACCGAAGTGGGCTAATAGACACTGGTGTTGACCTGAGTTTTGAGTGTTTCCGCCACTCTAACGGCGGTCGTCGTGACACAAGGGTTTGTTGGCAATTCCCTATATCGACCTATTTGTGAGTATTTCCGCTACTCTAACGGTTTTGTGAGTAGTTTCGCTACTCGGACCATCTCGAGGAATAAACTGTCTTGAAAGAGGGATTGGAAAGGGGCCTTATCGTCTCCGAAGAGACGTGCCTAGAGTGGAACCGTCTCGAGAAATAAACTGTCTCGAGAGTGGGATTGGAAAAGGGTCTTACCGTCTTCGAGGAGGCGTGCCTGGATTGGAACCATCTCGAGGAATAAGCTATCTCAAGAGAGGGATTGGAAAAGGGACTTATCGTCTCCGAAGAGACGTGCCTGGATTGGAACCGTCTCGAGGAATAAACTGTCTCGAGAGAGGGATTGGAAAGGGGTCTTACTGTCTCCGAAGAGACGTGCCTGGATTGAAACCGTCTCGAGGAATAAACTGTCTCGAGAGAGAGATTGGAAAGGGGACTTATCGTCTCCGAAGAGACGTGCCTAGATTGGAACCGTCTCGAGGAATAAACTGTCTCGAGAGTGGGATTGGAAAGGGGACTTATCATCTCCAAAGAGACGTGCCTGGATTGGAACCGTCTCGAGGAATAAACTGTCTCGAGAGAGGGATTGGAAAGGGGACTTATCGTCTCCGAAGAGACGAGCCTGGATTGGAACCGTCTCGAGGAATAAACTGTCTCGAGAGTGGGATTGGAAAGGGGTCTTACCGTCTCCGAAGAGACGCGCCTGGATTGGAACCGTCTCGAGGAATAAACTGTCTCGAGAGTGGGATTGGAAAGGGGACTTATCGTCTCCTAAGAGACGCGCCTGGATTGGAACCGTCTCGAGGAATAAACTGTCTCGAGAGTGGGATTGGAAAGGGGTCTTACCGTCTCCGAAGAGACGTGCCTGGATTGGAACCGTCTCGAGGAATAAACTGTCTTGAGAGTGGGATTGGAATCGGAAAGGAAAGGACAACGCCCCTAAGGGCATTTTGGTCATTTTGCCTCTATTTGTGCCTGACAGGCCCTCGAAGCGATGGAAAGACGGAATTTAGACCTAGAGAATTAGTTTCGATTGGAATATGCCCACAATGACTTGAAAACAAGTCTGGACGGAGTATAGACTGCCGAGCGGTCAAAAATGGGGTGCTTACAAACGCACCGTCAAACGACTTGAGAAATGCGTAAATTAGGGAATTCCTAAAAATATTTCCAGAGTACTTTCCACCGGTACAGTCCAATCGGAAATGTCACTTCCCGACTGCCACAATCATGCGACATAAAAATAGCTATTTTTGAATCCCCACGGAGCGTATCACAGATGCTCCGCAAAGATGCAATTTTATGCACATTTCCCAAGACGATATCTCACACTTCTGAACACCATTCAAACTTTTCAAAAATAGAAAAGTTCACGAGAAACCCTAGAGGAACACCGTGGATGGAATCGATTCCTTCCAAACCTTTTTGGTTGGCTCAATTGTCGAGGAAAAGTTTAAACGAACACTCCCGGTGATGGAGCGTATGCTACATGCACCCAAATTTTGATCAAATCGACCAAAGTTTGATCAACCGTTGTCGCGCCCAGATTTTTCGCACTCGAGGAATACTCACCCAAGCGGGAAAAATGTTGTACTCCCTCGTTAGAACTCACCCTCCTAGAAGAATGAGTGCGTCTAGGTTTGAATTGAAAACAGGTTTGAATAAAGGGCTTTTGAAAAAGATTCGAAGTCGCCACCTAACTTGATTAAGGTGAGTTAGGTCACCTAAAAACTAAGAATAATCCGAAGACTACACTTAGGGTTTTTGAAAAACGATTTTGGAAAATATCCTCAAGAGAGGGTTTTTTTAGGAAAACGGGTTGTTTGGCAACCTTTGGAAAACATTTAGCCCTTTTTAGAAAAATAACTCCTTTTGGTCTTTGAAATCAGTGATCTAGGTTTGGAGGTTGGTTACATGTAGGGAAGATGCACTAAGCTATCACCCTACCCCGCCCTTTCGGTACCTACATGTCAATCTACCCTAGATTCACCTATGAGAGTCTTTAACTAACTATAGTTCAATCCTATCCATTTTTAGAAAAACAATGTTTAAAAGGAAACTAACATGATGCATGATATGCAAGTGCAATAGAAGAGAATTGAAAAATAGATTTGGAAAGAGATTGATTTGAAATTAATTTGATTTGAAAATAGATTTGAAGAGATGGAATTGAAATTGGAAAGTTTGAAAATTTGGAAATAGAAATTTGAAATTGGAAGTTTGAAAGTAGATTGGAATTTGAGATTTGAAAAGATTTTGGAAACCGCACCCATGAGGGTGGAATTGAAAGTTTGAAAAGTATTGTGACCGCACCTATGAAGGTTGCCTACGTATCCCTTTGGGGGAATCAGGTCAGTCGTAGTTCGGACCGGAGTCCGATTGAAAAGAGATTGATTTGAAGAGAGAGAGATTGGATTCGAAGAAAGAAATTGAATTGAAAATTGGATTTGATTTGAGATTAGAAGAGGAGATTGGAGATTGAAATTGAGAAGATTGGACTTGAATTGAAAAGATTGATTTTAGAAAGACTTGGTTTTGGAAAGATGGAGGTTTAGGAAACCTAGACTTAGGAAAGATAGGAGACCTAGGAAAGACTTGAGATTAAGAAAGATTGAATTGGAGTGTTGGACTTGGAAGATTTGGAAAGATTGGATTTTAGGAAATGTTCGAATTAGGAAAGGTCCGAATTAGGAAAGTGTCATCTTTGGAAAGTTTCGAAATTAGGAAAGTTTCGATTTCAGGAAAGTTTTGAAATTGGAAAGTTTCGAGTTTAAAAAGTTTTGAAATTTGGAAAAATTTGAAATTAGGAAAGTTCCCAAATTAGGAAAGTTTTGAAATAGAGAAGTTTTGAAAATTGGAATGTTTAGAAAACAAGGAAGCTTTGAAAATAGGAAAGTTTTGAAATTAGAGAGTTTCGTTTTAAGAAAGGTTTTGAAATAGGAAAGTATTGAGTTAAGAAATTTTTGAATTTTAGAATGTTTTGAAAAAGGAAAGTTTTGAAAGTGGAAAAGTTTAGAATTTGGAAAGATTTAGGTTTTAACTTAAGAAAGTTTCAAACTTAAAAAGTTTTGAATTTGGTAAGATTTGAAATTTAGAAAGTTTAAGATTTAGAAAGTTTTAGAGTTTGAGTTTTAGAAAATCTTGAAATTAGGAAAAGTTTGAAAAATTAGATTTGGAAAGTTGAGATTTGGAAAGGGGTAGAATTAGGAAAGAGTGGAGTTAGGAAGGATGTGGAAATTGAGTTTTAAAATTTAGGAAAGATTTTTATGTTCCAATTTTGGAAACTTAAGATTTAGGAAAGGAGAAGCTTAGAAAGGATTCGAATTAGGAAAGATTTGGATTTTGAAATTTAAGAAAAGATTTAAAATTTAGGTTTAGGAAAAGGAAGGAATTGAATTAAGAAAAGTTTGGATTAGGAAGGGATTGGATTTGGTTTCTAAAAGAAAAGATTTGATTTTGTTTCCAAAAATGAAGGACGGGATCTAGTTTCCTAAACGGGGGAATTGGATTTGGCTTCCTAAGCGGGGAGATCTGATTTGGTTTCCTAAAGCGAAGATAGGATTTGGCAAGGATTTGGAAAGGGAGATTCTAGAAACCCTAAATTTGGAAAATTATAGTTTTGACGTAGAAAATAGGTTTTGGAAACATGTATAGTTTGGATGTGAAAACAAGAGGTTTTGGAAACCTAGGTTTGGGCAAAGTTTGAAAACCATGTTTTTGGGAAGAAAATTTAGGGTTTCCTAATTGTGGGTTCTAGGGCTTGACTTGGGCTCTAAGGAAAGAGTTTTTGGAAAGTGCGTTTTTAGAAACGAAGGTTTTTCAAGAAGAGAATCTTAGGGAGGAGTTTTTGGAAAGTGAATTTGAAGATAGAGTTTTTGGAAAAAGATTTTAAATAGAAGGAATTTTTGGAAAGCGTGTTTTTGGAAACGAAGGTTTTGGAAAGAAATCCTAGAGAGGAGTTTCTAGAGGAAAGATTTTGGAAAGAGAGTTTTTGGAAAAATTTTTGGAGAGAGTTTTTCTAGGAAGATTTTTGGTAGAAGATTGTTGAAGAGAATTTTTGGAAAGATTTTTGGGGAACGTTTTTTAAAAAGTGGACTTTGGGGAGAGGATTTTGGAAAGGAGTTAAAAAAAGGGAGTTTTGAAAAATAAATTTTGGAAAGGAGTTTTTGAAAATAATTTTGGAGAGGAGAGTTTTAGGAAAGTATGTTGAAAAGAGATTTTTAAGAAGGGATTTTTGAAAAGAGAGCTTTTTGGAAAGTATGAAAACGTCTCACTTTCCTAAAGTGATTCTAGCCATAAGAGGGCTAAAACCACTTTAAGAAACTGGTTTGGAAAAACAATAAGAATTGAAAATATAGACCAAAAAGGTCACTTTTAATGTAACACTTTCCTAAAGCAACCCTGGCCATGGAAAGGCTAGAATCACCCTAGAATTATGGTTTTGAAAACAAGTTTTTAAAAAAGAGATTTTGATGCAATTTTGAAAATAAGTTTGAAAACAATTTTGAAAAACAACTTTGAAAACGGTTTTTGGAAGATGCAAGATCATGATATGCACAATGCAATTTTGGGGTCGTGAACATACAAGGCTAAGGCTTCACCACATAATCAAGAGGGCCGAACCCACGTGGTCTCCGATTAGACTAAAAGAAAGCCCCCGACACGGTGACTCTCCAATAGCCCAATCCTACACATGGACCGAGAATCCCCTTGTTTCAAGCATGTAAATAAAGGAGGGGAAAGAGATGGGGGATTAAAATAGAGAAAACCCAAGTGGGTTAGGAGAGAGAAGAGAGAGGGGGGAAGTGCAGAAATTTAAATAGGGAGCCTACCGTATGTCTTGTTTATTTTGCGCGCCGTGCTGTCTTTGGTCTTCGGTCTTCGTCTTGATCTTCGTCTTCAATCTTCAAGAGTTGTCTTCAAGCTTTAGATTGCAGCTCTTCAAGTCTTCAAAAGATGGTTGAAGGCTAGTGTATGAGTGTATGGGGATGTATAGGAGGCTAGGGTTTAGGGAGTGCTCGAGCTCTGTATATCGAAATATATGATTTTTAGGTTGAGTTTACGGACCCCTTTCACATTGAATGAGGCTCTGTATTTATAGAGGTTGGACAACACTAGCGCCTATTGCAGTGACGCCAGGCCAAATTTTACACTGGCGCCACTAGGAGTGGCGCCAGGCCATTTTTTGGCTTGGCGCCACCAGCCAATTAGGAAATGTTTAAGGTCGGCAAGCAACGTATCTTTGACTAGATTTGAGCGCCTGTACTAGTGACTACCATGCAATTTTTAGCCTGGCTTCACTAGGAGTGACTCCGGAAAGTCCAGGAATTATTTGAAGGAGCCGAGAATGACCCGGAAGGCCGGAAAGGAGCAGGAACACTTAAAATAGTGTCATGGACGTATTTGACTTAAAAAGTGAGGACAAAATGTGTCGGAAAGGTTGACCGGGCCTTTAGGGGCAAAACGGTCAATCGGACTGGGAAGCCGCCGGGGCGAACTCGGACTGTCTCGGAAGAAGACTTGGGATCTGGAAACATTATTTAAAATGTTCCCAGAGGTTGCCGGTTTGATTTCCAAAGCCTGCGTGGTCGGAAAAGGAGACCGACCCACCAGGGGCAAAATGGTCATTTCGCACCGGATTGGCCGGAACTGACTTGGAAAGATCCGAAAAGGTAAGGGGAGGTTGAGAACACTATAAAAAGTAGTCTCAGGAGGTTACCGGTTTGATACCCAGAGCCGGTGTGGTCGAAAAAGGAGACCGGCCCACCAGGGGTAAAATGGTCATTTCGCACCGGGTTGGCCGGAACTGACTCGGAAAGATCCGGAAAGATAAAGGAAGGTTGAGAATACTATAAAAAGTAGTCTCAGGAGGTTACCGGTTTGATCTCCAGAGCCGGTGTGGTTCCCGGGGCATTCAGATGCCTAGGGGCAAAATGGTCATCTTGACCGGAAAGTCTCGGAAAAGGTCCAAAGGGCAGTTTGGTCATTTTTCACCAAAGTGGGTTAACAGACACTGGTGTTGACCTGGGTTTTGAGTGTTTTCGCCACTCTAACGGCGGTCGTCGTGACACAGGGGTTTGTTGGCCATTCCCTATATTGACCTACTTGTGAGTATTTTCGCTACTCTAACGGTTTTGTGAGTAGTTTCGCTACTCGGACCATCTCGAGGAATAAACTGTCTCGAGAGTGGGATTGGAAAGGGGTCTTACCGTCTCCGAGGAGACGTGCCTGAATTGGAACCATCTCGAGGAATAAACTTTCTCGAGAGAGGGATTGGAAAGGGGTCTTATCGTCTCCGAAGAGACGCGCCTGGATTGGAACCGTCTCGAGGAATAAACTGTCTCTCGAGAGGGATTGGAAAGGGGTCTTACCGTCTCCGAAGAGACGTGCCTGGATTGGAACCGTCTCGAGGAATAAACTGTCTCGAGTGAGGGATTGGAAAGGGGACTTATCGTCTCCGAAGAGACGTGCCTGGATTGGAACCGTCTCGAGGAATAAACTGTCTCGAGAGTGGGATTGGAATCGGAAAGGAAAGGACAATGCCCCTAAGGGCATTTTGGTCATTTTGCCTCTATTTGGGCCTGACAGGCCCGCGAAGCGATGGAAAGACGGAATTTGGACCTAGAGAATTGGTTTCGATTGGAATATGCCCACAATGACTTGAAAACAAGTCTGGACGGAGTGTAGACTGCCGAGCGGTTAAAAATGGGGTGCTTACAACCGTCAGGATTTAGCCAGTATAGTGGGTGCCACGCGGCATTCTTGCAATGGAACAGTACCAACGCATGTCTTACATGCGCCAGGGCAAATTTTGGCCAGGCGCATTTAGCACATGCCCCAGCCTCCTCCCAAGTTGCCTATAAATACTAGCCTCCCCCTTTGCATATTCCAGAACCAAAAATTGATGCAAAGCTCTGCTGAAACTACTTTAGAACCTCAAATCTCTATATATATTCCACTCCTCTAACACTTAGACTAAATTCCACCTCCCTCTAGCCCATACACTTCACCTACATAGCCCTATACACCATTAAACCCCTCCTTCCGGCCCCTCAAGCCTCCTTGAAGCCATCCAAGTTTAGGTCAAGGCATCCATAGAAGATTACAAGTGTGTTGAAGGTTGAAGGTGGTATTTCTTTTACATTTTTGTCTTCCCCCACTTTTCTCTTCTCCCTTTTAGCCTACTTAGGCTATTCTCTATTTTAATCTCCATCTTCAACCCCCTTTTCTTGCATGCTTGAGCCAAGAGGGCTCTTAGTTCATGTCTAGAGGAAAGCTAGTGGGAGCCACCATGTAGGGGGATCTTTCACCAGCCTACTTTAAGATGGTATGGCCTATGAGCCCCTTGTTTATGTGGTGTAGCCTAAAGCCTTGTATGTATTCATAACCCCCTTGCATTTTGTTATCTTGATCATGTCTTGTGTGCTCGACTTCATTTTTATGTTTATAATCATGTCCTACAAAGCTTGCATTATTCTTATTTCCATGCCACTTTCAAGTTCAATACCCCTCTCAAAATGGTTCCAAGAGTTGGCTCCTTGAAGTTTAGGATGAGACCTTAGACGTCATGCCTTAAAAAATCCCCCACTACTCCCCTAACTCACACTTTTGCATCATTGCATTTCAATTTGCATAAAAGTTGTTTTCCCAACTCTCTAGTTCCCAAGGTTTCCATTCCCTCAAGTTTAGTGGTTGAAATGGCCCCATGGAACCCTCTTTTAAGTGGTCTCCCTTTTATTTAGCCATAGGAACCTCCCTTATTTGAATGGTTTCCTCTAATAATGGTTTCCAAAATCGTATTCTTAAAAATAGTTTTCAAAAATTCATTCTGTCGCGCCCAGATTTTTCGCACTCGAGGAATACTCACACAAGCAGGAAAAATGTTGTACTCTCTCGTTAGAACTCACCCTCCTAAAAGAATGAGTGCGACTAGGTTTGAATTGAAAAATTGGTTTGAATAAAGGGCTTTTGAAAAAGATTTGGAGTCGCCACCTAACTTGATTAAGGTGAGTTAGGTCACCTAAAAGTTAAGAATAATCCGAAGACTACACTTAGGGTTTTTAGAAAACGATTTGGAAAATATCTCCTCAAGAGAGGGTTTTTAAGAAAAACAGGTTGTTTGGCAACCTTTGGAAAACATTTAGCCCTTTTTAGAAAAATAACTCCGTTTTGGTCTTTGAAAACAGTGATCCTAGGTTCGGAAGTTGGTTACTTGTAGGGAAGACGCACTAAGCCATCACCCTACCCCACCCTTTCGGTACCTACATGTCAATCTACCCTAGATTCACCTATGAGAGTCTTCAACTAACTATTGACCAATCTTATCCACTTTAGAAAACAATGTTTAAAAATATGATGCATGAGATGCAAGTGCAATAAAAGAGATTTGAAAAATAGATTTGAAAAAAGATTGATTTGAAATTGATTTGATTTGAAAATAGATTTGAAGAGATAGAATTGAAATTGGAAAGTTTGAAAATTTAACGTAGAAATTTGAAAATAGAAATTTTGAAATTGGGATTTTGAAAATAGATTGGAATTTGATATTTGAAAAGATTTTGGAAAACGCACCCATGAGGGCAAAATTGAAAGTTTGAAAAGTGTTGTGACCGCACCTATGAAGGTTGCCTACGTATCCCTTTGGGGGAATCAGGTCAATCGTACTTCGGACGGAGTCCGATTGAAAAGAGATTGATTTGAAGAGAGAGATTGGATTGGAAGAAAGAGATTGAATTGAAAATTGGATTCAATTTGAGATTAGAAGAGGAGATTGGAAATTGAAATTGAGAAGATTGGACTTTGATTTGAAGAGATAGATTTGGACTTGTTTTGAAAACGAGAAGGTTTGAGAAAACCTAGACTTAGGAACGAGAAGAGACTTAGGAAAGGTTTGACTTGGCTTGGAAGATTTGAAAAGGTTAGATTTTAGGAGATGTTCGAATTAGGAAAAGTCTGATTTAAGAAAGTTTCGAATTAGGAAAGTTTCATTTTTGGAAAGTTTTGAATTAGGAAAGTTTTAGGTTTAAGAAAGTTTTCACTTTAGGAAAGTTTGGAAATTGGAAAGTTTTGAATTTAGAAAGTTTTGAAGATTGGAAAGTTTTGAATTTAGAAAGTTTTGAAATTAGGAAATTTTGAAAATTAGAAAGTTTTGAATTCGGAAAGGTTTGGTTTAAGAAAGGCTTAAAATTTAAAAAGTTTCAAGTTAAGAAAGTTTTGAATTTGGAAAGCTTAGAAAAGGGGAAGTTTTAAAAATGGGAACGTTTCGAGTTTAGAAAACTTTAGATTTGGAAAGATTTGAAGTTTAGGAAAGTTCAAAATTTAGAAAGGTTTAACTTAAGAAAGTTCTGAATTTAGAAAGCTTTGAATTTGGAAAAATTTGAAATTTGGAAAGTTTAAGATTTAGAAAGTTTCAGAGTTTGAATTTTAGAAAATCTTGAAATTGGAAAAGGTTTGAATTTAGGAAAGGTTTGAAAAGTTAAGATTTGAAAAGAGGGTAGAATTAGGAAATGGTTGAATTTTAGAATTTTAGGAAAGATTTTTATGTTCAAATTTTGGAAACTTAAGATTTAGGAAAGTGAAGGAGTAGGAAGGATTTGAGTTAGGAAAAAGTTGGATTATGAAAGGATTAGGTTTTGTTTTGAAAAGAGAAGGTTTGATTTTGTTTCCAAAAACGGAGGATAGGATCTAGTTTCCTAAACGGGAGATTTGATTTGGTTTCCTAAAGGGAAGATAGGATTTGGCAAGGATTTGGAAAGGGAGATTTTAGAAACCCTAGTTTTGGAAGTGTAGAATTTTAACGTAAAAAAGAGGTTTTGGAAACATGTATAGTTTGGATGTGAAAACAAGAAATTTTGGAAACCTAGGTTTGGGGCAAAGTTTGAAAATCATGTTTTTGGAAAGAAAATTAGGGTTTCCTAATGGGTAGCTCTAGGGCTTGACTTGGGCTCTAAGGGAAGAGTTTTTGGAAAGTGAATTTGAAGAGGGAGTTTTTGGAAAAAGATTTTAAAGAGAAGGAGTTTTGGAAAAATTTTTGGGGAACATTTTTAGAAAGTGGATTTTGGGGAGAGGATTTTCGAAAAGAGTTGAAAAAGGGAGTTTTGGAAAATAGATTTTGGAAGGGAGTTTTTGAAAACGATTTTGGAGAGGAGAGTTTTAGGAAAGTATGTTGAAAAAGAGATTTTTAGGAAGAAAGACTTTTTGAAAAGAGAGTTTTTAGAAGGTATAAAAACATCTCACTTTTCTAAAGCAATTCTAACCATAGGAAGGCTAGAACCACTTTAGGAAAGCGGTTTTGAAAGCAACAAGATTTGAAAATATGGACCGTATTGGTCACTTTAAATGTAACACTTTGTTAAAGCAACCCTAGCCATGGAAAGGCTAGAATCACCCTAGGATTGTGGTTTTGAAAAAGAGATTTTGATGCAATTTTGAAAACAAGTTTGAAAACGATTTTGAAAACGAGTTTGAAAACGAATTTTGGAAGATGCAAGACTATGATATGCACAATGCAATTTGGAGTCGTGAACATAAAAAGCCAAGGCTTCACATAATCAAGGGGGCCGGACCCACGTGGTCTCTGGTTAGACTAGAGGAAAGCCCCCGACACGGTGACTCTCCAATAGCCTAATCCTACACATGGACCGGGAATCCCCTTGTTTCAAGCATGCAAAGAAAGGGGGGAAAAGAGATGGGGGATTAAAATAGAGAAAACCCAAATGGGTTAGAAGGGAGAAGAGAGAGGGGGAAGTGCAGAAATTTAAATAAAGAACCTACCGTATGTCTTGTTTATTTTGCGCACCGTGCTGTCTTCGGTCTTCGGCCTTCGTCTTGATTTGTGTCTTCAATCTTCAAGAGTTGTTTTCAAGCTTTAGGTTGCAGCTCTTCAAGTTTTCAAAAGATGGTTGAAGGCTAGTGTATGAGTGTATGGGGATGTATAGGAGTGTATATGAGACTAGGGTTTGTGTATGGTCGCTAGGGTTTAGGGAGTGCTCGAACTCTGTATATCAAACTATAGGATTTTTAGGTTAAGTTTGCAGATCCCTTTCACGTTGAATGAGGCTCTGTATTTATAGAAGTTGGACAACACTGGCGCCTGTTGCAGTGGCGCCAAGCCAAATTTTACATTGGTGCCACTAGGAGTGGCACCAGGCCATTTTTTGGCTTGGCGCCACTACTAGTGGCGCCAGCCAATTAGGAAATGTTTAAGGTCGGCAAGCAACGTATCTTTGACTAGATTTGGGCGCCTGTACTAGTGACTACCATGCAATTTTTAACCTGGCTTCACTAGGAGTGACTCCGGAAAGTCCGGGAATGATTTGAAGGAGCTGGGAATGACCCGGAAGGCTGGAAAGGAGCAGGAACACTTAAAATAGTGTCTTGGAGGTATTTGACTTGAAAAGTAAGGACAAAATGTGTCAGAAAGGTTGACCGGGCCTTTAGAGGCAAAACGGTCAATCGGACTAGGAAGCTGCCGGGAAGAACTCGGACTGTCCCGGAAGAAGACTTGGGATCTAGATACATTATTTAGAATGTTCCCAGAGGTTGTTGGTTTGATTTCCAAAGCCGGCGTGGTCAGAAAAGGAGACTGGCCCACCAGGGACAAAATGGTCATTTCGCACCAGGTTGGCCGGAACTGACTCGGAATGATCCGGAAAGGTAAAGGAAGGTTGAAAATACTATAAGAAGTAATCTCAGAGGGTTACCAGTTTGATACCCAAAGCCGGTGTAGTTCCCGGGGCATTTGGATGCCTAGGGGCAAAACGGTCATTTAGCTTCAAGTGGGCCCTACGAGCCCGAGAAGCGACTGGTGAACTAAATTCAAATTAAAAAGGCGGGCTTGGAGTCTAAATATGCATGTGATGTGTGAAAGTGAGCTTGGTCAGCTCGGAGATTGCCGAGCGGGCAAAAATGGGGTGCTTACAGTTTCTCTCCATCTTTGTATTCAAAATGATATTTCAAAAGTTGTCATCATCATGTTGATTCTTGGACTCCATGCTCTTGTCAAGATAATGTTTATAATGGTCATAAGAAAACCTTCTTTGGAATGGTCTCCAAACATCAACCATATAAACCATACTCTTTAGACGGTTACTGTTCATTCAGAATGCATTTTTTGTGTCCAAAGCTGCGTTTTTAAGATTTTTTGTAGAGTTTTTGAGTAGTTAGGGTTAGTTTGAGCTAAGGGGGTGGAGGGAGAAGCTCTCCAAGGTTAGTTTTTTCTATTTTTCTTTATTTTTAGCTTAGATTTAGCTTTGTAATTGTAATATAGGTGTAGAAATTGTAATTTTCTTCATTGTATTATATTTTCTTTCACTTTCTTGCACTTTTTCTCATTTTTCTTGTAACCAAACAGTTTTATTATTGTAGTGAATTTTAGATTTAAATCTCTTTATGCTTCTTTTTTTATTTTTACAAGCTTTTATGATGTATTCAAGTAGCTAGTAATTTAAATTAGGTTTGAATGTAAAAATCACCCAAATAATTTAAGGAATTCAATGGAGGTATCTCATGAATTAATTACCATATTTTTCTAGAATTCGACTTTCTAGAAATTAGATGTGAAATTTTAGAAAACTTGAATTATTGACTAAGTTTGGGGATTTTGATCACCCAAATCGATGGTATTAATTTAGGACCCTTGACTAGACAAAAACTCCACAATTGCTAGAAATTCATTCTCACAAATTGATTGAAGATGCCTTAAAAAACTTAGGTTATTGACTATGTTTGGCTAATCAATGCACAAACCACAAATTTGGTATTGACTAAGCTGAATCGATGGTATTAACCTTTGATTTCCCATTGAACATGTATCCAATTTCAATTGCTTGAGAATTATCAGTTTTTAAAGCTAAATCCTCCGAATCAAACACACTTAAATGTTGTGTTTGATTTGAGTTATAAACCCCATTGGAAACCTTGGATGAAATTGAGTGATTGGATCATTTAAGGCCAATTCTCTTTTAATTGCTTTAAGTTTAATTTCAATTGCCTTAATTTAATTGTCTAGTGTTAATTGTCTTTATTTTCATTGCAATAGTTTAGGAATTCAAAACAACCATCAAAAACCAAAAGATTTTCGGTCCTTTTATTTTAGATCTAATTCACCACATAACTGCAATTCGATCCTAAGCTAAGTTAGTGTGAGGTGAGTGTTAGAGCCTATATTGGGCTAGGTCCCTTGGGAGAGAACGATATCAGATTTTTACCGGTTTATACTTCATCACGACCCCGTACTCTTGCAGCGTACTAACTCCATTTGTAGGAATATCGCATTTGGGGGCGAGTCACTAGGTCTCTTAAAAGAGAACGATGCCGGATTACCGATTTATACTTCATCGTGACCCTGTACTCTTGCGGGCTACTAACTCCATTTTGTAGTTTTTGGAGCGAACCACAATCAACAAAATAAGATCGCTGAATTAAACTATTTTTCCATTTTTCTTTTAACTTTTTCTTGTTTTATATCCTTTGATGAATAAGATAAAAATGAAAAGTAAATCTAGAAACTGAAATCATATGTAATAAAATAATGATATTATGCTATACGTATTCTATGTATCAATAATTTGTGATTCGAACATTACAAAAGATTATTAATTATAAAGACTAATAGTTTGATATGTATGTAACGTAATAAATTATTAAATAAACTAATTAGTATAATTTGCATTGCTTTAAAATTCAATAAGGTTACCTTTTCTTTTTTTGACATATAATTCAATACAATTAATAACATATGAACTTAGTATACTATACGATAATTATTATACATTTATATTTCACCAACATTAAATATTTTTAAATTATCTCTCTCTCTCTCTCTCTCTCTCTCTCTCTCTCTCTCTCTCTCTCTCTCTCTCTCTCTCTCTCTCTCTCTCTCTCTCCCCGCGTCCAAGTCTCAAAGTAACTCCATGAATCTTGATCAGTTAAAATGGCAATGGGCCACTTTTGCATCAAAGATACAAAAGTTTACAATTAAAAGTGAAATGCATTAGCATACATAATAACACAAGATTTCAAAAGAAAATTCAAAATTAGAAATCTTAAGTACCCTCAACAACCATTGAAAGACACATGTTGTCTCATTTCGAAAAAAACAATATGGTCCCCCTATGATTATCGACTCCCACAAGAATTCGAAAAAGCATTTCATAATCTTTTATCTTATAGGTAGTATCAAAGACAACCACATCTCCATATTTTTTGTATCAATCAGTGCAATAAGCAGGAGACCAAAAAACCGTTCTTATTTCTGTTTTTCATGAAACTTCAAATTTTCTTTCTTGACAATTTTGTGATGTCGTAAAAAGTCCATGACATCATTGTCAATGTAGGAATTATAAAAAACCCAATTGGAAGAAAGCTCGTGTCTCCAAGATTGAATCCACACAATTCGCTCTAGAGACATATATTCAATCTACAAATGCTTCGAATTTGTATTACATATGTGTAATGTACACTCTAAAAGTGTAACCACAATCCCCTTATTAGTGGATTATTAGTCTCATTTTAGGCTTTATTTTAGTTTTTTAGTATAAATTGTTCTGATTGGCCTTTGTCTATTTGGAATTGCAAGAATTGGACAGAAAAGGAATAAAAAGTGAACAAAAACTGAAGATGAGCGTTCGAACGACCAACATGGTGTTCAAACGACATGTTTGAACGAGCTTCTGATGGTGACCAGCATTCGAACGCGACGGAGCACTGTTCGAACAATGCGATGACCCAAGTTCATATTTTGGAGATTCAGAAAAGTGTTTTTTCTGTTCGAAGCAGGTTCGAGAGGCAGCATTTAGCATTCGAACGCTCCAACTGCCTGTGTATATATATCAGACTTGACCAAAAATATAGAGGGGGGACCAGTTTCTAACTTTTTTTTGTAGATCTTAGATAGATATAGAGAGAGAAAGTGTATTTAGAGATTTTCTTTTGCTTTCCCTCACTTTCCTTGTAGCCAAACAATAGTTTCTTTTCCAATAAATAATAGATTTACTATTTCTAGTGCATTTGCATATGGATTCAAGTAGCTAAACTCATCCTTGGATGCAATTGTGAAGATCTACCAAGGATCTTCAAGGTCTTCAATAGAGGTATATAAACTTCAATGAATTATCTAATGATATCTTCATATTCATCTCAATTGTATTGTAAACCTATAGAAAACCTAGATTCATAATCACTATTGATAATCTCTATGCACAATTCTTAAATTGGTATATATATTGCACAGTTGATGATTTGCTTCTATGATTCTTAATATTGAACACAAATTTACATCCAATTGAGTATGAACTCTCATTTCTATGGTCTAAATCTTCCGAATCAAGATCCGCAGAGTGATTCCTTGATTTTAGTTGTCAAGTCCTCCATTGAGACATTTGTAGAGAATTGGTAGATTAGATCAATTGCATTCAAGCTTCTTTAATTGCATTTAAGTCTTACATCAATTGATTTCAAATTTACATAGTATTGTTTTCCATACTTAGTTTAGTTAATTCAATTTGCAATCACAACTTTCCCAACCAACATATTTTCGGTCTTATTTGTAGATAGTTTCAATTTGCTAGGTAATTTTCTAATTTAATTTAATTTGTTGGTTATTTTGCCCTATGTGACACCTAAATTGGGCATGATCCTCGAGGAAATCGACTTCAGTACTTGTTGGATTTATACTTCAATCCCACGTCCGTGCTCTTGCGGGGGGCTCGATTTCATCACGTTTGGGATGAGCAATTCAAGTTTTGGCACCGTTGTCGAGGATCAAAAGCATAAAGTGAACACCAACAAGCTGCGGATTGGAGAAACATTTGGCGAATTATATATAAAAAAAATAACAAAAATAGCAAATAAAGGAGAAAAGGAAAACTAAACAGAACAGTAAAATTGCAAACGGATGGGATTTGATCACTCACCCTCAACGGAAGTATCTATGGCTTCGGGCCTTGGTAATCTCTTTCTCCCTTAATGTGCTTAGATTTTTTATTTTTCTTTGCTTAGTTTATTTTGTTTGATTTAGGTTTAGTTGCATTGCATTTTGCTACGACTCTTTGTGAGAAAACATTTACTGGAGGTAGGATAGTGTACTTAATTTGCAAATCGGTGGTATTACTTTGCGTAAGGAGATTAGAGGATCGGTTGGAAAACAAAAGAAAAAGCCGTTGTCTGGCAATGCACATTTGTGTATGATGTGTTGTATGACCTAGACGGTCTATTATTTATTGCATTCATCTTCGCATGCCATATTTCACTAGGGACATTCATAACCGACTTGTGAGGCTTGAAAGTGTGAGTAGTCCATCATCACTCACATCAAGACTTCCATTAGTTGTGGACCTAGGCTTTCTTCTAATGGCAAATATGAATGATCAAGGTTTACCCAATGTCTTCCCTTTTAATCTTAACGCCGCACCAAATGCACCTAATTCACAATTCCACCCTAATCTTCAACCCATTCCACCGGGGGTAGATCCTAATGTTGGGGCCGATGATGATATGGAGAGAGGGAGCCACCATGGCGGCCCCCTATCAAAGAACCTTACGGGATTACTTGAATCCCCCATGTCAAGAACTAACTTCATACATAGTATTCCTACCACATCACAACACTCTTAACATCCGGCCGAGAAGCATGCAAATGTTTCCTCAATTTCATGGAATGGACTCCGAACAACTATACGATTTCAGTAAGGAATTTGAGGATGCGTGCACACGTATCATGGAAAATTCATGCGCGAAAGAGGTTTTCTTATTAAAACTCTTCCCTTTTTGTTTGAAAGATAAGGCCAAACTTTAGTTCAATTCTTTGAGGCTATGTCTATTCATTCGTGGGTCATACTCTAAGGAGAGTTTTAAAAGAAGTTTTTCCTGAGAACCAAACGGAAAGCATCTGAAGGTAAATTTTTCAATTTTCCCCTATGATGGGGGAAACGTTCTTTCAATGTTGGGAAAGGTTTAAGGACCTCTTGAATACATGCCCTCATCATGGTTTCACTGATTAGCACATCATCAACACCTTTTACTCATCTCTAACCCTCAACTTAAGCACTTGATTGAGTTAATGTGTGCTGGAACGTTCTTTGACAAACAATCCCATGAAGCCTATGAATATTTTGATGCCTTAGCAAATAAGGCTAAGGATTGGGTACTTACCGGGACTCAAAATCCCGAAGGTCATTCCATTCAACAAGGGGTAGGGCGATACCAATTAAAAAAGGTTGATGATGTTAATGCGAGAGTGGCCACCTTAACAAAGAAACTAGAGGCTCTAAAAGGGAAGAAGGTGTTAACAGTCGAGAGTGAGGTGAGGAAAGAGACTTGTTGCATAGGGTGTGACACCACCAACCATGACACATCTTCATGTCCAATCATTCCGGGGGTGAAAGAAGCTTTACATGGCCAAGTCAATGCGATTAGCCAATTCCAAGAAGGGGGGGCAACCCTTACTCTAACACCTACAATCCGGGATGGCGGGATCACCCTAATTTTGGATGGAGGTGTAAGTGGAGTTCAAAGTCCCAATCTTACCAAGGAGAGTATCAAAACCCTCAACATATCCCACACCTCTTCCTCCATTCCAAGCACCTCAACCTCAAGCTTACCAACCCCAACCCATGGCACAACTTCTAAATCAACCCAAACTGTATCAACCTCCTAATAGAAAGCCTATGGAAGATAATTTTTATCAATTATCTAATGACATGAGAGGAGTTAATGTAAGGGTAGATAAGCAAGATAAGGTGTTGGACCAACATACTAGGATGTTTAAGGACATACAAAAACAAATGTCTACATTGACACAAGCTTTGACTTAAAATGTCCCGGAGAGATTCCCGGCTCAACCTTAACCCAATCCGGTGGTTAGGCAAGTACACATCACTGAGGGTGGCATGGACCCTCAAACAAGTCATGAACAAGTACAAGTCATCACCACTCGTAGAAATGGTAGAATCATTGACAAAATCATTCCCTCAAAAGATGTAGCTTCTAAACTGTGTGTTGATCAAGAGGGGAAAGGAAAAGAAAAGGAGGTTGAGGAAGAAGAAGAATCGAGAGAGGAGAGAGAGAGTGATAGGCATCAAGAGAAAAAGTAGTCTGTTGTTACTCCTTTTGATACCTTGAGTGGGACCACTAGGGATAAGAGGAAGGATATCTTGAAGCATGCACCTTTTCCTCAAAGGTTGACCAAACCAAAGAATGAACTTTTGAATGCCGAAATTTATGAAGTGCTCAAGCAAGTTAAGATCAACATCCCTATTCTTGATGCCATTAAGCAAATTCCATCATATGTCAAGTTCTTAAAGGACTTATATACTTTCAAGAGAAAGTTACATGTCAAGAAGACGGCTATGATGAATGAGAATCAAAGTGCAATCTTGCAATGCAAAACCGTTCTAAAATTTAAGGACCCCGGATGTCCTACCATCTCTTGCATCATTGGGAATACTAGGATAGATCGAGCCTTATTGGATTTAGGGTCTAGTGTTAATCTTCTCCCATTTTCGATATATAAGGAACTTGGTTTAGGAGAATTGCAACCTACCCATGTCACTTTACAACTAGCAGATCGGTTTATAAAGGTTCCTAGGGGTATCATTGAGGATGTGCTCATCCAAATTGATAACTTCTATTTTTCCGTTGATTTCATAGTGTTAGACACTCAACCCGTGGAGAATTGTATAGCTCACAACCAAATCCCCGTCATTCTAGGGCAACCTTTCCTAGCTACTTCCAATGCTATCATCCATTGTAGGAATGGGTTAGTGAAGCTTTCGTTTAGCAACACCACTTTGAATTAAATATCTTTTCAGTTGCCAAATAACCAGGTGAGTGTGAGGATATCCGAGAGGTCGACATCATTGAGACAATAGTGCAAGACCACTTTGAGAATGAGTTCTTTGAGGACTCTTTGGAAAATGCTTTGTTGCGGAGTGAGCCTCATGAAGTTTTGGATTGTCATGTTAAGGCTTTAGGAGAAGTTTCTTCCTTAGGTTGTGAGAGTGCCCAATGTATGCATGTGGGTCAATGGATCACTTCTTTTGAACCTCTCCAACCTAGTGATATAAAGCCAATTCCATCAGAGGTAAAGCCCCCCATTCCTTAGAGGAAACCATTACCGACCACTTTGAAGTATGCATTTTTGGGTAATGGTGAGTCATATCCCGTTGTCATTTCTTCCACCCTATCTTTGAGCCAAGAGGAAGGCTTGATAGCCTTGTTTAAACACCATAGGAAAGTTATAGGGTAGATTATCGCCGATCTCCATGGTATTAGTCCTCTTTTATGCACTCATTGCATTTTCTTAGAAGAAGGGGCTAAACCCATGCGTCAAATGCAATGGAGATTGAATCCTAAGTGGGTAAGTCCTGCGTAAGTGGTACCTAAGAAATCGGGTGTCACGGTAGTTAGAATTGATAAGAATGAATTGGTGCCCACTCATATCCAAACTGGATGGTGAATGTGTATCGATTACTGGTGCCTCAATGCCTTGACCTGAAAGGACCACTTTCCCTTGCCGTTTCTTAACCAAGTTATAGAGAGAGTATCCGAAAAAGCTTTCTATTGTTTTCTTGATGGCTATTTCGGTTACAACCAAATTAAGATTGCATTAAAGGATCAATCCATGACTACCTTTACATGTACATTTGGTACTTATGCATATTGCCGCATGCTCTTCGGCTTGTGCAATGCATCGGCCACATTTCAAAGGTGCATGATGAGCATCTTTGGTGACATGGTAGAGTATATTGTAGAATTTTTCATGGATGATTTCTCGGTGTATGAAAACACCTTTGAGGGATGTCTCGAGAATCTAGGAAAGGAGTTAGAGTGATATGAGGAGAGTTACCTCATCCTTAATTGGGAGAAATGTCATTTCATGGTTACTAGTGACTACACCTTAAAAGTGTAATCATAGGCCCTTAATTCGCACCTTGTTAGATTTATACTAGTGTTAATTTTCTTATTTTAGTTAGAAATTTGTTTAATTATGTTTTATGTGTGCTTTGTAGGTTATATAAGCTAATAAAGGCAAAAAGAAATCAAGAATAATCAAAGCGGGTTCAAGGCGAATAATTTGTTCATGAAAATTTAGATCTATCTCGGTATTCGAGCCATATCTTTTTACTTTGATGTCCGATTGAGCTAATTTTTGGCCATTGGAAAGAAGACTTCAAGAGCTACAATGTGTCCTCTAATGTGCATCGGTTGAATCGGCTTCTAGGTTGGTCAAATAAAGGTTCAAAGTTTTTAGGTCGAATAGTGATGAATAGTACCCGTCCGAACGGGTACTGTTCATCGGACGGTTACTGTTCACCCGTCCGAACGGTGCATTCGGACGCACTTTAGACAGTCGTTAGACGCACCGTCCAAACGGTATTCGAACGGTTACTGTTTATCCAGATTGTATTTTTTGCGTCCGAAACAATATTTTTAGGGTTTTTTGTGTAGTTAGGGTTAGTTTTAGCAAGGGGGTGGCGGGAGAGCTCCTCCAAGGTTAGTTTTTTCTATTTTTCTTCACTTTTAGCTTAGATTTAGCTTTGTAATTGTAATATAGATGTAGAAATTGTAATTTTTTTTATTGTATTGTATTTTCTTTCACTTTCTTGCACTTTCCTTCATTTTCCTTGTAACCAAACAGCCTTATTATTCAAGTAAAATTTATATTTAATTCTCTTCATCCTTTCTTTACATTTCTCTATGCTTTTATGATGAATTCAAATAGTTAGATTTATCTTGGGTGTGATTGTGAAGATCAGTATTTCAATGGGGATTCATGAACTTCAAAGCTTTATTCCGATATTTCTATTGTTCTATTCGGTTGAGTGTTGGATTTATTTGAAAACTTAGATTCATAACTCATTTGATAATATTTATGCACAATTCAACAATTGGTATAAATCTTGTACACTTCTAGGTTTGTTTCTATGGTTCTATTAAATGTTGCAATTTATACACTCAACTAAATATAAACCCAAGGTTTTATAGTCAAACTGTTCCGAATTAAGAATCCACGGTGTACTTCTTGATTTGAGTTATAAAAATCTCCTATTGAAATTCTTGTTGTGAATTGGTGGATTGAATCAATCATATCCAAGCTTTCCATTTTAATTGTTTTACATTTAAATCAATTGCCTAGTTAATTGCTTTAATTTTCATTGCACTAGTTTAGTAAATCAAAACCCCATCAAAAACCTAAAGATTTTCGGTCCTTTTATTTTTCATTTTATTTTAGATCCAATTCCCCTTTTTATTGCAATTTGACCTTAGTTAGGTTAGTGTGAGGTGAGTGCTAGAGGCTATATTGCGCTAGGTCACTTAGGAGAGAACAATACTGGATTATTACTGATTTATACTTCATCGCAACCCCTGTACTCTTGCAGGGTACTAACTCCATTTGTAGGAATACTGCATTTGGGGGCGAGTCAAGTTTTGGAGCCGTTGTCGGGGACCCTTGCTAAAACTAAAAGTCTAAACTATAATTTTTAGCAAGGTGTAAGAGTGATATGAGGAGAGTAACCTCGTCCTTAATTGGGAGAAATGTCATTTCATGGTTACTAGTATAATTATGTTAGGTCACATCGTGTCTTCTAAAGGGATAGAGGTTGACAAGGGTAAAATTGAATTAATTCAAAAACTACCTCCTCCCACTTGTGTGAAAGATGTGCGATCATTTCTTGGGCATGCTGGTTTCTACCAGCGTTTTATTAAAGGATTTAGTGCAATTAGCTAGGCTAATGTGTCAACTTTTGCCTCTTGATGTGCCATTTAAGTGGACCCCAACGTGTTAACAAGCTTTTGACACTTTAAAAGAGTTATTAACATCTGCCCCAATCTTGCGTGCACCCGATTGGTCTCACCTCTTTGAGCTTATGTGTGATGCTAGTGACTACTCTGTGCGGGCGGTTTTGGGACAAAGCATTGACAAGAAGTCTCATGTCATATATTATGCCTCTAAAACCCTCAATGATGCCCAAATCAATTACACCACAATTGAAAAGGAATTTCTCGTGGTAGTTTTCGCATTGGATAAATTTCGTTCTTACTAGATATGGTCACTAGTTATCATTTATACCAACCATACGGCCCTCAAGTACCTTCTCACCAAACCCGATGCAAAACCCTACCTCATTCAGTGAATCTTATTGCTTCAAGAATTTTACATTAAAATGCGAGATAAAAAAAGGGTAGAAAATGTAGTAGCGGATCATTTGTCCCGGCTCCCCCTTGATGAAAGAGCCATCGACTCCACCCCTATCAATGAACATTTTCTGGATGAGCAAATCTTGTATATGTATGCTTTGGAGAAAGTTCCTCCCCCTTGGTTTGCCAATATTGCAAACTATCTTGTGACCGGTGAGCTCCCATCCCATTGGTCGTCCATTGATAAACGCAAGTTCTTTCGAAATGTGCGTTATTTTTCTTGGGATGATCCTCACCTCTTTAAGTATTGCCCAGATCAAATTATCCGGCATTGTGTGCCTAACCATGAATTCCAACAAGTTATGGAGTTTTGCCACTACCAAGCTTGTGGAGGACACTTTTCCTCCAAAAAGACCACCGCTAAGATTCTTCAATGTGACATTTATTGGCCAACCATGTTTAAGGATGTTCATGCATTTTGTCTTGCATGTGATAGGTGCCAACATTTAGGAACTCTTATTAAGCGTCACATGATGCCTCTTCAACCCATTACCATATTGGAAATATTTGATTGTTAGGGAATTGACTTCATTGGACCCTTCACTAACTCTTTTGGTTACTTTTACATCCTAGTGGCGGTGGACTATGTTTAAAAGTGGGTGGAGGCCATTGCCTCCCGGAACAATGACTACTAAGTGGTGGTCCTCTTTTTGAAGGAGAACATATTCTCAACATATGGCATGCCTCGAGCCATCATTAGTGATGGTGGCTCATACTTTTGTAATAGACCCTTTACATTCTTAATGAAGAAGTATGGTGTGGTTCATAAGGTTGGCCTACCTTACCATCCTCAAACCTAAGGGCAAGTCGAGTTAGCCAATACAGAGATTAAGAGGATCCTTGAACAAAATCGTCAACCCCAATCGAAAGGATTGATCCCTTAAGTTAACCGATGCATTGTGGGCTTATCGCACGGGTTACAAGACGTGCTTGGTGCATCACCATATAGGCTTGTTTATGAAAAATCTTATCACCTCTCGGTGGAAAGTTAATATAAAGCCTATTGGGCCATCCGGCAATGTAATGAGGACTTTGATGCCGCAAGCGCCCACCGGAAACTTCAATTGAATGAGCTTAATGAACGGCGTAATGATGCATTTGAAAATGCTAAAATTGCTAAGGCCCGCATGAAGAAATTTCATGACCAACACATTCTTCGCAAATCTTTTAAGATTGGTTAAAAGGTTCTTCTTTATGATTCGCGCCTTCATTTGTTTCCAAGCAAGTTACGGAGTAAGTGGGTGATTACACCCTAAAAGTGTAATCATAAGCCCTTAATTTGTACTTTGTTAGACTTATATTGTAATTAATTATCTTATTTTAGTTAGATATTTGTTTGAGTATGTTTTTTATTTGTTTTGTAGGTTATATAAGCTAATAAAGGCAAATAGAAAGCAAGAATAATCAAAGCAGGTTCAAGGCGAATAATTTGTTCATGAAAATTCAAACCTGTCTCGGTATTCTAGCCATATCGTTTTACTCCGCTGTCCAATTGCACTGATTTTTATGTCATTAGAAATAAGACTTCAAGAGCTACAATTTGTTCTCTAATGTGCATCGGCTGAATCGGCCTCTAAGGTGGTCAAAATCAAGCTTCAAGGTTGAGGGATGAATAGTAACTGATCGATCGATCTGGCAAACTTCAGAGAAGGCATTTTACCGATCGATTGGCCGTTCGATCGATGAACAGTGCCGATCAATCGGTGAATAGTGAATAGTGAAAAGTGACCAATCGAAAGCTACAATGGCCGATCGATCGACCGTTCGATCTGTGAACAGTGCCAATCGATCAGTCGATACAGAGCTGGAGCTTGAAAGCTGTTTTGTCCGAAAAAAATAGGAGAGGAAGATTTATAGGGTTTGTAGCAGCCAAGGGGGTGGCGTGAAAGGCTCCTCCAAGGTTGGTTTTTATGTTTTTGTGTATTTTGATCTTAGATTTATGTCTGTAATGTTAATGTAGGAGTAGAAATTGTAACTTTCCTTCATTGTAATGTATTTTTCTTCACTTTCTTGCACTTTCCTTCACTTTCTTTGTAGCCAAACAGATTTATTTTTGTAGTAAAATTTAGATTTAATTCTCTTTATGCTTTCTTTACATTTCTACATCCTTTTATGTTGAATTCAAGTAGTTAGATTTATCTTGGGTGTGATTGTGAAGATCCACTAAGGATCTTCAAGTATTTCAATGGAAATTCATGAACTTCAAAGTTTTATTCCTAGATTTATATAGTTCTATTTGGTTGGGTGTTGGATTTATTCGAAAACTTAGATTCATAACCCATTTGATAATATTTATGCATAATTTAATAAGTGGTATAGATCTTGCACATTTCTAAAGTTTGCTTCTAGTGTTCTATTAATTGGTTTAATCCCTACACTCAACTAAATATGAACTCAAGGTTTTATGGTCAAAATATTCTGAATCAAAAATTCACGGTGTGATTCTTTATTTGAGTTATAAAAATCCTCTATTGAAATTCTTGTTGTGAATTGGTGGATTGAATCAATCATATCCAAGCTTTCGATTTTAATTGCTTTATATTTAAATCAATTGCTTAGTTAATTGTTTTAATTTTCATTGCACTAGTTTGGTAAATCAAAACCCCATCAAAAACCTAAAGATTTTCGGTCCTTTTATTTTTCCTTTTATTTTAGATCCAATTCCCCACATAATTGCAAATCAATCCTAGGTTAGGTTAGTATGAGTTGAGTGCTAGAGCCTATATCTGGCAAGGTCTCTTGGGAGAGAACGATATCGGATTACCGGTTTATACTTCATCGCGACCCCCGTACTCTTGCGGGGTACTAACTCCATTCTGTAGTTTTCGGAGCGAGTCAATGGGTGGGTCCCTACCTTGTTACCGATATTTTTTTCCATGGTGCTATAGAAGTGAAGAATCTCACTAATTGGTTGGCTTTCAAGGTGAATGGCCAAAGGTTGAAGCCATATTTTGAGACTTTTCAGGGCGACTTAAATTGTGTGGATCTTATTGATCCACCCTCCTTTGATTGATGATGGCCTATGTTCTAGTCTTTTAGGAGTAGGGATAGATTTAGTTAGTTTCTTTTTTCTTTCTAAGTGTTCTTAGTTTTGTTCTTTGTTTCTTCCTTTCTTAGTTTTAGTTAGTTTCTTTCTTTGCCATCTTAGTCCTTTAGGAGTAGGATTTGTTTTGGTCATTTTCTTCTTCTTTCGTAGTTCTCTTAGTTTTTGTATAGTTTCTATGTTTTGTTCTGTTTCAGTAGCAGGGCAGGAATAGGGGTCTGTAGAACAGAGTTGTGAGTCTTTACAGCATTGTCCATCGTTCGAACGCTGGTGACTATGGCCATTCGAACACTGGTGAAGGCTGTTCGAATGTCATCCGACTTTTCATATTCCAAATTTTGCATGCAAACTGTTCCCTTTTAGTACTCTAACCATCCCTCAGCATTCCAGCCTATTAGTGAGCTTGGTGTTCCCCCATTTTCTCTTGTTCCCATCTTTCTTTGAGTGGCATCCTTGTTCTCTTTATTCTTAGTATTCTCATGGCTTCTAAGAGCACCTCCAAGGAAAATTCCACTCCCACTCGTGTACCCAACCAATCGGGAACCATGGATCCCGACTATACTGCATTTCTTCGCGTGTTTATGCCCCTTGCACAGACGGATCTCTCGGAGGAGAAGGCCATTGAGATTTCCGCACTTGTTACTCCCTACTTCCTTCCTTCCGCCAGTCCCTCTTCCACTTCAAAAAATGCTAGGGTCCCAAGTCACCCACTGTCTGAGAAGCGCAAGTAGTAGTTTGTAGTTTGGCTAGTGTCCGATGTTGTTTTGTCGATGTGTCATGGCACTTAGCTTGCTTTCTCATGATCTCTCATGTCTCTTCTCTTTGGTTATATTATTCTCATCTTTCTTAGTGGACGGTTTGATGATGTTCTATACTCTATTCCCCTGTTTTTCCCTCCCCGCCCTTTCTTTTCTGCTTTGCCCTATTTTTTGCACTACGGACAGTGCCATTCTTTATTTGGGGGGGGGGGGGGGGGGGGGGGGGGGGGGGGGGGGGTCGTTCGAACGATCATATCTCGTGTTTGAATGATGTGGTCATTCAAACGATGAATTTTCACTGTATCGAACGGCATTTATGATGATCTGACCCTTCGATTCATCTTCTGTTCAAACTAGGCATTCAAACGTTGTTTTAGGGTGTTCAAATGGTGAGTTCGTTCGAACGGTCTTTGTGCGCTGTATTGAACGACCTTAAGTGACCGTTCGAACGAGCTTCGAACAGCCAGGCATTTATATAAAGGGGCATTCAAACTCATTTTTATACATTCGAAACACTCTTTCACCCTTATATTCTTTAAGATTCAATTGTTCAAGCTAGTAGGACCCTATTCGAGTGTCGACACCCAAATTTTTATGCTTACCGAGGTCTTGTGGAGTTAGTCTGCCTTCCTATAGGTATTCTACTAATGCCATTCTTGTTCCTTTCATTCATTTTAGTAGTTTGCCTAGTATGGCTGCTCTACCGGCCGCTTATGACGTTGAGCGGTTTATCAATCAGGCAGTGTCTGATGCCTTCTATCAAACCTAGAGTATTAGGGGCATTCCTCTAGAGAGCATGATGACTTTAGCAGTATTTAAAGGGGACCCATATAGATGGGAGGAGGCATTCACTGCTAGGCAGTGGGTCCCTATCACACAGTTTGTTAAGCCATGTGTAGTCATGTTAGTTGCTGAGTTCATGGCTAACATAAGTCTGATCACCTTTGCACTAGGGCATGAGAAGATCACTTCATGGGTTCGAGGACACACTATCCAGATCACTCATGACACATTTTGTCAGATATATAGGATACCTAGAGTAGAGGGGGCTCAGTTTGGGCATCCGATGGAGGGGGCCCCCGATTTTGATGTCATTGCTCAGGAGGTTTGTGTTCCTGGGACTTGATGGTTGGATAGGCAGCATATACCCTCACGAGTGATCCTTCCCAGATATCGACCCCTATCTATTTTTAGCTTCCACTCACTATTACCTCTTAGGAGTCACATTGACTGTAGTCGGGAGCGAGCAGCGCTTTTGTGGGTGATAGGGACTAGGAGGACCATTGATCTCCCCAAATACATGTTCTTGGTGCTGCGTCAAGAGATTGACCAACCTAAGACTCACGGGTCCATCCCTTATGGAGCACTTCTTACTCGAGTCATAAAAACAACTACAGGGCAGATACTAGGTTTATTGAAGGAGCAGCTACAATCTCAACAGTTCGCCGGTCCTAGTCACATCTTCAGGCGAAGGATCAACCACAGCATCAGCAGGAGGTTCCAACTCAGCCTCAGCCAGCTGATCCAATTCTAGTTCTCCAGCAGATGATGGCAAGATTGGATCAGCAGGGGCAGACACTGACTCAGATCACTGAGACACTAGCTCAGCAGACATAGGCATTACAGCGACTCGAGGAAAGAGCGGCAACTGAGGTAGTTGCTTAAGAGGCACAGACTAACCACATAGAAGCACTAGAGGGACGTATTCAGCACCAGCAGATGACCATTCAATAGTTGACTCTCCTAGTTTAGAGACAGAGGGCCGGCAGTGACAATACCCCGGACCCTTCAACTTAGAGTTTAGATACTATAGCATTTTGACATTACCATACCATGCATCTAAAACTTTGTTTTTCATTAGTGGATTGTATTTCATTTTGAATTCATCTTATGTTTATTCCACTTGATGACATTCTCAATCTCTTGCTTTAGTTGTATGATTACAGGTGTAGTATGGATGACTTCGATTGTTACCACTTGTATCATTTATTAGAGATATGGGTTTGTATGGTCTCGGTATTTTACAGTCTTGCACATTCTTTCCATATTCTTCTATATTGATGCCTAGTTTGCATGGTGGATGTGTTGACTCTTTGTTCCCAAGTACCATGACATGACTTGAGAGTGTGCTATTTGAGATGAGAAGAGAGGAACATGTGCTTTTATTTTGCTAAGATTGATGCATTATCTCTCTATACTTTATCTCTTTTATAAATTGTGCTTCATTCATGCTTAAGTAAAGGAGATCACTTTATTGTCCACAATTATGATAACGAGCATCAATTTTTACTATTTCTAGCATGTTCATCTTTACATTAGTGGAGATTATTACCTTATGAGCTTTAGAGTATTTATCGCCTTTTGGAGCATTTACAGTTACTCAAGGATAGATTCTTCACCCTCATTTAATTCAATAGCTTCATTATGTTTGTATTTAGATCATGAGTTAAGTTTTGATCTTGATATTGACACTTGTATTCTATGAAATGTTTCGGTTGTACAACTTTGGAAATGATCTTATACCCTATTCTTCTTGATAGCCATTAATTTTCCATTACCAAACCATACATTTCCCTTGACCCTTGATGATCTTTTACTTTTATCATTTGAAAAATGCAAAGTAATTTCTTCTCTTGTATCACAAAGGGACACCTATGTGAGAAAAGATAGTGTTGTTTCATTACTAAAGTTGAAAAAAGAGAGATTGATTTGGAGATTTCAACACAAAAGGAGCATCTTGAAGTACAAAAAGTAAATGTTGAACAAAAAAAGGGGATGATGAAAGAAAATAAGAAAACAATGGAAAAGAAGTTAAAAAAGAGAGAGAGAGAGAGAGAAAAAAACTAATTGATATGAAAATATTTTAAGAAAGGGTAAGAAGTAGAGAAGAGTGTATCAAACGATTAAAAAGGGAAAGAGTTATAGTTGCTTTACATTTATCATTTCATACCTTAATCATACATAATATGACCATTTACTATCTCTTTACCCTCACTCTTCACCTCTTCTACATTGCTATTTTCACCTTTACATGGATTAGTGATCCAAGTTGTACTTGATTGAAGTTTTCAATAGAAAATAAGCTATATCTTGTCAATATCTTTGAATCAATACCTAACTATGAACATTCTTTCATGGAGCTATGCTAAAGTCAATACACTTCTATCTTTTTGGTTTTTATAATTGGTTTGTTCACTTGATGTGTCTCTTTATATTTACTCCATTGTTGAACATACCATTGTGAGAACCATGTGGGTCTTTTAATTGAGAGTGTATTCCTAGTGAGGTTTGGATCAAAGCTTTAAAAAATGGATTTATGTTTAGAGATGTTTCGAATTGAACTTTTCATCATGATATTTCACACACTCACTTGAACCTATCTTTTGCATGGCGTATTGTATGATCTTGTAAGTGTTAAGAAGTAAGAGTAGAATGCATTGATTGTGGCTTGATTAGTTATTGTTCCTTAACCTCGTCTAAATGTTACAACTCATAAAGGGATGTTTGTGGGTAACATCAATGGAAACCTTCATGAGACACCACTCGTCCACTAAGACAACCTAGGGGTTTAAAGGCTTGATGCATAGGCTAAATGCATCCGAGACTCCTACCAAAGGAGAGATTATCTTCTTGTATATATATCCTCTTTTTCTTGTATAGATTTTTCTAAGGACTAGCAAAAAGCTATGTTGGGGGTGAGGGGGTGATTGCACTCTAAAAGTGTAGTTAGAATCCCTTTATTAGTGGATTCTTAGTCTCATTTTAGGCTTTATTTTAGTTTTTTAGTATAAATTGTTCTAATTGGCCTTTGTCTCTTTGGAATTGCAAGAATTGGGTAGAAAAGGGGCAAAAAGTGAGCAAAAACTGAAGATGAGTGTTCAAACTACCAACATGGTGTTCGAACGGCATGTTCGAACGAGCTTCTGACGGCGACCAGCGTTCGAACGTGATGGAGCACCGTTCGAACGATGCAACGACCCAAGTTTAGATTTTGGAGATTTAGGGAGGTGCATTTTCCGTTCAAAGCAGGTTCGATAGATTCAAAAAGCTTCATTTCCCGTTTGACGCACGGTTCAAACATTTGGACAGCATTCGAACAAGCATATAGGGTGTTCAAACAACATTTGGCGTTCGAACTGTAGCATTTAGCGTTCGAACACTCTAACTGCCTGTGTATATATATCAAACTTAGCCAAAAATATAGAGGAGGGACCAGTTTCTGACCTTTTTTTTTAGATCTTAGATAGATATAGAGAGAGAAAGTGTATTTAGAGATTTTTCTTTGCTTTCCCTCACTTTCCTTATAGCCAAACAATAGTTTCTTTTCCAATTAATGATAGATTTACTATTTCTATTACATTTGCGTATGGATTCAAGTAGCTAAACTCATCCTTGGATGCAATTATGAAGATCTACTAAGGATATTCAAGGTCTTTAATGGAGGTATATAAACTTTCATGAATTATCTTATGAAATCTTCATACTCATCTCAATTGTATTGTAAACCTATAGAAAACCTAGATTCTTAAATTGATATAGATATTGTGCCATTGATGATCTACTTCTATGATTCTTAATATTGAACACAAATTTACATTTAATTGAGTATGAACTCTCATTTCTATGGTCTAAATCTTCCGAATCAAGGATCTATAGAGTGGTTCCTTAATTTGAGTTATCAAGTCCTCCATTGAGACATTTGTAGAGAATTGGTAGATTAGATCAATTGCATTCAAGCTTTTTTAATTGCATTTAAGTCTTACATCAATTGATTTCAAATTTACATAGTATTGTCTTTCATACTTAGTTTAATTAAATCAATTTGCAATCACAACTTTCACAACCAAAATATTTTCGATCTTATTTGTAAATAGTTTTAATTTGCTAGGTGATTTTCTAATTCAATTTAATTTGTTGGTTATTTTGCCCTATGTGACGCCTAAATTGGGCTTGATCCTCGAGGAAATCGACTCCGGTATTTGCCAGATTTATACTTCAATCACACGCCTGTGCTCTTGCGAGAGGCTCGATTTCATCACGTTTGGGAGGAGTGATTCATGTAGATATGGGTATTTGTTTGGTTATTTTGTATCATGGTCAGAGAGCTCAAGCTACCATCTTTCATAAGAAATTTAATAAATCTTGAAACAAAATGTGAACATCCTAGTAGAAAATGTGCTGAGTTCATCTTCTATCCAGTAACAAACCAAAAAAGAAGAAGAAAGAATCTATCAAGCATATTATAAATCTAAGTGGTTAAGTGTTTTGTTTGAAGAGTTTACTTTGTACAGATAGTATTTTAGAGGGAGAGAGGAAGATAAGGATAGAATTAAAGTTTTCCTAACATGTGACTCACGTATTAGTTGAAATACATTTTTTTTTCATACAATGGGACTCACGTTTTTAACAATTTTAATATTTTTTAAGTAGTCTTCAAAATTAAATATTAATTGCTTTTTACTATCCTGTATGCATTAGAGGCCCTACACAAAAACCTTTGTCTCTAACTATGCGTTTGACATCATGATGATGTCAATAATGAGATCTAGTCAACAAACTAAGATCGGAGGACTAGACTCTTTTTCCATTTTTGTTTTAACTCTTCTTTGTCTTTTATCCTCAGATAAATAAGATAAAAATTAAGTGTAAATCTAGAAAAAGAAATCATATGTAATAAAATAATGATATTACACCATATTTTTTCTATGTATCAGTAATTTGTGATTGTAACATTAGAAAAAAATTATTAATTATAAAGAATAATAATTTGATATCTACGTAATGTAATAAATGATTAAAGAAACTAAAAAGTATAATTTGCGTTGCTTCAGGATTCAATAAGCTTACCTTTTCTTTTTCTGCCACAAAATTCAATCCAATTAATAACATATGAGTTTAGTATACTCTACAATAATTATTATACATTTATATTGTATCAACATTAAATTTTTTCAAATTAATCTCTGTGTGTGTGCAAGTCTCCAAGTTACTCCATGAATCTTGATCTGTTAAATTGGCTATGAGCCACTCTTGCATCAAAGATAAAAAATAAAAATAAAAAGTGTACAATTGAAAGTAGAATGCATTAGGATATATAATAACACACGGTTTCAAAAGAAAATTCAAAGTTAGGAATCTTTATTACCCTTAATAACCATTGATCTCAAAAGAGAATTCAAAATTAGAAATCTTAATTACCGTCAACAACCATTGAAAGACACATGTTGTCTCATTTCGAAGAAAACAATATTGTGTCCCTATCATTATTGAGTCCCACAAAAATTCCAAAAAGCATTTCATAATCATTTATCCTTTATGTAGTATCAAAGACAACCAAATCTCCACATTTTTAGTATCAATCAAAACAATAAAAATCGTGCTCTTTCGCTTTTTTTTCTTCATCTACTTTAAACGTATATTAATTGAAACTATAAATTTTCTTCTTGACAACTTTGCAATGTCATAAAAGGTTTATGGCATCATTGTCAGCCTATGAATTATCAAAAACCCAATTGGAAGAATGCTCATGTTGATTACTCTTAGAAATAGTAATCTTTTGGCTTAAATTGTTAGTTGATTAGTTGAATTTAGTGTTAATTTAGTATTCTAACTCCTAAAACGTGTTAAAACTATTTTTGTACACTTTTTGCAGGGATTAGAGCTTAAACTAAGGCAAATGGGCAAATGTGGGGGTGACCGATCGATCGCCCGATCGAACGGTCCACGAAACGTTCGATTGGCCGATTGATCGGTGATCTTGCGATCGATCGGTGACCCTCTGTTCGACCTTCTGCAGCAAACTTCAGAGAGGGCGTTTTTCCGATCGATCGGTCGTTCGATCGGTGACGTCGGAATTTCCTCAATAGACTACACAGAAGCAAACTTCAGAGGGGGCGGTTTTGCGATCGATCGGGCGTTCGATCACCTGGACCGTTCGATCGGGCGATCGATCGGCCGATCGATCAGTCGTACACCGATCGATCGATGTGTACAGACTCTGTTTTTCTGCAGAGTATAAAAGCTTTTGTTCGAGACAAAAAGAGATATAGGTCATTTTCTGCAAAATCTGGACAAGAAAAAGGCTCCAAAAAGTGGATTTTTGTTATCTTGTAAGGTTTTTAGTTAGATCTACTCTTAATACTTTGTATTCAATGTCATTTTTTGCTTTTGGATCATTGTAAATGAATGCTTGATTTATATATATATGAAGTGAATGATTTTCTCGCATTTTCTTGCCACTTTCTCTCATTTTCTTAGTAACCAAACACTAGTTTTATATAGTTTAATGGTAGATTTGTCTTATTTTATACTCTTTGACATGGATTCTAGTAGCTAAATACCTCTTGGATGTGGTTGTGAAGATCCACCAAGGATCTTCAAAGGGTTGAAAATGGGTTGTATGAACTTTAGAATCATATCCTCAAAATTATATGGTTTTATTTGATTTAGCATGAGATTCATTAGAAAAACTTAGATTCATAACCCTTTGGCAATATTTATGCACAAATCAATATTTGGTATAGGTATTGCACATGTTTAAGGTTTGATTCTAGGGTACCAATTATAGATTCCCTCTTTATGCTCAATTAAACAAAACCCATATTTTTATAGTCGACATTTTCCGAATCAAGAATCCAAGGTGTGATTCTTGATTTGAGTTATAAACCTCTCATTGGAAACCCTTGTTGTGAATTAGTGGATCAAAACAACCATGTTCAAGCTTTTCTCCTTAATTACATAAAAACTAGCTTTTGTTGTCTTTATTAGTCACTAAATTATTGCATGAAGCATAGAACCACCATCATCTCAAAACCAACATATTTTCGGTCTCTTTTATGTTAAGAAAAAACAAGAATTTTCATTTGCAATCCATTAAGATAAGTACCCGTGCTAGTTGAGCTTTGTTGCTATATTTGCAGAATTCGCTTGGGAGAGAACGACATCAGATCCTCCGGTTTTACTACAAGTGCGACCTCCGTACCCTTGCAAAGTGACTCCAGTTGAAGCACATCTGGAGGCGTGTCACATGTCTGCGAGATTGAATCCACACAATCTGCTATAGACAAATGTATTCTATCCACAAATGTTTGGAATTTGTATTACATATGTGTAAACGTGGGTATTTGTTTGGTTACTCTGGATCACAATCAAAGAGCGGCAGTTATCGTGTTTTATAAGAAATTTAATAAATTTTGAAACAAAATGTTAACATCCTAGTAGAAAACAAATATCTTCATTGATGTCCAAATCCACCTGCATGCTGAGTCCATCTTCTATCTGTAACAAACAAAAAAAGAAAGAAAGAAGCTATCAAGCACATTATAAATCTAAGTGGTTAAGTGTTTAGTTTGACAAGTTTACTTCTAAAGATAGAGTTGTAGAGAGAGAGAGAAGAAGATAAGGAGAGAAATAAGGTTCTACTAACATCTAACTCACGTGTTAGTTGAAATACTTTGTTTTCATACAATGGTGCCCACTTTTTATAAATTCTAACTTTTTTCAAGCACTCTTCAAAATTAGATATTAAATGATTTTAGCTATCCTATTATCCTATATGAATTAGAGGCCCCACACAAAGGTATGTCTCTAGCTATTCATTTGACATCATGATGATATTATTAATGAGATCCAGTAAACAAAATAAGGTTGTTGGATAAGATTTTTTTTTTCATTTTTCCTTCACTTTTGTTTTTGTTTTTCGTCCTTTGATAAATGAGATAAAAATAAAAATTAAATCTAGAAAATGAAATCATAAGTAATAAAATAACGATGTTACACTATAATTTTTCTATATATCACTAATTGTGATTGGAATATTAGAAAAAAATTATTGATTGTAAAGAATAATAATTTAATATGTATGTAACATAATAAATTATTAAAGAAATTAATTTGTATAATTTGCAATGCTTCAGAATACAATAAGGTTACCTTTTCTTTTTTTGCCACATAATTCAAAACAATTAATAACATATAGGCTCAGTATACCATACAATAATTATTATATATTTATATTGCATCAACATTAAATATTTTCTAATTAATATATATATATATATGTATCTCTCTCTCTGTGCAAGCCTCCAAATAACTCCATGACTCTTGATCAGTTAAACTCACTCTCTCTCTCTCTCTCTCTCTCTCTCTCTCTCTCTCTCTCTCTCTCTCTCTCTCTCTCTCTCTCTCTCTCTCTCTCTCTCTATGTGTGCAAGCCTCCAAATAACTCCATGACTCTTCATCGGTTAAAATGGCAACTCTCTCTCTCTCTGTGTGCAAGCCTCCAAATAACTCCATGACTCTTCATCGGTTAAAATGGCAATAAGCCGCTTTTGCATCATAGATATAAAAGTTTTCTGAAGAAAATTTAAAATTAGAAATCTTAATTACCCTCGATAACCATTGAAAGACACATTTTGTCTCATTTCGAAAAAAATAATATGGTCTCCACATGATTATTGACTCCCACAAAAATACTAAAAAGCATTTCTTAATCATTTATCTTATAGGTAGTATCAAAGACAACCACATATTCATATTTTTTGTATCAATCGGAGCAATAAGCAGGAGACCAAAAAACCGTTCTCTAACTTTTTTTTCTTCATCTACTTAAATTACCTATTAGTTGAAATATCAAATTTTCTTTCTTAACAATTTTGCAATGCCGTAAAAAGTCCATAGCATTTTTGTCAATCTATGAATTATCAAAAACTGTGTTGTTCGAAAAAATGAAGAAAGGGGAAGATAGTTAGAGTTTGTAGCAGCCAAGCGGGTGGTGGAAGAGCTCCTCCAAGGTTGGTTTTTTATGTTTTTATTCATTTTTAACTTAGATTTATGTTCATAATGTTAATGTAGGCGTAGAAATTGTAACTTTCTTTCATTGTATTGTATTTTCTTCTACTTTCTTGCACTTTCCTTCACTTTCCTTGTAACCAAACAATTTTAATATTCAAGTAAATTGTAGATTTAATTCTCTTTATACTTTATTTATATTTTTACATACTTTTATGATGAACTCAAGTAGTTAGATTTATCTTGGATGTGATTGTTAAAATCTACCAAGAATCTTCAAGTATTTCAATAGGGATTCATGAACTTCAAAGTTTTATTCCTAGATTTCGATTATTCTATTCTGTTGAGTGTTGAATTTATTAAAAACTTAGATTCGTAACTCATTTGGTAATATTTATGCACAATTCAACAATTGGTATAAATCTTGCACATTTCCAGGTTTGTTTCTATGGTTCTATTAATTGTTGCAGTTTATACACTCAACTAAATATGAACTCAAGGTTTTATGGTCAAAATATTCTAAATCAATAATCCACAATGTGATTCTTGATTTGAGTTATAAAAATTCTCTTTCAAAATTTCTTATTATGAATTGGTGGATTGAATCAATCATATCCAAGCTTTTCATTTTAATTACTTTAAATTTAATTTCAATTTGCTTTACTTTAATTGCCTAGTTAATTACTTTAATTGCTATTGCACTAGTTTAGTAATCCAAAACCCCCATCAAAAACCAAAATATTTTCGTTCCTTTTATTTTTTATTTTTATTTTAGATCTAATTCCCCACATTATTGCAATCCAATCTTAAGTTAGGTTAGTGTGAGTAGAGTGCTAGAGCCTATATTTGACTAGGTCCTATGGGAGAGAACGATACCGAATTACCGATTTATACTTCATCGCGACTCACGTACTCTTGCGGGGTACTAACCCCATTTTGTAACTTTCAGAGCAAGTTAGTGACTCACGTATGGTTGAAATGCATTGTTTTCATACAATGTGACTCATGTTTTTAACAATTTTAATATTTTCTAAGCAGCCTACAAAATTAAATATTAATTACTTTTTGTTATCCTGTATGTATTAGAGGCCCTACACAAAAACCTTTGTCTCTAGCCATTCATTTGATATCATGATGATGTCATTAATGAGATCTAGTCAACAAAATAAGATCGTTGGATTAGACCCTTTTTCTATTTTTGTTTTAACTCTTCTTTTTCTTTTATCCTTTGATAAATAAGATAAAAACTAAGAGTAAATCTGGAAACAGAAATCATATGTAATAAAATAATGATATTACACTATTTTTTTTTTCTATGTTTCAGTAATTTGTGATTGGAACATTAGAAAAAAAATTATTGATTATAAAGAATAGTAGTTTGATATCTACATAATGTAATAAACGATTAAAGAAACTAATTAGTATAATTTGTGTTCCTTCAGAATTCAATAAGCTCACCTTTCCTTTTTCTACCACATAATTCAATCCAATTAATAACATATGAGTGTAGTATACTCTACAATAATTATTATACATTAAATATTTTCAAATTAATCTCTGTGTGTGTGTGTGTGCAAGTCTCCAAGTTACTCCATGAATCTTAATCTGTTAAATTGGCTATGAGCCACTTTTGCATCAAAGATAAAAAATAAAAATAAAAAGTGTACAATTAAAAGTAAAATGCATTAGGATATATAATAACACAAGGTTTCAATGGAAAATTCAAAGTTAGGAATCTTTATTACCCTTAATAACCATTGATCTCAAAAGAGAATTCAAAATTAGAAATCTTAATTACCGTCAACAACCATTGAAAGACACATGTTGTCTCATTTTGAAGAAAACAATATTGTGTCCCTATCATTATTGAGTCCCACAAAAATTTCAAAAAGCAGTTCATAATCATTTATCCTTTATGTAGTATCAAAGACAACCAAATCTCCACATTTTTAGTATCAATCAAAACAATAAAAATCGTGCTCTTCCGCTTTTTTTTCTTCATCTACTTTAAACGTATATTAATTGAAACTTTAAATTTTCTTCTTGACAACTTTGCAATGTCATAAAAGGTTCATGGCATCATTGTCAGCCTGTGAATTATCAAAAACCCAATTGGAAGAATGCTCATGTCTGCGAGATTGAATCCACACAATCCGCTATAGACAAATGTATTCTATCCACAAATGTTTGGAATTTGTATTACATATGTGTAAACGTGGGTATTTGTTTGGTTACTATGGATCACAATCAAAGAGCTGCAGTTATCGTGCTGTATAAGAAATTTAATAAATTTTGAAACAAAATGTTAACATCCTAGTAGAAAACAAATATCTTCATTGATGTCCAAATCCACCTGCATGCTGAGTCCATCTTCTATCTGTAACAAACAAAAAAAGAAAGAAAGAAGCTATCAAGCACATTATAAATCCAAATGGTTAAGTGTTTAGTTTGACAAGTTTACTTCTAGAGATAGAGTTGTAGAGAGAGAGAAGAAGAAGATAAGGAGAGAAATAAGGTTCTACTAACATGTAACTCACGTGTTAGTTGAAATACTTTGTTTTCATATAATGGTGCCCACTTTTTATAAATTCTAACTTTTTTCAAGCACTCTTCAAAATTAGATATTAAATGATTTTAGCTATCCTATTATCCTATATGAATTAGAGGCCCCACACAAAGGTATGTCTCTAGCTATTCATTTGACATCATGATGATATCATTAATGAGATCCAGTAAACAAAATAAGGTCGTTGGATAAGACTTTTTTTTTCATTTTTCTTTCACTTTTGTTTTTGTTTTTCGTCCTTTGATAAATGAGATAAAAATAAAAATTAAATCTAGAAAATGAAATCATAAGTAATAAAATAACGATGTTACACTATAATTTTTCTATATATCACTAATTGTGATTGGAATATTAGAAAAAAATTATTGATTGTAAAGAATAATAATTTAATATGTATGTAACATAATAAAATATTAAAGAAATTAATTAGTATAATTTGCAACGCTTGAGAATACAATAAGGTTACCTTTTCTTTTTTGGCCACATAATTCAACCATTGAAAGACACATGTTGTCTCATTTCGAAAAAAAAACAATATGGTCCCCCTATGATTTTCGACTCCCACAAAAATTCCAGAAAGCATTTCATAATCATTTATCTTATAGGTAGTATCAAAGACAACCACATCTCCATATTTTTTGTATCAATCAGTGCAAGAAGCAGGAGACCAAAAAACCGTTCTTTTATTTCTCTTTTTCATGAAACTTCAAATTTTCTTTCTTGACAATTTTGTAATGTCGTAAAAAATCCATGAAATCATTGTCAATGTAGGGATTATAAAAAAACCGAACTGGAAGAAAGCTCGTGTCACCAAGATTGAATCCACACAATTCGCACTAGACACATATTCAATCTACGAATGTTTCGAATTTGTATTACATATGTGTAGGCATAGGTATTTCTTTGGTAATTTTGTATCATGGTCGGAGAGCTCAAGCTACCATTTTTTATAAGAAATTTAATAAATCTTGAAACAAAATGTGAACATCCCAGTAAAAAACGAATATCTTCGTTGATGTGCTGAGTTCATCTTCTATCCAGTAGCAAACAAACAAAAAAAAAAAAAAGGAAGAAAGAATCCATCAAGCATATTATAAATCTAAGTGGTTAAGTGTGTTGTTTGACAAGTTTACTTTGCACAGATAGAATTTTAGAGGGGGAGACGAAGATAAGGATAGAATTAAAGTTCTGCTAACATGTGACTCACGTATAGTTGAAATGCATTGTTTTTATACAATGGGACTCCCGTTTTTAACAATTTTAATATTTTCTAAGCAGTCTACAAAATTAAATATTAATTGCTTTTTGCTATCCTGTATGTATTAGAGGCCCTACACAAAAACCTTTGTCTCTAGCCATTCATTTGATATCATGATGATGTCATTAATGAGATCTAGTCAACAAAATAAGATCGTTGTATTAGACCCTTTTTCTATTTTTGTTTTAACTCTTATTTTTCTTTTATCCTTTGATAAATAAGATAAAAATTAAGTGTAAATCTGGAAACAGAAATCATATGTAATAAAATAATGATATTATACTATTTTTTTTTCTATGTTTCAGTAATTTGTGATTGGAACATTAGAAAAAAAAATTATTAATTATAAAGAATAGTAGTTTGATATCTAAATAATGTAATAAATGATTAAAGAAACTAATTAGTATAATTTGTGTTCCTTCAGAATTCAATAAGCTTACCTTTCCTTTTTCTACCACATAATTCAATCCAATTAATAACATATGAGTGTAGTATACTCTACAATAATTATTATACATTTATATTGTATCAACATTAAATTTTTTCAAATTAATCTCTGTGTGTGTGCAAGTCTCCAAGTTACTCCATGAATCTTGATCTGTTAAATTGGCTATGAGCCACTTTTGCATCAAAGATAAAAAATAAAAATAAAAAGTGTACAATTAAAAGTAAAATGCATTAGGATATATAATAACACAAGGTTTCAATAGAAAATTCAAAGTTAGGAATCTTTATTACCCTTAATAACCATTGATCTCAAAAGAGAATTCAAAATTAGAAATCTTAATTACCGTCAACAACCATTGAAAGACACATGTTGTCTCATTTCAAAGAAAACAATATTGTGTCCCTATCATTATTGAGTCCCACAAAAATTCCAAAAAGCATTTCATAATCATTTATCCTTTATGTAGTATCAAAGACAACCAAATCTCCACATTTTTAGTATCAATCAAAACAATAAAAATCGTGCTCTTCCGCTTTTTTTTCTTCATCTACTTTAAATGTATATTAATTGAAACTTTAAATTTCTTCTTGACAACTTTGCAATGTCATAAAAGGTTCATGGCATCATTGTCAGCCTATGAATTATCAAAAACCCAATTGAAAGAATGCTCATGTCTGCGAGATTGAATCCACACAATCCGCTATAGAGAAATGTATTCCATCCACAAATGTTTGGAATTTGTATTACATATGTGTGAACGTGGGCATTTGTTTGGTTACTCTCACTACAAGAAAAGAGGTTATTTGCGACGGAGTATTTGCGACAGCTGCTTTTGATGTCGCAAATACTCTATTATTCGTGACGGCAGTGTTCCCGACGCGAAAAATGCTATTTGCGATGGTACTATTTGCGACGGCAAAATTGCCATCGCAAAAAAAATATAAAACGACGTTGTTTAGTCTAATTAAATTCGACCCCTTTTATGCAACGATGTATTTGTGACGGGATGGTGCCGTCACAAATAGTATTTAATGAAACGATGTAGTTTCATTCCCAAAATGATTTCCCTCTTTTTTTTTTTCTTCTTCACGTTCCCTCTACCAAGGCCTAAAGTCAATTTAGCAAGAAAAAAAAAAAACCCTTTCTCACTCGAACAAAAGTCTTAGGAGGCCTGATTTGAGAGTACCAGCCGCCACAGCACCCACCCCCCCCCCCCCCCCCCCCCCCCCCCCCCCCCCCCCACCATCCTTCTCCTCCTCCTTCGCCGCTGCCGTTCCCCTCCACAGCCGCAGCCACCTCCAGCAACTCCTCCAGCCGTTCTCCTCCATAGCTGTTGTTGCCTCCTCCTCCTCTGCCGCCGCCGTTCTCCTCCGTAGCCGCCACTGCCTCCAGCAGCACGTCCAGCCACCGTCATCGCCTCCAGCAGCACCTCCAGCGGCCGTTCCCCAAGGTACAGTATGCCCCTGGTTCCCTTTGTTTTCTTATGATATATGGGGTTAATTAATAATGTAAGTTACTCAAAAAAATACTCATATTTACCTGTATTATTACACCAACCGTGAAGCTTTGCTCTGCCCAAGGGGCTATTGTCTGGACAAGTACTTCATAGCATTGGAAGTGGAGATCTCAGCTTCTAATTGAAACTCAATGAAAATAATTTACTTTTTTTGTTTAGAGCTAATGTAATGTTTGGGACATGTTTTTAAAATTTCCTATGCAGCTTAGTGTAGTGTGTGATTTTTTTTTTTTTTTTTGGGTGGAAGCAATTATAATGTTTTATTTATTTATTTATTTTTTATAGAAATAAATTCACTTTAAAATTTACTTTTTAAAACTGTCTGTACAAACTGCAGATTAGATTACATCGTGTGACATTTCCCAATTCTCATACAGTTTATGTTTTTGAAATTTTACATAGTACTTAGTGCAGTAGCTAACTTTTCTTGGGTGAAAGCAACTACAATGTTTGAATAATTTTCCCCTCTTTTAATATAAAGAAATTTGACTTTCAAATTTCACGTTCTTGAGTTGTATATTGAAATTTTTGTTAATTAAGTTCATTCTGAAATTTGTATTTACTATTGCTTAAGTGTTATTGTAATCTATGAAGTTTTAGGCTCAACATACCCATTGATTTGTCTACATTTATTATTGAAAAACTTTGGACATTTTTCGAAAGTTCAAAGCCATTTTTAGAGGAGTTTTATTTATTTTCCAAGTATCTTAGCCCTAATTTATTGTTTTATTTGTTATATTTTGTTAAAATTGAGAACTTTTCAAAATTTTAATTCTTAATACATCAGCCTTTACATAAATCTAACATTCTTTGTAGAGGGTGGATGGGGAAAAGTTAATGATTCTTCCATACATATTTTTGCTCATATTATTGTCAAAACTGGTTGGTCAATTACATATGACCAAAAAAATCACGTGCAAGATATTCAATATGTTCTTTGCATAATTCTTGATTAATTTTATTGTCTTACTTGGTTTATCGTGAGGAATCTCTCTTAAAATTTTAAAAGTATTAAAATGTGAGATATTCAATATCTACTTTAATGAGACACCAAAAAATAGAAAAAGGTTTAGTTCCCAGCTAATATGTTAGTTCTTTGACCTTTGCTAGGTCAGTGGATGAACATATTGGTTGAATGTGTTGATCATGTAGCTGTGTTGATTAAGCAAAGGATGGATAGTCATACAAAATGCAACTCATTGTTGTCAATTGTAACATGTCTAATTCCTACAGATTTTACAACTCTTACGTGAGTTATATTTCCTTCCTTTTATTCAAGTGTTTATTCTATTTAAATTCTATTGTTTATGATGTAGGATTCTCTAGGCAATCATGCAATGACAAACCAACCTCTTGTCGTTGCAATTCTTTTACAATGGTATGTTTGGCCTCTTTGACTAAATCTATCTACTGTCAAATGAAAGCACTATTTTGAAAGATTATTGGCTTGTTTTTAGCTAATACATCTTATTATCAATGCTAATACTCATATGTTTGTTTGTGTCAATGGCTGACCATTGATGTAGAACTAGGGTTGGTGAGAAATATGAAACTTATATATCTCTATTAGCTCACGTTTGTCTTTTTTTTTGTTTTCTACTCATGAATTTTATCTCGCTGCTTCGCTTTCATCTATAAGGCTCAATTATTTATCCAACTGTGAAAATATCTTCATCTTTAGCTAATCATCTAGATAATGTCCTTATTTGTTTTGAATATGGAACTTTATTTTCTATTTTTTTAAATTTTTTTATACTTGCTCTGTTTAGTTTAGGAGGGATTATAAAAAGAGAGAATTAGCTGATCAAACCTCAATTGAAGTAAACTATTCAGTGTGTATCTTAATTTTGTCCAATTATAATGACAAAGTTCCATTGAATCATGTGTTATTACTATTATTGTCATTTTCGTTGTTAGGCTTTTGTCTTTGGGTTCTCATGGTTATATATTATTTCTTTCTTTTCTATTTTTGTTGTCTTGCCTATTAGGTAAACTTGTCTAATTGTTTTGATATTATTCAAATGTTTTCAATATCAATTTTATCAGTTATGATTACATATTTTGGTCTCTTTGCTTTTCAAAAAACTGTGAGAAAAGCTCTGTACTAAATCTAAACTTAAAACATTTTAAAACTCAAGAAGCATACATCTTTGTGGGTTTACTGGGTTTGGACTGATAGTTGCAAAACTTCTAAGGCCATGTTTGGTTTTCAGGATTTATGGACTAGCTGGGATTTCGATAGTCATTGATTTGACTTTCAATGACTCTCCCACAACATTTGTATGGTGACCAGATGATTTGATGCCTGAATCCCATGCCATTGTTGAGAATTTGGAAAGAATCAATTGCAATTTACAGTGAATATATTCCTAAAAAAGAGTACATTCATAAACAAAGAGGAAACTAAGAGTTTAGATTTTCCACTATCTAATAGCCTGAAATTGGAGTGTTCGAGAAGTTTCAACCCTGAATTAAATTATGGACATGTCTAGGAAGTGTACTTCTTCTCCTTGGAAGCGTCTATTCCATGTAATGTTTGAACTATGAATTTACTTTCCATGATATTGTGAATGAGGCTTAGAAATTTTTTTTAAGCAAATTGTTTTATAACTCAACCAAGAACATAGTTAACTTTTTTTTTATATTTTCTTGCAACCTTATGAAATGCTTATGTTGTTGAGCTTATAGCTATTTAGTGGATTTCTGAGGAGCAAATCATTTTGTTCACTTTGCTTGAGGATGCAGGTCAGCATTATAGCATTATTGGGGTGTTGGAACTTTTTTTTCTTTGCTTTTGTGGGAATTGAATATGATGGTGCACAGATGCTACAATCTAATAATTGTCTTTTAACTTGTCTAGAGTCTGGTTTGAATTGATTTTAATTTGTAATGTACGTATGACTTATGTATGCATGTTGCACCTATCTGCTCTAAAGCTTTTTCCTAATGGGGCTACTAATGAGTCAGATGCCTTGGTTACAGAAAGACAACAATGACCTCAAAGTAAGCACTAATTTTCAATTTCATTTGGTTTATCATTCCTAAGAAAGGCTCAGGATAAGGAGCGAAAAAAAAAAAAACCAGACCTCCAAAATAGATTTTTTTAGAATAACGTATGAGAACAAATGGTACGGTTGCCGGAGTCTTGGTTTGAGAGACTTAATATTTTTCCCTCTCTTTTTCTTAGCTTTTTTTTAGAATAACGTGTTTTTGGAGCCTTTTGGATATTAAAACCCTCAAACGAGCTCGAAACTCCATTAAACTCGACACGTAGTAAGATTTAAGCATGAGTGACGTGTAAGAATGAACGGTACGGTCGCCGAAGTCCCAGTTTGAGAGATGTAACAATTTTTTCCTCTCTTTTCCTTAGCAATATTGTATTTATAGATTTGGCTTTGTTATGGTTACCTATTACTTGGAAAATTTGTATAGTGCTTTTAAAGCCTTCTTTTTATTATTTCAAACAATTTTCTTATTTAGACTGCTTTGCCTCATCATGATTGATAAATAGATATTGAAATGATTAGATTTTCTTGAGTTACATGTTGTGATGAATCGAGATGAGGTAAATTTCATCACTTAATCTATAGACACAATAGTTTCATTCATATTTAGTTGAATGTCGAAAAGAAGAAAAACAAAATGTTCAGTTGAAGTTCATACTTTGATTATATTTCTTTAGTTGAAAATTCAATAGATTCACTAATTTTTCTCTGTTTTGAATGCAAACTTAGACTTAGTTTAGGATTTTTGGTAGTCCTAAACCAAAAATGTAGTTCTATCATATCTCTGGTCAAGTGATTTTATGTGATAAATGTCGATTGTCTTTGATATGATCATTATTTTATCTGATATTTATATTTTTTTTCTTTTCAGGTTATTCGCAAGGAATAGATCGATATTTGGTGTTTATTTATCAGCAAATTTTGCAATCGACTTAAAACACTCTTTTTTGTCTATGGATTATGGATTATGGATTATGGATTTGTAATGTTATTTTACGAGGCACTATACATAATTTTATATTTTATGAATTGTAATGGTAGATAATGTTTATTTGGAGACAATGTGTAAAATATGTGCTAGTTTATTTTGTTAGACATAGTTATAAATATTTGGATTTGGATGGATGAATGAATGAATTTTGTCATTAGTATAATGGTTTTTTTATTTGTATAATGTTAATTGTACATTTTATTAGGTTAAAGAAGAAAACTAAAAATTTATTCATAAATTATGGGTGGATTTTTTTTTTACAAGTTATTAGCGACGGTTGCGAAACTGTCGCAAAAATTTCAAATGCGGCTGGCAGCATATTTTACAAGGTACTAGTGAGGGTTCAAAACCGTGGCAAAAAGTACTAAATTAGGCTGGCGGAATCTTTTAATTGCGACAGGGCAAACCGTCGCAAAAAGTAACAAATGTGGCTGTATGATCCACTTTTTGCGACGGGAATTGTTGTCGCTAAAACTTTTTCCTTAATTTCAAATGATGCTATTTGCGACGGCATTAAACCGTCGCTAATAAGTTATTACCGTCGGCATATCAGCGAGCGCAAATATTTTTACTTAGGCGACTAGTATTTGCGACGGGGGGTTGTCGTCGCAAATAGTGCCCCATGCTGTCGCATTGCCGTCGCAAAAAGTATTTGCGACGCAAGTATTTTCGTCGCCGAAAATGCCGTCGCATGTCCGACGCTGATGACTTTTTGCGTCGGCAGAAACACCTTTTGCGACAGCATGATGCCGTCGCAAATACTAGCTTTTTTTGTAGTGTCTGGATCACAATCAAAGAGCTGCAATTATCGTGTTTTATAAGAAATTTAACAAATTTTGTAACAAAATGTTAACATCCTTATAGAAAACAAATATCTTCATTGATGTCCAAATACACCTACATGCTGAGTCCATCTTCTATCAATAACAAACAAAAAATGTAAAAAAGAACCTATCAAGCACATTATAAAACCAAGTGCTTAAGTGTTTAGTTTGACAAGTTTACATCTAGAGATAGAGTTTTAGAGAGAGAGAAGAAGATAAGGAGAGAAATAAGGTTCTACTAACATGTAACTCACGTGTTGGTTGAAATATTTTGTTTTCATTCAATGGTGCCCACTTTTTATAAATTCTAACTTTTTTCAAGCACTCTTCAAAATTAGATATTAAATGATTTTAGCTATCCTATTATCCTATATGAATTAGAGGCCCCACACAAAGGTATGTCTCTAACTATTCATTTGACATCATGATGATATCATTAATGAGATCTAGTAAACAAAATAAGGTTGTTGGATAAGACTTTTTTTTTTCATTTTTCTTTCACTTTTGTTTTTGTTTTCCGTCCTTTGATAAATGAGATAAAAATAAAAATTAAATCTAGAAAATGAAATCATAAGTAATAAAATAACGATGTTACACTATAATTTTTCTATATATCACTAATTGGGATTGGAATATTAGAAAAAAAATTACTAATTGTAAAGAATAATTATTATTCGAATCAGAGCCTATATAAATTATTATTCGATAAATAATGGTATCAGAGCCTCGTTCTTTATAATTGTATTTATTAGTCACTTATTGTGAATCTTTCAAGTATTTGTTTTCAAATTATATATCTGATTCTTATCCTCTGTGTTGTCTGATGAACCTGTAAACCAACTAGTTGCGTAGCCGCTGTAAGTCCCAAGGTTGAGGCAATAGGTGTAAAACGTTGACCGGCTAGGGTACATCTAGATCACCCATAGGTGTTAATCTTTATATAATTTTGAATCTAAATACTTAAATGATAAACAATTAAGTTCCCTAATGAATCATTTAACGAGAACCATGTCTTCGGTATCTAGGCAATCTCATAGTAGTAATGACACTTCAATACTTAACCAAGAAGAACAATGTTTTCCTCCTCCCAATTGGACACCTCCTCGTGTCTCAGTCCGCCAAGTTTATCAAATTAAACCCTTTGATTTTTTATCCAATTATACTATCAAAACTGTCGAACAAACAATTCCTTTTACAGAATCATCTCAACAAATTCAACTTCTCAGTCAAAATCTTATTAACAAATACAAACAACAAAAATACAATTATTTACACTTAGGATTAGTACAAGTTGTTGTTGTTCCCTTAACCCGTCAGGGTCAAAATACTGCAATTCTTTTAACTTTACAAGATAAAAGACACACAACATTTATCAACAGTACCTTAGGTTTAATTGAAACAAGTCTTTATAGTGGGCCTGTTCATTTTGATTGTTATCCCGGATATGCTGTATGTCTCCAAGATACTGGTATTCTTAAAGTCCTCACACTTAAAATTAAAACTTCTGGTTATGACTTAGGACCAGGCAATATCCCTTTTTCCATTATTTATCGAATCCACCTCAAAGCCATGACTACACTTATAGATCCACGTTGTAAGATCACAAGCCCCAAAGGCGAAACACTCCTTATTTATACGAATAGTGACTCCAATATTAGTACTCCCAAGACCATACGCTGGGAAGATGTTAATCTCCCATTAGAATGGACTTTAGACAATGAAGTTCCATCTACAACCATAGAAAACAAAAATTTAAAATATATTCATGAAAGCACTGATGGCAGTGTTCGTATCAAATTCACCAATACTACGGCAGGGTCATCTCGACCACGATTCTCAGATGTTGGATCATCTGCTAGCACTCAATTTCAATCTTTCCCACCTAGGAGTTCTTTTTCCTCTGTTCCTTCTTCTTCAATGCATTTTAGATCTCCTGTCTTATAATCTGTCACAACTTCTAATGTTGCACAACCTATTTATACACAAGATGATTTTCCCCAATCTCCCACACTATCTCAAATGCTTCCAGATCCTCCTCTTGATCCTCAAATAAATATGATAGAACAAGAATTTATTTTTGAAAAATCTATTTTAATTCGTGATTTTAATTCTCCCCAAAATATACAAAAGAAGAATTGGTTTTTAAAAACCTTTGATGAAATTGCTCGCCTTCCTATACGTGAAGAATATTATCAGTTTGTTCAAAATAACAAAATTTATTTAAGTTTCTTTGATTGGTTTGAATATTATTCTAATTATTTTGACCAACTTAATGTTATTACCACTACTGAAAACCAATGGGTTACTTCCAACGATATTATTAAACCTTCTATTCATCCCCCTCTAGAAGAAATTCATATTCAACACCGATCTAGTATTATTACTGCTTCCCCTTTCAAACTTAAGCCTGATACTTCACCTCCTAATGCCAAAGATATTTCTAATATTTTACAACAAAATAATTTTACAAATCAAACACTTAAAACTATAGGTGACCAATTAACTCGTGTAGAAAACTTTATCAGCAAAGATCAAGTCACTACACTCACCACTACTGAAACCCCTCTATTTACACCACATGAAGTCCCTTCACATCTTCAAAAATGAATTAAGTAATCAAGACTTTTCTTCTCAAATTGATCATAAACTTGCACAACTTGATCATGTCCTCCGTGTTGTCACTGCACCTGACACACCTCCATCTACTTCTAAAACTCTTAATACTTTATCTCAACCAACCCTTTCTGAAGTTGAAGAGATTGAACAAACCATGAATGATTCCCAACCTTTAGAACTTAATGCTACCCAGAATAAAAAACAAAAATGGAAATTTCAAAACCGCTATGAATCCAATAACACTAAAAATTATTATCCTCGTCCTACTCTTCCTGATATGCAATATGAAGAACGAAATCAATTCACTCAAGCTGCTTATCATGGTGGTACCATTTATGAATGGAATTTTGATGGTATGACTGAATATCATATTCTTAACAAACTCCAAGAAATGACAATGGTTGCTTTAGCTTACAAAACTAAACAAAAATCTTCTGATTTTGCTGTTGCTCAAGCTTTAGTTGCTGGTTTTACTGGTCATCTTAAAGGATGGTGGGATCATTTTCTCACCTCTAGTGAACGTACTCAAATCCTTACTGCAATCAAAACTGATTCAAATGGTACACCCATCAAAACTGAAGACAATCAAACAATTGAGGATGTAGTTAGTACCCTTATCTTTTCCATTTCTAGGCACTTCTTAGGACGTCCTTCCAAAGTCCAAGCTGTTACCTCTGAAATCCTCAATAATCTTAGATGTCCAAAACTTCAAGATTTCCGTTGGTATAAAGATGTTTTCTTAACTAAAGTTATGTTACGTGATGATTGCCGTCAAACACATTGGAAAGAAAAATTTTTAGATGGTCTTCCCAAACTATTTTCTCAAAAAGTCAAAGACAAACTCAAAGAAAACAACAATGGCGTTGTCCCTTATGAACAACTTACTTATGGAGACTTAATTAATGCCATCCAAACCCAAGGTCTTGAACTTTGTACCAACTTCAAACTTAACCAACAATTACAAAAGGATTTAGCCACTTCCAAACGTGAATTAGGTACGTTTTGCCAACAATTTGGATTTGAAAATACCACACAAATCATACCCCCTTCCCGACGTAAACCTCGCACTACTTCTGCACGACGATTCTTTCGAAAACCCAAACCAAGTTCAAATGTTTTTTACCAGAAACCCCATGTACAACCTCCTGTTAAAACTTCTCCATCTAAACCTAAACATGTTTCTAAACACACCAGAAAAGTCCCCACATGTTACAAATGTGGTAAAATTGGCCATTATAAAAATCAGTGTCGAATGAATCAAAAAATTAATTCCTTAGATATTGATGAAACACTTAAACAACAACTTATGCATTTATTCTTAAACTCTGATGCTTCTGATAATCCTTCCCTCTCTGACGATGCATTACAAATAGATGAAATTGTATCCCAATCTTCTTCTGACGAAGACAAATCTCATGCTTCTTCTTCTTTCCCTGAACCTGACCAAATTATAAAAACCAATTGTCAATGTCCAACCACACATACTATTAATGTTATTACAAAAGAACAAGAATTACTTCTTGATGTTATAGATAAAATTTATGATCCTCAAGTTAAAAAGGATTATTTACTCCAACTTAAACAAAGTTTAATTTCTGCTGACAAACCTACCCAAGATATTTCATTATTAAATAACCCTTACAAGCTTAATGATATTCTCAAAAGATTTGATCAAACTTCTAAGTCTTCCCCTATAACTATTCAAGACTTACAAACTGAAATCAACTCTGTGAAGAAAGAATTACATGATTTAAAACTTGAACATAATATTTCCAAAATTGATCTTGATAATCTTAAGAATCAAGTGTTATTACTTCAACACTCTTCCTCTTCTTCTAGCCAGCCTAATATTTCCAATCCTACAGATATTTTCTTACTTTCCCAAATCTCTTATCAAAAATGGAATGTCAAAATTACTATTGTTGTTAATCAAGAATTTAGATTTGACACTATTGCCCTTTTTTACTCTGGTGCAGATCTTAATTGTATTCAAGAAGGTTTGATCCCTACTAAATATTTTGAAAAAACACGTGAACGTCTCTCTGCTGCTAGTGGAACTCCACTCAAAATACAATATAAACTTTCTACTGCTCATATTTGCAATAATAATGTATGTATCAAAACTCCTTTTGTCCTTGTCAAAAACCTTTCCAGAGAAGTTATATTAGGGACTCCTTTCCTTAGTCTTCTACAACCCTTTCAAGTTACTAATAAAGGTATCACTACTACTCTTAATAATAATCAAATTATTTTCTCCTTTGTAAGTCCTCCTCGTACCAAAGATCTCAATACTTTAAAAAATTTTGCTATTTCCCATAAAACTCTCAATCTTATCATTCGAAAAGAAAAACACTTATTATTTTTAAAAGAAGAAAAAATTAATACTCAAATTGAACGTAGCTTACAAAATGGTACTTTACAATTAGCCATCGGTAAATTTTTAACCAAATTACAACAAGAAGTTTGTTCTGATGTACCCAATGCTTTCTGGTCTAGGCACAAACATGTTGTTACTTTACCTTATGCTTCTGATTTTTCTGATGCCAAAATTCCTACCAAAGCTCGTCCAATCCAAATGAACCATGAACGTTTTGAATATTGTAAAAAAGAAATTCAAGATTTACTTGATAAAAAATTAATTCGCCCTAGTAGATCTCCATGGAGTTGTGCTGCCTTTTATGTTTATAAAAATGCTGAGATTGAACGAGGTGCTCCCCGTTTAGTAATTAATTATAAACCTCTAAATGATGCTCTTCAATGGATTCGGTATCCTATTCCCAATAAAAAAAGATCTTCTTCAACGTCTCTGTCATGCAAAAATCTTCTCAAAATTTGATATGAAGTCTGGTTTTTGGCAAATTCAATTAGCTGAACAAGATCGATATAAAACTGCATTTACTTTACCTTTTGGACATTATGAATGGAATGTAATGCCATTCGGTTTAAAAAATGCTCCTTCTGAATTTCAAAAAATTATGAATGATATTTTCAATCCCCATTCTCAATTCACAATTGTTTATATTGATGATGTTTTGATTTTTTCTAATTCTATTATTCAACACTGGACACATCTTGAACAATTCTTCAAAATTGTTAAACACACTGGTTTAGTTCTTTCTGCAAAGAAAATTAGTTTATTTCAAACTCGTGTCAGGTTCTTAGGACATTATATTTATCAAGGTATAATTACCCCTATTGAAAGATCTATCCAATTTGCTAATAAATTTCCTGATGAAATTAAAGATAAAAATCAATTGCAAAGGTTTTTAGGAAGTCTCAATTATGTCTCTGACTTTTATCCCAATTTAAGTCAAATTGCTGCTCCTCTCAGGCAACGTCTTAAGAAAGACCCTCCTACTTGGTCTAATGAACATACTAAGACCGTTCAAACCCTTAAGCAATACGTTCAAACCCTGCCTTGTCTCACCCTAGCCAATCCTACTGCTTTCAAAATAGTTGAAACAGATGCCTCTGATATAGGTTATGGTGGTATTTTTAAACAAGTACTCAATAACAAAGAACAATTAGTTAGGTTTACCTCGGGTACCTGGAATCCTACTCAAAAGAATTATAGCACTATTAAAAAGAAATTATTAGCAATTGTTTTATGTATTTCCAAATTTCAAAGTGATTTGTTAAATCAAGAATTTTTACTTCGTATTGATTGTCAAGCTGCCAAAAATATTATTTTTAAAGATGTAGAAAATATCGCTTCTAAGCAAATCTTTGCTAGATGGCAAGCTATTCTTTCTGTTTTTGATTTTAAAATCGCTTACATTAAAGGCACTGATAATTCACTTCCAGATTTTCTTACTCGAGAATTCTTACAGGGAGATTCACACCATGCCTCCTAAACCCAGTTGAGATCCCGGCAAAGCCCCTGCTCAAACCCAACCCAAAACCAAAGCTTCTTATGCCATGAAACCAATTCCTCTCCAAACACTTCCTCCCATGTCTCCCAGTGATTGGTATAACCAAACACTTATTGACCAAACTCAACAATTATCTCAAACTTATGCTCAAACTACCGCCATTCCCCAACAACAACAAGTGGTGGCTCCTCGCCCCTCTACTGCTTCTTCTGTGGTGGCTTCTCGCCCCACTTCTTCTTCTTCTTCTGTGGTGGCTAATAACCCCATAGTCAAATCTAAATATTTTCTCAAAACTCAATGCGAACAAACTATTGTTCTTTTGGAAAATCAAACATGGAATGAGGATCCATTTCAAATTCCTCCTAGAGTGTTTGCCCCGAACACACACTTTCTCCAAATCTCCCCTTTACATACCCAACAATTTTATGAATTTATCCTCATTGAAACTGATTCCATTTCCCTAAAAAATCATTATAATCCTGATCAAACCCACATTGCCTATTCTACTGTCTACATTAACCAAATTTTAACCCAAGAACAATGGGGGCCTCATCCTCTCCGTCCTCGCCGTTTTTCTGAAGTTTTCAACCCTCCTACTTTCAATTATTATGATTGCCAGCAAGCCTGGTTCAATACTTTCTTTTTTCAAAATCCCAAATTTAGTCACTCTTGGATGTTTACCTTCAAAAAGCACTTTCCTTTCATTTTTCCAAATTGGTTCTTTTCCTGGTGGACTCACTTTGGGTCCGTACCTCAAATTTTTCCTCCATCTATCCATGAAGCATTCCTTCTTTATCAAACCCAATTCAAACCTGATCGGGCTTTATCCAAATTCCCTTGCATTTTACCCTTTATGATTCAATTTTCTATTCTATGGATTTGTGCTTGGAACTATACCATCATTTCTCAAAATTCCTTTTCCTATCTTGCCCGAAGCTTTCAGGTCAAATGGTGGGATAATTGGCCGGCCGCCCAAACTGTCACCTCTCAAACAGTCCACAAATTCTTCCAACAACACCCAGCCATTGCTAAGGCATCTGATCCCCAATTTCTCCTCAATCGTAGCCAATTAATTCCTCAATTAGCTGCAGCCAAATCCAAGAAGGAACTTCGCCAACACTTGCTTGAAACCTTATCATCTCTCTCTGATAGCGATGATGAAGCTTCTCCATCCAATCCGGATCAAGATTCTCAAGTATCTTCTACAGATCTTGCCCAAGATAATGAAGATGACTGTTTTGGCATTTTCACTCCAGTCAAAACTCGCTCCAAAAGTCGACAGAAAGTGATCAAAGCAAGACAGACACCCCACTGATCAAGCCATCAACTTTCGGCGCTCTTCCGACAAATTTCAGCAAAATCAACACTGCTACAGTACAAATTTCAGCAAAAGTCAACACTGCTACAGTAAAAGCGACTTTTACTGTTCACTATTCACTATTCACAAGAGACAAACGACTTTCGGCCACCGACAGTTCCTGTTTCAACAGTTCCGGTTTGACAACCGACAAACCGTCACTATTTCAACAGTTCCAGTTTTTTTTTTTTTTTTTTTTTTTTTTTTGATTGAAAATAAAATTATTCTTAATAATTTGCTTTGAGGTGGATCAATAAGGGCTTGTGCTCTAATATGTATGTAACATAATAAATTATTAAAGAAATTAATTTGTATAATTCGCAATGCTTCAGAATACAATAAGGTTACCTTTTCTTTTTTTGCCACATAATTCAAAACAATTAATAACATATAGGCTCAGTATACCATACAATAATTATTATATATTTATATTGCATCAACATTAAATATTTTCTAATTAATATATATATATATGTATGTATCTCTCTGTCTGTGCAAGCCTCCAAATAACTCCATGACTCTTGATCAGTTAAACTCACTCTCACTCTCTATCGCTCTCTCTCTTCTTTCTCTCTCTCTCTCTCTCTCTCTCTCTCTCTGCAAGCCTCCAAATAACTCCATGACTCTTCATCAGTTAAAATGGCAATAAGCCGCTTTTGCATCACAGATATAAAAGTTTTCGGAAGAAAATTTAAAATTAGAAATCTTAATTACCCTTGACAACCATTGAAAGACACATTTTGTCTCATTTCGAAAAAAATAATATGGTCTCCGCATGATTATTGACTCCCACAAAAATACTAAAAAGCATTTCTTAATCATTTATCTTATAGGTAGTATCAAAGACAACCACATCTTCATATTTTTTGTATCAATCGGAGCAATAAGCAGGAGACCAAAAAACCGTTCACTAACTTTTTTTTCTTCATCTTCTGAAATTGCATATTAGTTGAAATATCAAATTTTCTTTCTTAACAATTTTGCAATGCCGTAAAAAGTCCATACCATTTTTGTCAATCTATGAATTATCAAAAGCTATGTTGTTCGAAAAAATGTAGAAAGGGGAAGATAGTTAGAGTTTGCAGCAGCCAAGGGGGTGGTGGAAGAGCTCCTCCAAGGTTGGTTTTTTATGTTTTTGTTCATTTTTAGCTTAGATTTATGTTCATAATGTTAATGTAGGAGTAAAAATTGTAACTTTCTTTCATTGTATTGTATTTTCTTCTACTTTCTTGCACTTTCCTTCACTTTCCTTGTAACCAAACAATTTTAATATTCAAGTAAATTGTAGATTTAATTCTCTTTATACTTTATTTATATTTTTACATACTTTTATGATGAACTCAAGTAGTTAGATTTATCTTGGATGTGATTGTTAAAATCTACCAAGAATATTCAAGTATTTCAATAGGGATTCATGAACTTCAAAGTTTTATTCCTAGATTTCGATTATTCTACTCTGTTGAGTGTTGGATTTATTTAAAAATTTAGATTCGTAACTCATTTGGTAATATTTATGCACAATTCAACAATTGGTATAAATCTTGCACATTTCCAGGTTTGTTTCTATGGTTCTATTAATTGTTGCAGTTTATACACTCAACTAAATATAAACTCAAGGTTTTATGGTTAAAATATTCCAAATCAATAATCCACAATGTGATTCTTGATTTGAGTTATAAAAATTCTCTTTCAAAATTTCTTGTTATGAATTGGTGGATTGAATCAATCATATCCAAGCTTTCCATTTTAATTACTTTAAATTTAATTTCAATTTGCTTTACTTTAATTGCCTAGTTAATTACTTTAATTTCTATTGCACTAGTTTAGTAATCCAAAACCCCCATCAAAAACCAAAATATTTTCGTTCCTTTTATTTTTCATTTTTATTTTAGATCTAATTCCCCACATAATTGCAATCCAATCTTAAGTTAGGTTAGTGTGAGTAGAATGCTTAGAGCCTATATTTGACTAGGTCCTATGGGAGAGAACGATACCAAAGTACAGGTTTATACTTCATCGCGACTCACGTACTCTTGCGGGGTACTAACCCCATTTTGTAACTTTCGGAGCAAGTTAGTGACTCACATATGGTTGAAATGCATTGCTTTCATACAATGTGACTCATGTTTTTAACAATTTTAATATTTTCTAAGCAGTCTACAAAATTAAATATTAATTACTTTTTGCTATCCTGTATGTATTAGAGGCCCTACACAAAAACCTTTGTCTCTAGCCATTCATTTGACATCATGATGATGTCATTAATGAGATCTAGTCAACAAAATAAGATCGTTGGATTAGACCCTTTTTCTATTTTTGTTTTAACTCTTATTTTTCTTTTATCCTTTGATAAATAAGATAAAAATTAAGAGTAAATCTGGAAACAGAAATCATATATAATAAAATAATGATATTACACTATTTTTTTTTCTATGTTTCAGTAATTTGTGATTGGAACATTAGAAAAAAAATTATTAATTATAAAGAATAGTAGTTTGATATCTACATAATGTAATAAACGATTAAAGAAACTAATTAGTATAATTTGTGTTCCTTCAGAATTCAATAAGCTTACCTTTCCTTTTTCTACCACATAATTCAATCCAATTAATAACATATGAGTGTAGTATACTCTAAAATAATTATTATACATATTTATTGTATCAACATTAAATATTTTCAAATTAATCTCTGTGTGTGTGCAAGTCCCCAAGTTACTCCATGAATCTTGATCTATTAAATTGGCTATGAGCCACTTTTGCATCAAAGATAAAAATTAAAAATAAAAAGTGTACAATTAAAAGTAAAATGCATTAGGATATATAATAACACAAGGTTTCAATGGAAAATTCAAAGTTAGGAATCTTTATTACCCTTAATAACCATTGATCTCAAAAGAAAATTCATAATTAGAAATCTTAATTACCGTCAACAACCATTGAAAGACACATGTTGTCTCATTTCGAAGAAAACAATATTGTGTCCCTATCATTATTGAGTCCCACAAAAATTCCAAAAAGCATTTCATAATCATTTATCCTTTATGTAGTATAAAAGACAACCAAATCCCCACATTTTTAGTATCAATCAAAACAATAAAAATCGTGCTCTTCCGCTTTTTTTTCTTCATCTACTTTAAACGTATATTAATTGAAACTTTAAATTTTCTTCTTGACAACTTTGCAATGTCATAAAAGGTTCATGGCATCATTGTCAGCCTGTGAATTATCAAAAACCCAATTGGAAGAATGCTCATGTCTGCGAGATTGAATCCACACAATCCGCTATAGACAAATGTATTCTATCCACAAATGTTCGGAATTTGTATTACATATGTGTAAACGTGGGTATTTGTTTGGTTACTCTGGATCGCAGTCAAAGAGCTGCAGTTATCGTGTTTTATAAGAAATTTAATAAATTTTGAAACAAAATGTTAACATCCTAGTAGAAAACAAATATCTTCATTGATGTCCAAATCCACCTGCATGCTGAGTCCATCTTCTATCTGTAACAAACAAAAAAAGAAAGAAAGAAGCTATCAAGAACATTATAAATCCAAGTGGTTAAGTGTTTAGTTTGACAGGTTTACTTCTAGAGATAGAGTTGTAGAGAGAGAGAGAAGAAGATAAGGAGAGAAATAAGGTTCTACTAACATGTAACTCACGTGTTAGTTGAAATACTTTGTTTTCATACAATGGTGTCCACTTTTTATAAATTCTAACTTTTTTCAAGCACTCTTCAAAATTAGATATTAAATGATTTTAGTTATCCTATTATCCTATATGAATTAGAGGCCCCACGCAAAGGTATGTCTCTAGCTATGCATTTGACATCATGATGATATCATTAATGAGATCCAGTAAACAAAATAAGGTCGTTGGATAAGACTTTTTTTTTTCATTTTTCTTTCACTTTTGTTTTTGTTTTTCGTCCTTTGATAAATGAGATAAAAATAAAAATTAAATCTAGAAAATGAAATCATAAGTAATAAAATAACAATGTTACACTATAATTTTTCTATATATCACTAATTGTGATTGGAATATTAGAAAAAAATTATTGATTGTAAAGAATAATAATTTAATATGTATGTAACATAATAAATTATTAAAGAAATTAATTTGTATAATTTGCAATGCTTCAGAATACAATAAGGTTGCCTTTTCTTTTTTGCCACATAATTCAAAACAATTAATAACATATAGGCTCAATATACCATACAATAATTATTATATATTTATACTGCATCAACATTAAATATTTTCTAATTAATATATATATATATGTATCTCTCTGTCTGTGCAAGCCTCCAAATAACTCCATGACTCTTGATCAGTTAAACTCACTCTCACTCTCTCTCTCTCTCTTCATTCTCTCTCTCTCTCTCTCTCTCTCTCTCTCTCTCTCTCTCTCTCTCTCTCTCTCTCTGTGCAAGCCTTCAAATAACTCCATGACTTTTCATCAGTTAAAATGGCAATAAGCCGCTTTTGCATCACAGATATAAAAGTTTTCGGAAGAAAATTTAAAATTAGAAATCTTAATTACCCTCGACAACCATTGAAAGACACATTTTGTCTCATTTCGAAAAAAATAATATGGTCTCCGCATGATTATTGACTCCCACAAAAATACTAAAAAGCATTTCTTAATCATTTATCTTATAGGTAGTATCAAAGACAACCACATCTTCATATTTTTTGTATCAATCGGAGCAATAAGCAGGAGACCAAAAAACCGTTCACTAACTTTTTTTTCTTCATCTTCTGAAATTGCATATTAGTTGAAATATCAAATTTTCTTTCTTAACAATTTTGCAATGCCGTAAAAAGTCCATACCATTTTTGTCAATCTATGAATTATCAAAAGCTATGTTGTTCGAAAAAATGTAGAAAGGGGAAGATAGTTAGAGTTTGCAGCAGCCAAGGGGGTGGTGGAAGAGCTCCTCCAAGGTTGGTTTTTTATGTTTTTGTTCATTTTTAGCTTAGATTTATGTTCATAATGTTAATGTAGGAGTAAAAATTGTAACTTTCTTTCATTGTATTGTATTTTCTTCTACTTTCTTGCACTTTCCTTCACTTTCCTTGTAACCAAACAATTTTAATATTCAAGTAAATTGTAGATTTAATTCTCTTTATACTTTATTTATATTTTTACATGCTTTTATGATGAACCCAAGTAGTTAGATTTATCTTGGATGTGATTGTTAAAATCTACCAAGAATATTCAAGTATTTCAATAGGGATTCATGAACTTCAAACTTTTATTCCTAGATTTCAATTATTCTATTCTGTTGAGTGTTGGATTTATTTAAAAACTTAGATTAGTAACTCATTTGGTAATATTTATGCACAACTCAACAATTGGTATAAATCTTGCACATTTCCAGGTTTGTTTCTATGGTTCTATTAATTGTTGCAGTTTGTACACTCAACTAAATATGAACTCAATGTTTTATGGTCAAAATATTCCAAATCAATAATCCACAATGTGATTCTTGATTTGAGTTATAAAAATTCTCTTTCAAAATTTCTTGTTATGAATTGGTGGATTGATTCAATCATATCCAAGCTTTCCATTTTAATTACTTTAAATTTAATTTCAATTTGCTTTACTTTAATTGCCTAGTTAATTACTTTAATTTCGATTGCACTAGTTTAGTAATCCAAAACCCCCATCAAAAACCAAAATATTTTCGTTCCTTTTATTTTTCATTTTTATTTTAGATATAATTCCCGACATAGTTGCAATCCAATCTTAAGTTAGGTTAGTGTGAATAGAGTGCTAGAGCCTATATTTGACTAGGTCCTATGGGAGAGAACGATACCGAATTACCGGTTTATACTTCATCGCGACTCACGTACTCTTGCGGGGTACTAACCCCATTTTGTAACTTTCGGAGCAAGTTAGTGACTCACGTATGGTTGAAATGCATTGTTTTCATACAATGTGACTCATGTTTTTAACAATTTTAATATTTTCTAAGCAGTCTACAAAATTAAATATTAATTACTTTTTGCTATCCTGTATGTATTAGAGGCCCTACACAAAAACCTTTGTCTCTAGCCATTCATTTGACATCATGATGATGTCATTAATGAGATCTAGTCAACAAAATAAGATCGTTGGATTAGACCCTTTTTCTATTTTTGTTTTAACTCTACTTTTTCTTTTATCCTTTGATAAATAAGATAAAAACTAAGAGTAAATCTGGAAACAGAAAGAAAAAAAGAAGCTATCAAGCACATTATAAATCCAAGTGGTTAAGTGTTTAGTTTGACAAGTTTACTTCTAGAGATAGAGTTGTAGAGAGAGAGAGAAGAAGGTAAGGAGAGAAATAAGGTTCTACTAACATGTAACTCACGTGTTAGTTTAAATACTTTGGTTTCATACAATGGTGCCCACTTTTTATAAATTCTAACTTTTTTCAAGCACTCTTCAAAATTAGATATTAAATGATTTTAGCTATCCTATTATCCTATATGAATTAGAGGCCCCACACAAAGGTATGTCTCTAGCTATTCATTTGACATCATGATGATATCATTAATGAGATCCAGTAAACAAAATAAGGTCGTTGGATAAGACTCTTTTTTTTCATTTTTCTTTCACTTTTGTTTTTGTTTTTTGTCCTTTGATAAATGAGATAAAAATAAAAATTAATCTAGAAAATGAAATCATAAGTAATAAAATAACGATGTTACACTATAATTTTTCTATATATCACTAATTGTGATTGGAATATTAGAAAAAAAAATTATTGATTGTAAAGAATAATAATTTAATATGTATGTAACATAATAAAATATTAAAGAAATTAATTAGTATAATTTGCAACGCTTGAGAATACAATAAGGTTACCTTTTCTTTTTTGGCCACATAATTCAACCATTGAAAGACACATGTTGTCTCATTTCGAAAAAAAAAAAAAACAATATGGTCCCCCTATGATTTTCGACTCCCACAAAAATTCCAGAAAGCATTTCATAATCATTTATCTTATAGGTAGTATCAAAGACAACCACATCTCCATATTTTTTGTATCAATCAGTGCAAGAAGCAGGAGACCAAAAAACCGTTCTTTTATTTCTCTTTTTCATGAAACTTCAAATTTTCTTTCTTGACAATTTTGTAATGTCGTAAAAAATCCATGAAATCATTGTCAATGTAGGGATTATAAAAAAACCGAACTGGAAGAAAGCTCGTGTCACCAAGATTGAATCCACACAATTCGCACTAGACACATATTCAATCTACGAATGTTTCGAATTTGTATTACATATGTGTAGACATAGGTATTTCTTTGGTAATTTTGTATCATGGTCGGAGAGCTCAAGCTACCATTTTTTATAAGAAATTTAATAAATCTTGAAACAAAATGTGAACATTCCAGTAAAAAACGAATATCTTCGTTGATGTGCTGAGTTCATCTTCTATCCAGTAACAAACAAACAAACAAACAAAAAAGGAAGAAAGAATCCATCAAGCATATTATAAATCTAAGTGGTTAAGTGTGTTGTTTGACAAGTTTACTTTGCACAGATAGAATTTTAGAGGGGGAGACGAAGATAAGGATAGAATTAAAGTTCTCCTAACATGTGACTCACGTATAGTTGAAATGCATTGTTTTTATACAATGGGACTCCCGTTTTTAACAATTTTAATATTTTTTAAGCAGTCTACAAAATTAAATATTAATTGCTTTTTGCTATCCTGTATGTATTAGAGGCCCTACACAAAAACCTTTGTCTCTAGCCATTCATTTGACATCATGATGATGTCATTAATGAGATCTAGTCAACAAAATAAGATCGTTGGATTAGACCCTTTTTCTATTTTTGTTTTAACTCTTCTTTTTCTTTTATCCTTTGATAAATAAGATAAAAATTAAGAGTAAATCTGGAAACAGAAATCATATGTAATAAAATAATGATATTACACTATTTTTTTTTCTATGTTTCAGTAATTTGTGATTGGAACATTAGAAAAAAAATTATTAATTATAAAGAATAGTAGTTTGATATCTGCATAATGTAATAAATGATTAAAGAAACTAATTAGTATAATTTGTGTTCCTTCAGAATTCAATAAGCTTACCTTTCCTTTTTCTACCACATAATTCAATCCAATTAATAACATATGAGTGTAGTATACTCTACAATAATTATTATACATTTATATTGTATCAACATTAAATATTTTCAAATTAATCTCTGTGTGTGTGCAAGTCTCCAAGTTACTCCATGAATCTTGATCTGTTAAATTGGCTATGAGCCACTTTTGCATCAAAGATAAAAAATAAAAATAAAAAGTGTACAATTAAAAGTAAAATGCATTAGGATATATAATAACACAAGGTTTCAATAGAAAATTCATAGGAATCTTTATTACCCTTAATAACCATTGATCTCAAAAGAGAATTCAAAATTAGAAATCTTAATTACCGTCAACAACCATTGAAAGACACATGTTGTCTCATTTCGAAGAAAACAATATTGTGTCCCTATCATTATTGAGTCCCACAAAAATTCCAAAAAGCATTTCATAATCATTTATCCTTTATGTAGTATCAAAGACAACCAAATCTCCACATTTTTAGTATCAATCAAAACAATAAAAATCGTGCTCTTCCGCTTTTTTTTCTTCATCTACTTTAAACGTATATTAATTGAAACTTTAAATTTTCTTCTTGACAACTTTGCAATGTCATAAAAGGTTCATGGCATCATTGTCAGCCTGTGAATTATCAAAAACCCAATTGGAAGAATGCTCATGTCTGCGAGATTGAATCCACACAATCCGCTATAGACAAATGTATTCTATCCACAAATGTTTGGAATTTGTATTACATATGTGTAAACGTGGGTATTTGTTTGGTTACTCTAGATCACAATCAAAGAGCTGCAGTTATCGTGTTTTAAAAGAAATTTAATAAATTTTGAAACAAAATGTTAACATCCTAGTAGAAAACAAATATCTTCATTGATGTCCAAATCCACCTGCATGCTGAGTCCATCTTCTATCTGTAACAAACAAAAAAAGAAAGAAAGAAGCTATCAAGCACATTATAAATCCAAGTGGTTAAGTGTTTAGTTTGACAAGTTTACTTCTAGAGATAGAGTTGTAGAGAGAGAGAGAAGAAGATAAGGAGAGAAATAAGGTTCTACTAACATGTAACTCACGTGTTGGTTGAAAAACTTTGTTTTCATTAAATGGTGCCCACTTTTTATAAATTCTAACATTTTTCAAGCACTCTTCAAAATTAGATATTAAATGATTTTAGCTATCCTGTTATCCTATATCCTATTATCCAATATGAATTAGGGGCCCACACAAAAAAATGTCTCTATCTATTCATTTGACATCATGATGATGTCATTAATGTGATCCAGTCAACAAAATAAGGTCACTGGATTAGACTCTTTTTTTTCATTTTTCTTTCACTTTTGTTTTTGTTTTTAGTCCTTTGATAAATAACATAAAAATTAAAATTAAATCAGAAAATTAAATCATAAGTAATAAAATAACGAGGTTACACTATAATTTTTCTATATATCAGTAATTGTGATTGGAGCATTAGAAAAAATTATTAATTGTAAAGAATAAAAATTTAATATGTATGTAACATAATAAATTATTAAAGAAATTAATTTGTATATTTTGCAATGCTTCATAATACAATAAGGTTACCTTTTCTTTTTTTGCCACATAATTCAAAACAATTAATAACATATGAGCTCACTATACCATACAATAATTATTATATATTTATATTGCATCAATATTAAATATTTTCAAATTAATATATATAAGTATCTGTGTGTGTGTGTGTGTGTGTGTGTGTGTGTGTGTGTGTGTGTGCAAGCCTCCAAATAATTCCATGACTCTTGATCAATTAAAATGGCAATAAGCTGCTTTTGCATCACAGATATAAAAGTTTTCAGAAGAAAATTTAAAATTAGAAATCTTAATTACCCTCAACAACCATTGAAAGACACATTTTATCTCATTTCGAAAAAATTAATATGGTCTCCCCATGATTATTCACTCCCACAAAAATTCCAAAAAGCATTTCGTAATCATTTATCTTATAGGTAGTATCAAAGACAACCACATCTTCATATTTTTTGTATCAATCAAAGCGATACGCAGGAGACCAAAAAACCGTTCTCTAACCTTTTTTTTTCTTTCATCAACTTAAAATGCATTAGTTGAATTTTCAAATTTTCTTTCTTGACAATTTTGCAATGCCGTAAAAAGTCCATAGCATTATTGTCAATCGATGAATTATCAAAAACCCAATTGGAATAAAGCTCGTGTCTCCAAAATTAAATCCATACAATCCGCTATAGACACATGTATTCAATCTGCAAATGTTTCGAATTTGTATTACATATGTGTAGACATGGGTATTTGTATGATTATTATGTATCATGATCAGAGATCTGCAACTATCATTTTTTTGTGAGAAATTTAATAAATCTTGAAACAAAATATAAATATCCTAGTAGAAAATAAATATCTTCATTGATGCCCAAATCTACCTGAATGCTGAGTTCATCTTCTATCTGTAACAAACAAAAAAAGAAAGAAAGAAACTATCAAGAACATTATATATCTAAGTGCTTAAGTGTTTAGTTCAACAAGTTTACTTCATACAGATAGAGTTTTAGAGGGAGAGAGGATGATAAGGATAGAATTAAGGTTCTGCTAACATGTGACTCACGTATTAGTTGAAATACATTGTTTTCATACAATGGGACTCACGTTTTTTTTTTTTTATCAATTTTAACATTTTTCAAGTAGTTTTCAAAATTAAAAATTAATTGCTTTTTCCTATCCTATATGTAAAAGATGCCCCACACAAAGACCTTTGTCTCTACCTATTCATTTGACATCATGATGTTATCATTAATGAGATCCAGTCAACTAAATAACAGCGCTGAATTAAACTCTTTTTCCATTTTTAATTTAACTTTTTCTTGTTTTATATCCTTTGATAAATAAGATAAAAATTAAAAGTAAATCTAGAAACTGAAATCATATGTAATAACATAATGATATTACACTGTACTTTTTCTGTATATCAATAATTTGAGATTCGAACATTAGAAAAAATTATTAATTATAAAGACTAATAGTTTGATATGTGTGTAATGTAATAAACTATAAAAGAAACTAATTAGTATAATTTGCATTGCTTCAAAATTCAATAAGGTTACCTTTTCTTTTTTTTTTGACATATAATTCAATACAATTAATAAAATATGAACTTAGTATACTATACGATAATTATTATACATTTATATTGTACCAACATTAAATATTTTTAAATTAATCTCTCTCTCTCTCTCTCTCTCTCTCTCTCCAAGTCTCAAAGTAACTCCATGAATCTTGATCAGTTAAAATGGCAATGGGCCACTTTTGCATCAAAGATACAAAAGTTTTCAATTAAAAGTGAAATGCATTAGGATATATAATAACACAAGATTTCAAAAGAAAATTCAAAATTAGAAATCTTAATTACCCTCAACAACCATTGAAAGACACATGTTGTCTCATTTTGAAGAAAACAATATGGCCTCCCTATGATTATTGACTCCTACAAAAATTTTAAAAAGTATTTCATAATCATTTATCTTATATGTAGTATCAAAGACAACCACATTTCCATATTTTTTGTTTCAATCAAAACAATACGCAGGAGACCAAAAAACCGTGCTCTAACTTTTTTTTCCTTCATCTACTTTAAATTCATATTAATTGAAACTTCCAATTTTCTTTCTTGATAATTTTGCAATGTCGTCAAAAGTGATTAGACAACGAAAGTATAGTCTATCGCCTCTAAACAACCCCTTGTTAGTCGTAGTTTTGGGGTAAGTTTGTTTTCTTTACTATATTTTGCACTGAACCTCATTCTCAATTTGGCTATAGGTTTCTAAAGCTAAAGGAGTGAATTGGGAGTCAAAGAAATGATCCGAGCTGAGAGCGTAGAGCATTGAGGAACATCCCCAGGGGTCTTGTCTTGGGAAATGTGTAACTTTTTACTCGTAACTTAGAATGGAGCAAATGATAAGCCATTGGAAAGCTCTCCCAATGACAATCATGTTTGCGTCTAATGAGCGTCGCCAAATTCCAACTCCAAGGGCTTCAAATGAGGCGATTCCAAACTGAGCAAAAAAAGGGATTACGGTTCGAACCCGTAGAGAGCCGTTCAAACGGCAAGAAGAATGAGAAGAAGAAAATAATGTATACCATTCAAACGCTTAGATCCACAGTTCGAACAGCCCGTGGGCATGCAAATTAAGAATTGGCCTACCGTTCCAACGCCTATCTCAATGGTTCGAACGGTTTAAAACTCAGTTACGGGCGTTCAAATGCCCTCTTTCACGGTTCAAACGGCAAGGCTATTTTTGTCTAGATTTTAGGGTTCGCTTGTAATCCCTATAAATACGAACCTTCTTGTTATTTTCGGGGTATCAAGAGCAGAAGGGACCGCGACTTTAGGGTTTTTGTACGTTTTTTCATTTATTGTACCTTTTGTTTTGTTAGATTCATGCCTAGTTGTAAATGTAACCTCTAAAACACTAGTTAAATATATGGTCTTCCATTGTTCTTGCATTAAATTCGTAATGTTGGTGGAGTTATTGCTTTAAAGTCAAATTTCTAGCTCTTCTTCATGTATTTTCGAAGTTATTCATAGATAGGAATGAGTAGCTAACTTCCCCCATCTCGGGATTAAGTGTGAAAACCGATTGGAGGTCTTGGTTGACCATAAGAGGGTGTTTTCTAGATTTTCAAGCTAAACCTTTTAATTGTATGGTTTTTGTTGTTCTTCATTCTAGAAACCTTTGAAAACTTAGACGATTGATTATGTTCGATAATGTTTATGCGTGAGTGCATACTCAGTATAGGCGTTGCGCGAATCGATGGTATTCGTCTTCGATTCTAAAGACTTGATTTACTCTAGGTGTGGGATTTCTAAAGGACACCCCGTTTCTATCGCTAAAACTTCCAAATCCGAGACTCACGTTGTAGTCGAAGGATTTGAGTTATAGATTACCTCTTTTGGAATTCCTAGAACAATAATCGGTTGGATCAGTCAATCCCGAGACTCTGTCACATTAAGTTAAAAATCAAACTTGATTCAAGTTGTTCTCTCTTATTTAGTTAGCTAATTCAGATAAACAACCCATTTCCACAACAAATATACTTTCCATTTTTTATTTTGCATTTTAAGAAGTTTTTGCCAGAATTTAGTGGTCGATTGAGAGGGTGGTCCTAGACCTTTTGGGCATTGTGCACACACAACTCCTTGTGGGACGATCTCGTACTCCGAGTAATACTACTTCGCCGGCCTTCTCTTGAGTTCCTCTCGAGTGCACATGTGGCGCGAGTCAAGTTTTTGGCGCCATTGCCAGGGAGTTTGCTTTCGCACAAGTGACCGCAAGAGGCATGCTAGAACACGAACCTTAGTCAACGTGAAATTCAGCGAATTGTTTCATCATCAACCTACAACAACGGAAGAATCATCGGCAAAAGCCATTCGGTAACTTCGTTCCATCATTTTTGTGGTGTTAGAATTTTAGGATCTTGCTTATTTCTTTTTATATTTTTTAGGGGTCTAGGCATATGGTAGTCAGGAAGTGGAACTAGAGGAGGTTAGGCTTTGTGCTAAATGTTTATTGGTGATTTTGCCTTATATGTGGAGATTGGAGGATCGGTTAGGTTGCTTTTAAATTTATTGTGGGCAACGGAGTTGACATTTATGTGGAGATTGGAGGGTCAGAGGGATTTTGCTTGATTGATGTGTGTATTGCCTTTTATATGTCCTATTTCTTTCGAGATCACACTCATCGTCTTGTTAGAGTCGACCCGTTATGTAACCTTCCCCCAGGCTATTTGACTCCATCACTTGCTTGTTTAAACCCAACAGATTCACCTCATTTTCCTTTAATTGTTGACTTAGGACGCATACCTATGGCCAACATCGATAATCCACTGGGCAATGTCCCAAGGGGTGAGCACAATGAACACAATGGGCACAACGGTCATGAAAAGGGAAGCAACATAGGGGACGCAGAAGTCTAAGATCATCCTATGAGGGACTACATGAACCCTGCTAGGCAAACACCCACATCCACCATAGTACTTCCCGCGCACCAAACCACATTGAATCTTAAACCGGGAATGCTACAAGCCATGCCCCAATTTCACGGCTATGACTCTGAACAACCATACATGCACATAAAAGATTTTAAGGATGCATGCTCCATTTTCCAAGATAATCCTTGTCCCCGAGAGGTTTTACTTCTGAAACTTTTTCCATTCACTTTGAAGGATAAGGCTAAGACATGGTTGAATACACTGAGGCCTATGTCCATTTACTCATGGAACACACTTCAAGGGGAGTTCTTGAAAAAGTTCTTCCCCGAATATCGCACCGAGGCACTACGGCGTGCCATATCTCAATTTGCACTGGCTAGTGGTGAGACCTTCTTCCAATGTTGGGAGAGGTTCAAGGATCTACTATTCGCATGTCCACATCATGGTTTTCCGGAATGGCACATCATTAACACATGCTACTCTTCATTGACCCCTCAATTGAAGATGTTTGTAGAGTCTATGTGCGCGGGAACCTATCCAAACAAGAACCCCACTGAGGCACATAATTACTTCGACTATCTAGCCAACTTGGCTAAAGATTGGGCTAGCACGGGTACTCAAAACCCTACAACTTAAAATCATATTACCAAGCCCATTACCACACATGTTGGAGCCAAACATCAGTTAGGGGAAGTAGAGGACCTACAAGCTAGGGTTACGTCACTCAAACGCAAGTTGGAGGCTTTAGAAACTTCTAAGGCCACCACTTCTGTATCGGTTGAGACACCCTCATTGTGCTTAGTTTATAATACACAGGACCATGATACAACTTTATGTCCAATTATACCGGGGGTGAGGGAAGCACTTCACAGCCAAGTGAACGCGGTTGGTCAATTCCAAGGGGGTTACCAAAATCAAAGGAGTGGGAACAATCCCTACTCCAATACATATAACCCCGGGGTGGAGGAATCACCTTAACTTTAGATGGAAACAAGAGGGTCCACAAAATCCTCAACCATTTCAACAACCTCCACAACCCTTTCACCCACTGATTCCACTCTAAAAGTGTAATCTTTGTCCCCTAATTAAGTGTTTGTTAGCCTCTATTTGGGTATTAGAATAGATTTTTAGCAATAAATCGAATTAAAGTGCTTTTTCATGTGTATTGTAGGTTTTTGGTGATAAAATGATGGAAAAAGGGCTTAAAGAGGAGAACTCTGTCCGGACGGACCGTTCGGAATGTTTAACCATTCGGATGGTGCATTCGGAACGAATCGTTCGGATGGCCCTACCATTCGGACGGTGCGTTCGGACGGGCGAATTACCGTTCGGACGATGCGACAAAGATTGGAGTTCCAGAGTCTATATTTCCCGTCCAAAGCCATTCCAGAGTCGATATTTTCCGTCCAAAGTCGTTCCAGAGTTGTCTTTTTCCGTTCAAAGATTTACAGAGCCGAATTTCCTCGTCCGAAGACCATCCGAACGGTGAAATAACCGTCCGAACGGTTATGGCACCGTCCGGACGGTGCGTCCAGATGCATATTGGACGCACTTAGGACGCACTTCGGACGATTAGCGCAGATTTACCCTACAACCCAGCAGTCGAAAAAAATAGGGGGGATATCAGATTTTAGGTTATTTTGCTGCGGGTAGAGAGGGAAAAGAGGGGAAACTTATGTATTTTGCTTAGATTTACTTTACTTTGTTGTATTTAGGGCTTTAGGAAGTATTTAGATAGATTTCTTGGGATGTTTTAGTGTAATCTTTGACATTTTCTACATTTCAATATATATTCTCTTTTGGTTTAAAGTCAAGATGTTGTCTCTACTCTTTGGAAAGCTTTCAACCATGGATTCTTCAAGCTAAACTCATTGTTTGGGAGCAAATGTGAAGATCTACCAAAGAATGCATGGAAAATGAAAGGGGAGTTCTTGAATCTTGTTGAATATCTATTTTGCTTATTTCTCTCTAATTATATTGGAATTAATTGTTGTAGAAATCTTAGATCTATAATCATAGTTAATAACATGTGATTTATTTCTAAAGAACCCATAAATTGTGATAAAACTTAATTCCAACATAATTAGATATCCCTAAAAATTCAAAGCTAAACTTTCCAAATCAAGGGCCTTTGGACGATTCTTGATTTGAGTTAACACAAACTCCCCCTTCAAATTCCATGCTAGAATTGGTAGATTGGAACATTTGAACCCAAACCCCCTTCTTTAATCAAGTTAAATCTCTATTTGTGCTCATTTGAAATTCCGGTTAAATTAAGAGTTGATTTAGTGTTAAGTGTGGTTGTTGTAGGAGAATGTTCATAATTGTCAATTCACTTTAGCTAGAATTAAGTTGTAGGTTTAAATTTCAATTCAATTGCTTGCCTAGTTGCTAGTAGACCAAACCCTCAAACACCAAAAGATTTTCGGTCAAATTTTAGCTAACATAGCAATCAATTTCACTCTTGGTTTGTGGTTGCAATCTGAATATATTTCTAAACTCTACTCATTCCTATTGCTAAATTGGCACAGGTCTCTTGGAAGAACACGATAGTAGGAGTACCCCACTTAAACTACAAGCACCCCCATCGCGGTGAGCGTGGAAGGGACAAGTCACCCACCACCGCAACCTTTCTATGGACCATCAACGTCATATCCCACACAACCGGCACTTCAACCGTATGCACCTCAATCGGCCCAATACCAAACTCCTCATAGGAGAAACAATGAGGACGTACAAGTGACCAATGACCTACGTGCACTCACAAATAGGGTCAACAATCTGGAACAATCACAGGGGGAGACCAACACACTAGTCAAAGACATCCACAAGATGTTAATGACTCAACAAACCCAAGGGCGATTTCCTGCCCAGCCCTAACCAAACCTAAAACCTGCAAATTTCATTGACACACCACATGAACAGGTTCAGGCCATCACTACTCTTAGGAGTGGAAAGCAAATTGATAAAACCATCCCTCCTAAAAAAAACAGTCAAGGGAAAAAGAATGAGTCTGTTGGGTTAGGACATAAGCAAGTGAGAGAAGAGAGTGATGAAAATGAAGAGAAAGAGAGTGGAGAAAATTCTGAGTTATCGAAAGAATCGATTGATGCATCTAGAGAAGTGGGCATTGAAGAGTTGAAACGTGCCCCGTTTCCTCATAGATTGACTAGACCTAGGAAAGAGTCTCTAAATTCTTAAATATATGAGATATTCAAACAGATCTGAGTCAATATCCCTATTTTGGATGCAATCAAACAAATACCTTCCTATGCCAAGTTCTTGAAGGACTTGTGTACTATTAAGAAGAAGTTGCATGTTAAAGAGACGGCAATGATGAATGAAAATCAAAGTGTCATTCTACAATGCAAGACTACGCCGAAGTATAAGGACCCCGGTTGTCCTACTATTTCATGCGTCATAGGAGGACATAGGATAGATCATGCCCTTCTTGACCTAGGTTCTAGTGTGAACCTACTTCCATATTCTGTGTCTAAGGAACTAGGTCTAGGAGAATTGAGCCCTACCCGGGTTACCCTTGAGTTGGCCGATCGTTCTATTAAGGTGCCCCGGGGAATAACTGAGGATGTTCTTATTCAAGTGGATAATGTCTACTACTCGGTTGATTTCATCATTTTAGATACCCACCTGATAAACATAGAATCTTCTAAGCATCATATTCCTGTCATCTTAGGACGACCCTTCCTTGCCACTGCAAATGCAATCATTCATTACAGGAATGGGTTATTGAAGCTTTCATTTGGCAATATGACCTTAGAAATGAACATTTTTACGGTGGGTAAACAAAAGGGGGAGGTGGACAACATTGAGGAAGTAGATTTCATAGAATCTATTGTCTAGGAGCATGTAGACCGAGAGATCATGGAGGATCCTATTGAGAGGGTTCTTGTCTGGAGTGAGCCTAATGACCAATTGGAATCCGAGAGTGCAAGTCATAGGGACCCAACTAGAGTAGTAGAAGGGAGTGAGAGTTACATGCATGTGGGTCATTGGAACCCCATTTTCAAACCCCTTACCCCAAGTGTTGTGAAGTCGGTCCTGTCTGAACAACAATCACCTATTCCAGAGAGGAAACCCTTACCTTCCACCTTGAAATATGCATTTTTAGGTGAGGGTGAATCCTACCCGGTTGTCATTTCCTCTAGCCTGTCTAAAGGCCAAGAGGAATCTGTCTTAAAAGTGCTGAAAGCTCATAGGAAAGCTCTAGGCTGGACTATAGCAGACCTTCATGGAATAAGTCCTCTAATGTGTACTCATTGTATATATCTTGAGGAGGACTCTAAATCTGTGCGTCAAATGCAAAGACGCTTAAATCCCAACATGAAAGAGGTTATTAGAGGAGAAGTACTGAAGCTTCTCGATGCGGGTATTATATACCCCATGTCTGATTCCAAATGGGTTAGTCCAACCCAAGTCGTCTTGAAGAAGTTGGGAGTTACGGTAGTAAAAAATGAACTGAATGAACTAGTTCCGACTAGGATTCAAATAGGTAAGCGAATGTGCATAGACTACCGTAGACTCAATGCAGCCACTAGAAAATATCATTTCCCACTCCCATTCTTGGACCAAGTCCTAGAACGCGTAACAGGCCGAGCATTTTATTGCTTTCTAGATGGTTATTCCGGCTATAACCAGATTGAGGTCACTTTAGAAGATCAAGAAAAGACTACCTTCACGTGCCCATTTTGCACCTATGCTTATAAGAAAATGCCCTTTGGCCTATGCAATGCCTCGGCCACTTTTCAAAGGTGCATGATGTCTATTTTCAGGGACATGGTTGAGAAAATCCTAGAAGTTTTCATGGATGACTTCTCTATCTATGGGGACGCTTTCGAGGCATGTCTAGAGCACTTAGAGAAAGTTTTGGAGAGATATGAGGAGAGTAATCTAGTGCTCAATTGGGAGAAATGTCACTTTATGGTGACACAGGGTATAGTTCTTGGACATATTGTGTTCAACAAGGGGATAGAGGTAGATCAATCTAAGGTCGAGTTAATCCAACGCCTCCCTACCCCGAAGAGTGTCCGAGATATTCGGTCATTTCTTGGGCACGCCAGATTCTACCGGCAGTTCATTGAGGAATTTAGTGCCATTTTTAGACCCTTGTGCCATTTACTTTCTCTAGAAGTTCTATTTTTTTGGACACCTCAATGCCAAGAAGCCTTTGACAAGCTAAAAGGGCTTCTCACCACTGCACCTATTATTAGATCACCCGATTGGTCTTTACCTTTCGAGTTGATGTGTGACGCTAGTGACTATGCAGTAGGGGCTGTTTTAGGGCAAAGGGTGGACAAGAAACCATATGTGATTTATTACACTAGCAAAACCCTCAATGAAGCCCAGCTGAACTATACCACTACTGAGAAAGAGCTTCTCGATGTGGTTTTTGCACTCAATAAGTTTAGGTCGTACTTGGTTGGATCTTTAGTTATCATTTACACTGATCATTCTGCACTAAAATATCTATTGAGTAAGCCTGATGCCAAACCACGACTCATCCGGTGGATTTTGTTACTTCAAGAGTTTCACATTGAGATTAGAGATAAAAAAAAAAAAAAAAATGGGTCAAAAATGTTGTTACCGACCACCTGTCGAGGCTCCCTACTGATGGGGATGCCCAAAACCCCTTTCCAATCAATGAACACTTTCTGGATGAGCAACTCTTCTATGCTCACGCACTTTCAGCTTCAATGGCACCGTGGTATGCCGACGTAGCTAACTACTTAGCTACCAGTAAAATTCCCTTGCACTGGTCTAGCATTGATAGAAAAAAATTCTTTAGACATGTGAGGTATTTCTCTTGGGAAGATCCATATCTTTTCAAATACTGTCCCGATCAAGTGATCCGTCGATGTATTCCCGACGATGAGGTGAAAAGCATCATTGAGTTCTGTCACTCACAGGCATGCGGTGGGCATTTTTCTTCACGTAAAACGACTACCAAAATTTTGCATAGTGGTTTTTATTAGCCCACCATGTTTAGAGATGTTCACATTTTCTGCGTGTCCTGTGATCGGTGCCAACGTCTAGGAAGTCTTTCTAGGAGGCACATGATGCCTCTTACCCCCCCTATCATTATTCTTGAGGTTTTTTACTGTTGAGGTATCGATTTCATAAGACCATTTCCTAGCTTGTGTGGCTATTTGTACATATTGGTGGCCATAGACTATATGTCTAAGTGGGTAAAGGCTATACTGGCACGTATGATTACACTTTTTAAAGTGTAATCATAAGCCCTTATATTGCACATTATTATATTTATATTGTAGTTAATTATCTTGTTTTAGTTCAATAATAGTTTTATTGTGTATTTTTGTGTATTTTGTAGGTTTTGGAGTGAAAACTGCAAATAAGAGCCAAAATGACAGAAGACCGTTTGGACGGTGCGTTCGAACGGTAGTCAACCATTCCAAACGCACCACGGTGCGTTCAGACGGTTGAGCCTTTCGGACGGTGCGTTCGGAAGAGCGAAAGAGCGTTTGGACGATACGACGAATAGCGGAGTTCCAGAGTTGAGTTCTCCCGTTCGAAGCCAATCCAGAGTCGTGATTTTGCGTCTAAAGAGCATTCGAAGACCGTTCGGACGGTAAAAAAACCGTTTGGACGGTGAAATAAGCATCCAGACGCACCGTCTTGACGCACTTTGGACGCACGTCGGACGGTAAGCGCAGATTTGCCCTAAAACCAACAGTTCGAAGAAAAAAAAGGGAGATAGAGAGTTAGGGTTTGGGAGAGAGCAAGGAGGCGGCGGGAGAGCTCCTCCAAGGTTGGTTTTTGTATATTTTCTTCATTTTTAACTTAGATTTAGGTTGGTAGTTGTAGTATAATTGTAGAACTTGTAATTTTATTTATTGTCATGTAATTTTCTCACATTTTCTTGTAATTTTCTTATACCCAAACCCTCTTTAATTTCAAGTAATTGTTAGCTTAAATCTTTACATGCTTTGTTTTCATTTTCCATACTTTTATTATGAGTTTAATTAGCTAGTTATTAGATTGGGTTCAAATGTGAAAATCACCCAAATAATCCAAGAAATTTAATGAAGGTATCTCATGAATTAATCGCCATATTTTCCTAGATCTCGAATTTCTAGTAATTAGATGTGGAATTTTAAAAAACTTGAATTATTGACTAAGTTTGAGGATTTTGATCACCCAAATCGATGGTATTAATTTAGGACCCTTGACTAAACAAATACTCCACAATTGCTAGAAGCTCATTCCCAACAATTGATTGACGATGCCTTAAAAAACCTAGGTTATTGACTATGTTTGACTAATCAATGCACAAACCACAAATTTGGTGTTGACTAAGTTGAATCGATGGTATTAACCTTTGATTCCCCATGGAACATGTATCTAATCTCAATTGCTTGAGAATTATCGGTTTTCAAAGTTCAATCTTCCGAATCAAACACACTTAAATATTGTGTTTGATTTAAGTTATAAACCCCATTAGAAACCTTGGATGAAATTGAGTTATTGGATCATTTGAGCCCAATTCTCCTTTAATTGCCTTAATTCTATTTTCATTTTGCTTTAATTTAATTGTCTAGTGTAATTGTTTTTATTTTCATTGCAATAAGTTAGTAATTCAAAACCATCATCAAAACCCAAAATATTTTCGGTCCTTTTATTTTCCATTTTATTTTTAGATCCAATTCCCCACATAATTGTAATTCAATCCTAGGTTAGGTTAGTGTGATTTGAGTGCTAGAGCCTATATTTGGCTAGATCCCTTGGGAGAGAACGATATCGGATTATCGGTTTATACTTCATCGCGACCCCCGTACTCTTGCGGGGTGCTAACTCCATTTATAGGAATACCACACTTGGGGGGCAGAATCAGCGTACAAATGACCATGCTGTTGTGGTCAAATTTTTGAAAGAATACATCTTTGCTAGGTTTGGCATGCCGCGAGCTATCATCAGCGATGGTGGCTCCCATTTTTGCAATAAGTCGATAGCTCTACTAATGAGAAAATACGGGGTGATACACAAGGTTGGTACACCTTATCACCCCCAGACCCAAGGCCAAGTTGAGTTGGCAAATAGAGAAATTAAGCAAGTTCTAAAGAAAACTGTTAACCCGAACCGAAAGGATTGGTCCTTGAGGTTGGAAGACGCATTATGGGCCTATAGGACAGCTTATAAGACTATTTTAGGGTCTTCTCCATATAGGCTTGTGGATGGAAAGGCGTGCCATCTTCCGGTGGAGATAGAACACAAGGCCTATTGGGCAATCCGTCAATTCAATGAGAATTTAGACGAGGCGGGTTCCCTTCGAAAATTGCAACTAAATGAACTCAATGAAATTTGGAATGATGCTTATGAGAATTCCAAGATCTCTAAAGCAAAGATGAAATCACTACATGACCAACATATCCTTCGTAAATCTTTTGAGGTTGGTCAAAAGGTCCTTCTATACAATGCCCGGTTACATTTGTTTCCGGGTAAGCTTCAAAGTAGATGGTCTGGACCTTTTGTAGTGCGAGAAGTCTCACCTCATGGGGCAATTGAAATTGAAAACCCCAAGAATGGCAATAATTTTAAAGTCAATGGGCAGCGATTGAAGCCCTATCTTGAGCTGGAGTCAAGAGAGGTCAACTGTGTGGACTTACATGATCCACCGCCTTTGGACTGAACCATAATGCCGTCTCGTAGGTTGTATAGTAGTTGTTAGGATCGAGTCGTGTCGGACGTTGCTTTTCCTTAGTTGGGGGGGAAGTGGGTGTGTGTGTGTCTGTCCCGCCCTTTCATCTTCCCCGCCCGTCCATCGCCGTGTCTTTTCTTTTTCCTTGTCTTTTTCGTCGCATTGCGGACTATGCTCGTCTCTAGTTTGGGGGGGGGGGGGGGGGGGGGGGGGGGGGGGGGGGGGGGGGGGGGGGGGGGGGGGGGGGGGGGGGGGGGGGGGGGGGGGGGGGGGGGGGGGGGGGGTGTATACTTTGTAGTGTGTCTTTTGTCTATCGGTGTATAGTTTTTTTTTTTAGCTTTTATTAGATTAGGGTAGATTTTTCTTCTTTAGGTCAAGTACGTCTAGGTTAGTTTGCATTTGGGTTATGTGTTAATTGTATTCAGTGTGCATAAGACATAGTCTGAAAAATTGGCCTGGAGTTTGAACGGTCCACAAAGCCGTTCGAACGGCCCGTGGCCATGTAAATTGGAACACAATTTTTTTGCATTGCCGTTCGAACACCAAAATGGACCATTCGAACGGCCCGTGGGGTAATCTCATTTTGTGCCTACTGTTCAAACGGTCCATTCTAGCGTTTGAACGGCCCGATTCAATGCAACCCAATTTCGTGCCTACCATTCAAAAGACAGTGAAGATTTTTGTTTTATTTTAAGCCTTTCTAACATTCATTTATTCATTTCACTTCCCACCAAGAGAGAGCCGAAAAAAAAAAAAACAAAACAAAGAGATTGAGGGAGATTCGAATGAGGGAGTTGGTGGTGCATTTCTTTGTCAACCCAAGGATAGCCAAAGCTTCCTAGGGCCTTTGTGTGGCAATATTCTCCTTCCATCTTCATCCATCTAACCAAGGTAATCTCCCATTTTTGTTTTTATGCCCTAACTTTTATTGTTTTTCATTGCACATATGAACCCTAGGTTTCGCATAGATTTGACTTGGGGCTTGCATGGTATTTTGTCTAGATGTATGTATCTTTTGGATTTGGGTGGTTGAATCACTAGGAGTAATGCTCTAGGCACACTCACATTTCACCGCCCACCATATGTTCGATGAAATGCCTTAGCGAGGTTTTTGCTAGTAATTTGAGGGCATTTGAACCCCATTAGATTCTCAAGGGATCGTAGGGTTCTCTAGGATTGATTGTGAGCTTTTCCCTTGGTTTTTTTTTTTTTTTATTGTTTGGAATCCCTCCAAAACACACGCGCACCACGTGTTTGACATAATGTTTGGGTGCTCATTGTGGCACCATTTGAGTCTGATGGGCACTTCCTAAGGCATGTAGGACATCATAGACCACCTCTAAGGCACTATGCACACACTCTTTTTGTTTTATGCATGGGTTTTTGTTGTTTCTTTTGAACTTTGTTGTGATGTGCGGTGCATTTGTGTTTTGTTTATATTTTGTTTGTAGGGGTGTAAAGACGAGTGATAAATCTAGTAAGGGAGCGGGGAAGTCCAAGTCCTCGGCCAAAACCACATCCAAGTCGAAAGAGGCTAAGGGGAAAGCTCCCGCTGCTAGTGCATCCCACGAGGACTATAATACCTCGAGATTTTTGGGGGTCCATGAGGAGAAATCCTACAGAAGGATTTGGGTGAAAAATGAGGAGGTGATGGAGAGAGAGATAAGGCTTAGTGCCTTTGAACTTTTTAAGTTTGAGAAATAATTCTCTGATAAGGTCTGACTAGGGTTGGCCTCATATAAGGGGGAGTGCATTTTGACCTTGTGTGCCGAGTTTATGGCAAACATTTTCTCCCCGGTGGCTGAGAAGGGGAGTGAACGGATCAAATCTTGGGTCCGGGGGAAGGAAATCGTCCTAGAGCCCGCCACTTTTTGTCATTATTACGAGCTTAGGCGAAAGGCCAATCCCGAGTTTGACTACCCTGACATAGGCGCCCCTCTATTGTCCGTCCTTTGCGAAGAATTGCTGACAAGGGGAGAAACCTGGGATGGGTTCGTCCAGTGTAATAAACTTAAGTTGGTGCCTAAGTACCTCATCCTTTTCCTATTCTCTTGTCATAATTTGATGCCACTGAAAAGAACAGTAGGTATGAGCCTTAACCGAGCGCAGCTACTTTGGGCCATCGGTACGGGGAAGTCCATTGACTTGCCCCGATTCATGTTCATGCAAGTCTACCATGCCTATACAAACCCTAATTCCCAGGGGTCGATCCCTTTTACTTGTATGCTTACCGAGTTGATTAGAGACTCGAAAGCAAAGATTCCCAAGGACCTCATTACCCAGGACCAGGAGACGCTTATTGATGATACCACCTGGAGTCGGTCTGAGGGTCAGAAGAAGAGAAAGAAAGAGGTTGAGGAACTGAGAAAGAGGGCAATTGCTGAGGCAACTGCAGGGGCCCAAGGTGCGAGTTTGCAGGCTGCTATGGCGCAGCAGGGGCCGAAGTTGGATGCTTTTATAGCTTCAGCCGATACTCGGTTGAAGAACATCGAGGACCATGTGGAGAGGCACACTGCCATCCTCCAGGAGATGATGGCGATGATGATGAGAGGGCAGCCGCCGGCTGGAGGAGATGATGGCGATGACGATGAGGATGATGAGTAGGAGTTTAGACTGAGTTGCTAGTAGATGTTTTTCTTTCCAGTCTAAGACTTTGTTTCTTTTGTTTTCATGGGCTGCATAACTGTTTTGTGGATATTAACTTTTGGTTTTGAATCGATATATCTTTTGCTTTAACACTTGTGATTTAATTTATGCATATTATCAATTGGATTTGAAATATTATTGAGACAGGTTATCTGATACCCAGTACATATGGAGTTCACCCGAAACAGGTCGGTTTTCTAGTTTCATTGTAATGGTACATGACTCTTCGCATCCTGAAGTAAATAGATTTTTATCTTTGTTAATAATGGGTGTGTTGAGCATATCTTAGAGAAAGCATTGTTGTATTCATGTCATTACATTTTCTTGCTGATTGAAATACTTTGTTTCATGCATTGGACTAAGTTTGAAGGAATGATTGATGCACCTTGGTGTCGTGATGACTTACAAGTGTTTGTCATAAATCCATCATAAGACAGAATTTACATCATTGTGCTCTAGCATGATTATATGACTTTTTACGTATCTCTTTTGTACATGCACATCTTTATAAAGTGGAGATTTTACCAGGTGAGTTTAGAGCCTAAAGATCGTTTTTCAGAGTGATTTATGTCTACTCAAGGATATTTTGTAATCTTCTGTTGATTGAATAGCTCGTTTTTCTTAATTTTGATTCGCATGCCGAGTAGTAATTGGAGTTTTTGACCCCCTATACTTTCTTGAGATTTTGATTTAATGTCTTTCCGGATTCTAGACTGAGGCCATTTTTTTCTCGCAAATCGTACATGTCATTTCTCTCTAACGATATTTGTGTACACGCAGTCTTGAAAAGTCTATCAATGTTGAGCTAATGCAGTGCATTTCACAGGTGAAGTTGCATGGAGTTGAAAAAATAAAAAAAATAAAAATAAAAATAAAAGAGAATGAAGAAATGAGAGAAGTTGAAAAGTTCACTATGGTTCAAAAGTTGGGAAATCAGAAGTGAATGCATTCTTGTCATCATGTGTAGTGCGCAATGCACGTGTTGAAAATCTAATACCACCTTCTTTGTTCCCCATTCACAACTCTTCTTTCACATGGCCTTAGCATATCCGGAATTGCATAAGTTATTAATTCAGTTGAGTATAGGTCCATACATGTCACATCTCTAGCTGATATTTGAGTTGTGATTGTTCTTTCACGAAGCTATGCCAAGTCGATACACTTACATTTTAGCAGTTTTTAATGATTGGAATTGCTCGTTTTTGCATGTCTCATCCATTTACTCTTTTGACGAGCTTTCACGTGAGAGAACCTTGTGTGTTCATCTTTTGAGTTAAGTGTACGGCTTGGGAGACTTGAAATCGAAGCGAAAAGGAGGTAATTGCATGAGTTGAGTTGGTATAGTTATATTTAATTGATAGTGCACTTCCATGTACTTTCCTATCTTCGATGCTTTATGCCTTTAACTTGCATGATTCAGTTTATTTTGGGAAATTGAGATTTCTTTCGAATGGAGTTATTGCATGTTCATCGTATCTCTTCTATCTTCTTGCAATGACATGGGTAGATGTTTGTGCGTTTTCATCTCTAGAAGCCTTCATGAACTCACACTAGTGTGTCGCGCCCAGATTTTTCGCACTCGAGGAATACTCACATAAGCAGGAAAAATGTTGTACTCTCTCGTTAGAACTCACCCTCCTAGAAAAATGAGTGCGACTAGGTTTGAATTGAAAATAGATTTGAATAAAGGGCTTTTGAAAAGATTTGGAGTCGTCACCTAACTCGATTAAGGTGAGTTAGGTCACCTAAAAACTAAGAATAATCCGAAGACTACACTTAGGGTTTTGGAAAATGATTTTGAAAACATCTCCTCAAGAGAGGGTTTTTAAGAAAAACAGGTTGTTTGGCATACTTTGAAAAATATTTAGCCCTTTTTTTGAAAAATAACTCCTTTTGGTCTTTGAAATTAGTGATCCTAGGTTCGAAGGTTGGTTACATATAGGGAAGAAGCACTAAGCCATCACCCTACCCTGCCCTTTCGGTACCTACATGTCAATTTACCCTAGATTTACCTATAAGAGTCTACAATTAACTAAATGGTTCAATCCTATCCACTTTGAAAAACAATGTTTAAAAAAACATGATGCATGATATGCAAGTGCAAGATAAGAGAGACTCAGAAAATAGATTAGAAAAGAGATTGATTTGAGAATAGATTTGAAGAGATGGAATTGAAATTGGAAAGTTTGAAAATTTGGAAATAGAAATTTGAAAATGGAAATTTTGAAATTGAAATTTTGAAAATAGATTGAAATTTGAGATTTGAAAAATGTGGAGACCGCACCCATGAGGGTGGAATTGAAAGTTTGAAAAGTGTTGTGACCGCACCTATGAATGTTGCCTACATATCCTTTTGGAGGAATCAGGTCAGTCTTAGTTCGGACAAGAGTCCGATTGAAAATAGATTGATTTGAAAGAAAGAGATTGAATTGAAAATTGGATTGGAAGATTTGAAAAGATTTGATTTTAAAAGACTTGAATTTGGAAACCTAGACTTAAGGACCTCAAAAAGAAGGATTGGATTTGACTTGGAAAGATTTTGAAAAAGAATTGACTTGAACATTAGACTCAGAAGATTTAAGAAAGGATTGGATTTAGGAAGGGTTCGAATTAGGAAAGGTCCGATTTAGGAAAGTATTATTTTAGGAAAGTTTTCATTTTTGGAACGTTTTGGAATTAGGAACGTTTTGAAAGTAGGAAAGTTTCGAAACAAGGAAGTTTTGAAAATTAAAAAGTTTCAACTTAGGAAAGTTTTGAAATAAGGAAGTTTTTCAATTTAGAAAATGTTTGAATTAAGAAAGTTTCAACTTAAGAAAGTCTTGAATTAAGAAAGTTTTGAGTTTAGAAAAGTTTTAGACTTGGAAAGGTTTTGAAGTTTTGGAAAGTTTAGAATTTAAAAAATTTGGAAGTTTAGAAAGATTTAACTTAAGAAAGTTTTGAATTTAGGAAACTTTGAATTTGAAAAGATTCGAAATTTAGAAAGTTTAGGATTTAGAAAGTTTTAGAGTTTTAGAAAGATTTGAAATTTAGAAAATTTAAGATTTAGAAAGTCTTAACTTAAGAAAGTTTTAGAGTTCGAATTTCAGAAAATATTGAAATTAGGAAAGGCTTGAGTTTAGGAAAGATTTGAAAACTTAGATTTGAAAAGTTAAGATTTGAAAAGAGGGTAGAATTAGGAAAGGGTTGAATTAGGAAAGATTCGAAAGTTGAGATTTAAAAGGTTAAGATTTGGAAGGGGTAGAATTAGGAAAGAGTTGAATTAGGAAAGATGTGAAAGCTTAATGTCTTGGAAACTTAAGATTTAGGAAAGTAGAAGATTAGGAAGGATTTGATTTAGGAAAGGTTTAACCTAGGAAGGGTTAAGATTCCTATTTCCTAAAACAAGGGATTGGATTTTGTTTCTAAAAGAGAAGGTTTGATTTGGCTTCCAAAAACGGAGGATTGGATCTAGTCTCCTAAATGGGAAGATTGGATTTGGTTTCCTAAAGGGAAAATTTGATTTGTCATGAATTTGGAAAGAGGAATTTTAGAAACCCTAAATTTTGAAAATTATAGTTTTGACGTAGAAAAGAGGTTTAGGAAATATAGTTTTGACGTAGAAAAATAGGTTTTGAAAATATGTATAGTTTTGGTATAGAAAACAAGAGGTTTTGGAAACCTAGGTTTTGGTATAGGTTAAAAATCATGTTTTTGAAAAGAAAATTAGGGTTTCTTAATTGTGGGTTCTAAGGTTTGACTTGGGCTCTAAGGAAAGAGTTTTTGGAAGGTGCGTTTTTTGGAAACGAAAATTTTCTAAAAGGGAAATCCTAGGGAGGAGTTTTTGAAAAGTGAATTAGAAGATAGGGTATTTTGGAAAAGATTTTAAAGAGAAGGAGTTTTTGGAAAGTGTGTTTTTGGAAACGTAGATTTAGAGGGAAAATCGTAGAGGGGAATTTCTAAAAAGAAGATTTTGGAAAGAGAGTTTTTAGAAAAAATTTTGGAAGGAGATTGTTGAAGAGAGAGTTTTTTTTAGGAAAGCGAATTTAGGGAGTGTTTTTAGAAATTGAATTTTGAGGAGAAAGAGTTTTTAGAAAGGAGTTGAAAAAAAGAAGTTTTGAAAAATAGAAAGTTTTGAGGGAGTTTTTGAAAACTACTTTGGAAAGGAGAGTTTTAGGAAAGTATATTGAAAAAGAAGATTTTAGAAAAGGAGATTTTTGAAAAGAGAGTTTATAGAAAGTGTAAAAACGTCTCACTTTCCTAAAGCGATTCTAGCCATAAGAGGGCTAAAACCACTTTAAGAAAGTGGTTTTGAAAACAACAAGATTTGAAACTATGGACCATAAAAGTCCATTTTAATATAACACTTTCCTAAAGCAACCCTAGCCATGGAAAGGCTAGAATTACCCTAGGATTGTAATTTTGAAAACAAGTTTTGAAAAAGGAAATTTTGATGCAATTTTGAAAACAAGTTTAATGCAAGCTTTGAAAACGAGTTTGAAAACGATTTTTGGAAGATGCAAGATCATAATATGCACAATGCAAATTTGGGGGTCGTGAACATACAAGGCTAAGGCTTCACCACATAATCAAGGGAGCCGGACCCACGTGGTCTCTGGTTAGCCTAAAGGAAAGCCCCCGACACGGTGACTCTCCAATAGTTTAATCCTACACATGGACCGGGAATCCCCTTGTTTCAAGCATGCAAAGAAAGGGAAAAAGAGATGGGGGATTAAAATAGAGAAAACCTAAGTGGGTTAGGAGAGAGAAGAGAGAGGGGGAAAGTGCAGAAATTTAAATAGGGAGCCTACCGTATGTCTTATTTATTTTGCGCGCCTTGCTTGTCTTCAGTATTTGTCTTGATCTTCGTCTTCAATCTTCAAGAGTTGTCTTCAAGCTTTAGATGGCAGCTCTTCAAGTCTTCAAAGGATGGTTGAAGGCTAGTGCATGAGTGTATGGGGGTGTGTATGAGTGTATAGGAGGCTAGGGTTTAGTGTATGGTGGCTAGGGTCTAGTGTACCTAAGGAGGCTAGGGTTTAGGGAGTGTTCGAGCTCTGTATATCGAATTATATGATTTTTTGTTTGAGTTTGCGGATCCTCTTCACACTGGAAAAGGCTTTGTATTTATAAAGGGAGGAATACACTGGCGCCTGTTGCAGTGGCGCCAAGCCAAAATTCCTTCTGGCGCCAAATATTGGCTTGGTGCCACTACTAGTGGCGCCAACCAATTAGGAAACTATTAAGGTCGACAAGCAACGTATCTTTGACTAGATTTGGGCACCTATTCTAGTGATTACCATGCAATTTTTAGCCTGGCTTCACTAGGAGTGGCTCCGGAAAGTCCGGGAAGGATTTGAAGAAGCCGGGAATGACCCAGAAGGCCGGAAAAGAGCAGGGACACTTAAAATAGTGTCCCGGAGGTATTTGGCTTGAAAAATGAACATAAGATGGGTCGGAAAGGTTGACTGGGCCTTTAGGGGCAAAACGGTCAACCAAACCGGGAAACTACCGGGACAGACTCGGACTGTCCCGAAAGAAGAGTTGGGATCTGGAAACATTATTCAGAATGTTCCCAAAGGTTTTTGGTTTGATTCCCAGAGCCGGCGTGGTCGGAAAAGGAGACCGGCCCACTAGGGGCAAAACGGTCATTTTGCACCAGGTTTGTCGGAACTGACTCGGAATGATCCGAAAAGATAGGGGAAGGTTGAGAATACTACAAGAAGTAATCTCAGAGGATTACCGGTTTAATACCCAAAGCGGTGTGGTCGAAAAAGGAGACTGGCCCTCTAGGGGCAAAACGATCATTTTGCACCGGGTTTGCCGGAACCGACTCAGAATTATCCGAAAAGGTAAAGGGAGGTTGAGAACACTATAAAAAGTAGTCTCAGGAGGTTACCGATTTGATACCCAGAGCCGGTGTGGTTCTCGGGGCGTTTGGATGCCTAGGGGCAAAAGGGTCATCTTGACCGGAAAGTCTCAAAAAAGGTCCAAAGGGCAGTTTGGTCATTTTTCACCTAAGTAGGCTAACAGATACTGGTGTTGACCTAGGTTTTGAGTGTTTCCGCCACTCTGACGGCGGTCCTCGTGACACAGGGGTTTGTTGGCAATTCCCTATATCGACCTATTTATGAGTATTTCCGCTACTCTAATGGTTTTGTGAGTATTTTCGCTACTCGAATCGTCTTGAGGAATAAACTGTCTCGAGAGAGGGATTGAAAAGCGGTCTTACCGTCTCTGAAAAGACGTGCCTAGATTGGAACTGTCTCGAGGAATAAACTATCTCGAGAGAGGGATTGGAAAGGGGACTTATCGTCTTCGAAAAGACGTACTTGGATTGAAACCGTCTCAAGGAATAAACTGTCTCGAGAGTGGGATTGGAAAGGAGACTTATCGTCTTCGAAAAGACGTGCCTGGGTTGGAACCGTCTAGAGGAATAAACTGTCCCGAGAGAGGGATTGGAGTTGGAAAGGAAAGGACAATGCCCCTAAGGGCATTTTGGTCACTTTGCCTCTATTTGGGCCTGGTAGGCCTACGAGACGATGGACAAACAGGATTTGGATTTAGAAAATTAGTTTCAGTTGGAATATGCCCACAATGACTTGAACACAAGTCTGGACGGAGTGTAGACTGCCGAGTAGTCAAAAATGGGGTGCTTATATAGGGTAACATAGTGGTAAAAGGCTAGGTTTATTCACCAAATAGGCTCGGGACTCCTACGAGAGTGGAGATTATGCTGTCTTTTCTTAGTTTTTTTTGCTAGGGACTAGCAAAAAGTTAGTTGGGGGGTGTGATTAGACAACGAAAGTGTAGTCTATCGCCTCTAAATGACCCCTTGTTAGTCGTAGTTTTGGGGTAAGTTTGTTTTCTTTACTATATTTTGCACTGAACCTCATTCTCAATCTAGTTACAGGTTTCTAAAGCTAAAGGAGTGAATTGGGAGTCAAAGAAATGATCCGAGCTGAGAGCGTAGAGCATTGAGGAACATCCCCGAGGGTCTTGTCTCGGCAAACGTGCAAATTTTTACTCGTAACTTGGAACAGAGCAAATGATAATCCGTTGGAAAGCTCTCCCCAAGACAATCATGTTTGCATCTAATGAGCGTCGCCAAATTCCAACTCCAAGGGCTTCAAACGAGGCGATTCCAAACTGAGCGAAAAAGGGAATTACGATTCGAACCCTTAGAGAGTCGTTCGAACGGCAAGAAGAAGGGGAAGAAGAAAATAATGTATACTGTTCAAATGCTTAGATCCACAGTTCAAACGGCCCATGGGCATGCAAATCAAGAATTGGCCTACCGTTCGAATGCCTATCTCAACAGTTCGAACGGTTTAAAACTCAGTTACGGGCGTTCGAATGCCCTCTTTCACGGTTCAAACGGCAGGGCTATTTTTGTCCAGATTTTAGGGTTCGCTTGTAATCCCTATAAATACGAACCTTCTTGTTATTTTCGGGGTATCAAGAGCAGAAGGGATGGCGAATTTAGGGTTTTTGTACATTTTTTCATTTATTTTACCTTTTGTTTTGTTAGATTCATGCCTAGTTGTAAATGTAACCTCTAAAACACTAGTTAAATATATGGTCTTCCATTGTTCTTGCATTAAATTCGTAATGTTGGTGGAGTTATTGCTTTAAAGTCGAATTTCTAGCTCTTCTTCATGTATTTTCGAAGTTATTCATAGATAGGAATGAGTAGTTAACTTCCCCCATCTCGGGATTGAGTGTGACAACCGATTAGAGGTCTTGGTTGACCATAAGAGGGTGTTTTCTGGATTTTCAAGCTAAACCTTTTAATTGTATGGTTCTTGTTGTTCTTCATTCTAGAAACCTTTGAAAACTTAGACGATTGATTATATTCGATAACGTTTATGCGTGAGTGCATACTTAGTATAGGCGCTGCGCAAATCGATGGTATTCGTCTTCGATTCTAAAGACTTGATTTACTCTAGGTGTGGGATTTCTAAAGGACACCCCGTTTCTATTGCTAAAACTTCTAAATCCGAAACTCACGTTGTAGTCGAAGGATTTGAGTTACAGATTACCTCTTTTGGAATTCGTAGAACAATAATCGGTTGGATCAGTCAATCCTGAGACTCTGTCATATTAAGTTAAAAATCAAACTTGATTCAAGTCTTTCTCTCTTAGTTAGTTAGCTAATTCAGATAAACAACCCATTTCCACAACAAATATACTTTCCATTTTTTATTTTGCATTTTAAGAAGTTTTTGCCAGAATTTAGTGGTCGATTGAGAGGGTGGTCCTAGACCTTTTGGGCATTGTGCACACACAACTCCTTATGGGACAATCTCGTACTCCGAGTAATACTACTCCGCCGGCCTTCTCTTGGGTTCCTCTCGAGTGTACGTGTAGCGCGAGTCAAAAGGCTCATGGCATCATTGTCAGCTTATGAATTATCAAAATCCCAATTGGAAGAAAGCTCATGTCTCCAAGATTGAATCCACACAATCCGCTATAGACACATGTATTCAATCTACAATTGTTTGGAATTTGTATTACATATGTGTAGAAATGGGTATTTGTTTGGTTACTCTGGATCATAGTCTAAGATCTCCAGCTACCATTTTTTATGAGAAATTTAATATTACTTTTTAAAAAAAAATAGGAGTCTTGCTAAAATGTGCATTCAAGACACGTTTTAAATATGTTTTATCTGATTGTACAACTACAAAGTATTGATAGTTATATTTTTATGATTTTCAAGATTAAAAAAAATTTCTAACACATACTGTAATTAAATAAAGCATGCTTAAAATATGTTTTAAAAGCACACAGAAAATGGAGAAAATATAATAATGGTGAGAGTGCAACTATTTTCTTGGTTAGTGAAGAAGGGAAGAAAGGGCGTGTCCCCGAGGTTCAAAGTTTTGCTTGGCATTCATGGCTTAACACTAACCCATGATATGAAAACATGGTTTGGACTTTGGAACTTGAGCAAGGGAAAGGAAAAGAGAAAGAAATTGGAAGGGAAATGTTAGAGAAAATTATTTGAATAGAGGCTGTTTGGAACTTGAAGGAAAAAAGGGAAAGGGAGAAAAAATAATTATTTCTTTTCTTTTCTTTACTCAGTTGCTAGCTTCAGAAGGAAGAAAAATAAAATTTAAAAACATAAAACTTAAATTATTTTCCGTCTCCCTTCCTTTCCCTTTCTTTTTCTCAAATTCCAAACAAGCTGTTACTTTCTTTAAGTTACTTCCTTTTATCTCCCAAGCTAGGAACGAAACAAAGGAACAAAGGAACATATTATTTTTCCTTAATGTTCCTTTCTTTCTTCACGTTCCAAACAAGCTGGCAATATTTGGGGATCTTCGAATGAATGTCGTTTTCGAAAGAATTATTCCATGCACCCAGAAGAAAATATTTAATGTAACAGTAATGTCACATCACACCATGCATCATACCTATGTGGTATGTGATTACACTCTAAAAGTGTAATCATAAGCCCTTAATTTGTACATTGTCAAATTTAGATTGTAGTAATCTTGTTTTAGTCTAATAATTGATTTATTGTGTATTTTTGTGTATTTTGTAGGTTTTGGAGTGAAAACAGCAAGTAAGAGCCAAAATTCCAGAAGACTGTACGGACAGTGCGTTCGGACGGTTGAGCCGTTCGAATTGTGCGTTCGAACGCTATGTCGAACGGTGGAGCCCCAGAGTCGTGTTTTTTCGTTCGAAGCCATTCCAGAGTCATCTTTTTGCGTCTGAAGAGTGTCCGAGGACCATTTGGACAGTAAAATAACCGTCCGGACGCACTTCGGACGCGCGTCGGACGGTAAGTGCAGATTTACCCCAAAACCAGCATTCGAAGAAGAAAAGAGAGATAGAGTTAGGGTTAGTTTTTAGCAAGGGGGCGGCGGGAGAAGCTCCCAAGAGGTTGGTTTTTCCATTTTTTTTCATTTTTAGCTTAGATTTAGCTTTGTAATTATAGTATAAATGTAAAACTTGTAGTTTTCTTTGATTGTATTGTATTTTCCTTCACTCTCTTGTATTTTTTTTTATTTTCTTTGTACCCAAACACTCTTTAATTTCAAGTAATTTTTAGCTTAAATCTTTACATGCTTTGTTTCCATTTTCTATGCTTTTATTATGAGTTTAATTAGCTAGTTTTTAGATTGGGTTCAAATGTGAAAATCACCCAAATAATTCAAGGAATTCAATGGAGGTATCTTATGAATTAATTGCCATATTTTCTTAGAATTCGAATTTCTAATAATTAGATGTGGAATTTTAGAAAACTTGAATTATTGAATAAGTTTGGGGATTTTCATCACCCAAATCGATGGTATTAATTTAAGACCACCCTTGACTAGACAAATACTCCACAATTGTTAAAAATTCATTCTCACAAATTGATTGAAGATGCCTTAGAAAACCTAGGTTATTGACTATGTTTGGCTAATCAATGCACAAACCACAAATTTGGTATTGATTAAGTTGAATCGATGGTATTAACCTTTGATTCCCCATTGAACATATATCTAATTTCAATTGCTTAAGAATAATCGGTTTTCAAAGCTAAATCCTCCGAATCAAACACACTTAAATGTTGTGTTTAATTTGAGTTATAAACCCCATTGGAAGCCTTGGATGAAATTGAGTGGTTGGATCATTTGAGCCCAATTTCCTTTTTAATTGCTTTAAATCTAGTTTTAATTTGCTTTACTTTAATTTCCTAGTTAATTATTTTAATTTTCATTGCACTAGTTTAGTAATTCAAAACCCCCACCAAAAACCAAAAGATTTTCGGTCTTTTTATTTTTCCTTTTTTATTTTAGATCCAATTCCCCTTTTTATTGCAATTCAACCCTAGTTAAGGGTAGTGTGAGGTGAGTGCTAAAGCCTATATTTGGTTAGGTCCCTTGGGAGAGAACGATACCAGATCATCCGATTTGTACTTCACCGTGACCCCCATACTCTTGTGGGGTATTAACTCTATTTGTAGGAATACCACATTTGGGGGCGAGTTAGTATGATGGTTTATGGTGGTCCTTTTTTGATTCGCTTCCAGATGTGCTTCCCAACCGGAGTCACTCCGCAAGAATACGGAGGTCGCGATGTAGTAAAAACCAGAAAATTCGATGTCGTTCTCTCCCAAGGGAATTCCGCAAATATAGCAACAAAGCTCAACTAGCACGGGAACTTATCATGATGGATTGCAAATGAAAATTCTTATCTTTTTCTAACATAAAAGAGACCGAAAACTCGTTGGTTTTGAGGTGATAGTTGTTCTATGATTATAGAAATAACTTAATAATTGATGAAGGCAATAAAATCTAGTTTTATGTAATTAGGAAAAAGCTTGAACATGGTTGTTTCAATCCACCATTTCACAACAAGGGTTTCAAATGAGAAGTCTATAACTCAAATCAACAATCGCACCTTGGATTCTTAATCCGAAAGATTTTGACTATAAATACTTGGGTTTATGTTTGATTGAGTATAAAAATGAAATCTATAACTAGCGCCCTAGAATCAAACCTTAGATATGTGCAATACCTATATCAAATATTAATTTGTGCATAAATATTGTCAAGAGGGGTTATGAATCTAAGTTTTTCTAATGAAACTCATACTAAATCAAATGAAACCATGGAATTCTAAGAATATGGCTTTAAAGTTCATACATCTCATTTTCAACCCTTGAAGATCCTTGGTGGATCTTCACAGCCACATTCAAGGGATGTTTAGCTACTAAAATCCATGACAAAGAGCATAAATAAAGATAAATCTATCATTAAACTATGTAGAATTAGTGTTTAGTAGCTAAGAAAGTGAGAGAAAATGGCAAGAAAGTGAGAGAAAGACGGCAAGAGAATAGAGAAACATTCACTACATATATAAGCATTCATTTACAATGATCTAAAAGTAATAAATGACAAGATAACAAAGCTTTAAAGTAAATCTAACTAAAACCTTACAAAATATCCAAAGTTCCCCTTTAGAAGCTCTTCCTACTATCCAGAAAATACAGAAAAATAGATACAGATCTGTTTTGTTCGACTGTTGTGATGTAAGGCAAATCTGCGCTCACCATCCGAAGTGCGTCTTAAGTACATCCAATACGCTTCTAATTCCGTCGTAGCGTCCGAACGCTAATTCGTCCGTCCGAACGGTGCTCTCTTCGTCCAAACAAACCGTCCGAACAGGCTTCTCCACTTGAAGCCCATATTAGCCATTTTGTCACGAAAAACCTATAATACTCACAGAAAATCACTTTAGATCAATTTATTACTAAAAACCTATTCTAATACCCATATAGAGCCTAACAAATAACTAATTAGGGAACAAAGATTACACTTCTAGAGTAGAATCATTTTTCTTTAACAATAGATAAATAGTACCGTTTGTCTTCATTTTCTCTCTCATTAAATAGTGCCTGCTCGCACTCTTTATACTCCTATGTATTTAAAATGTCACTTTGCGTGTAATTATTAAAGGTGGTTGATTACACCCTAAAAGTGTAATCATAAACCCTTAATTTATACTTTGTTAGACTTATATTGTAATTAATTATCTTATTTTAGTTAGATATTTGTTTGAGTATGTTTTGTTTGTGTTTTGTAGGTTATATAAGCTAATAAAGGCAAAAAGAAAGCAAGAATAATCACAGCGGCTTCAAGGCGAATAATTTGTTCATGAAAATTCAGACCTGTCTCGGTATTCTGGCCATAACTTTTTACTCTAATGTCTAATTGAGCTGATTTTTACATCATTGGAAAGAAGACTTCAAGCTCTACAACTTTGCCTCTAATGTACATTGGCTGAATCGAGCTCTAGCATGGTCAAATCAAGTTTTAAAATTTCTAGGGTCGAATAGTGATGAATAGTACTTGTCCAAAAGATTTCTGTTCACCATTCGAATGGTTACTGTTCATGAACAGTATGCACTTCAAACGGCCGTTAGACGCACCATTCGAACGGTATGCAGACGGTTACTGTTCATCTAGAATGTATTTTTTGCGTCCGAAGCTGCGTTTTTAGGATTTTTTGTAAAATTTTTTTGTTGTTAGGGTTAGTTTGAGCAAGGAGGCGACGGGAGAGCTCCTCTAAGGTTGGTTTTTTTTCATTTTTCTTCATTTTTAGTTTAGGTTTAGCTTTGTAATTGTAATATAGGTGTAAAACTTGTAGTTTGCTTCTATTGTATTGTATTTTCTTTCACTTTCTTACACTTTCTTACATTTTCTTTGTAACTAAATATCTTTAATATTCAAGTAAATTTTAGATTTAAGTCTCTACATGCTTTCTTTACATTCTTACATATTTTTTATAATGCATTCAAGTAGCTAGAATTTACATTGGGTTTAAATGTGAAAATCACCCAAATAATCCAAGAAATTCAATGGAGGTATCTCATGAATTGCTATATTTTTCTAGAATTCGAATTTCTAGTAATTAGAAGTGGAATTTTAGAAAGCTTGAATTATTGACTAAGTTTGGGGATTTTCATCACCCAAATCGATGGTATTAATTTAGGACCCTTGACTAAACAAATACTCCACAATTGCTAGAAATTCATTCTCACAAATTGATTGAAGATGCCTTAGAAAACCTAGGTTATTAACTATGTTTGGCTAATCAATGCACAAACCAAAAATTTAGTATTGAATAAGTTGAATCGATGGTTTTAACCTTTGATTCCTCATTGAACATGTATCTAATTTCAATTGCTTGAGAATAATCGATTTTCAAAGCTAAATCCTCCGAATCAAACACACTTAAATGTTGTGTTTGATTTGAGTTATAAAACCCATTAGAAGCCTTGGATGAAATTGAGTGAATAGATCATTTGAGCCCAATTCTCTTGTAATTGCTTTAATTCTATTTTCACTTTACTTTACTTTAATTGTCTAGTGTTAATTGCTTTAATTTTCATTCCATTAGGTTAGTAATTCAAATCATCATAAAAAATCCAAAACATTTTCGATCCTTTTATTTTCCTTTTTATTTTAAATCTAATTCCCCTCTTTAATTGTAATTTGATCCTAGGTTAGGTTAGTGTGAGTTGAGTGCTAGAGTCTATATTAGGCTAGGTCCCTTGGGAGAGAACGATACCGGATCTTCCAGTTTATACTTCATTGCGACCCCCCTACTCTTGCGGGGTGCTAACTCATTGCGACCCCCAGTTTATATTTGTAAGAATACCGCATTTCGAAGGCGAGTCAGTGGTGCACTCTATTTACTACTAGTTGTTTAAGTAAGTTCTCTATTTGCATGTAAAATAAACATGGATACATTGTCATATTTGACTGCAGAAAGAAGTTAAAAAAAAAAAAAAAAAAAAAAAAAGATGATGGGAGGGTGGGGAAAAAAAAGACGAGAGTTTTAAGCGGTTCTTAGGTGGAATGTAAAGAGAAGATTGCGACAAAGAAACAGGTAAAAAAAATTATTTCTTTCTCGCTTTCTTTTTATTTTCTTTCCTTCTTTTGAAGCCATAGGTATTTCTATCTATCCCATGTTTCTAACGTTGCGAAGATTCAATTTTGTTTTTGAAATATAATAAACAAAAAAAAAATTAAAACTAGAATATAGACTGAATTGAAATATAAAACTATCTGCGAAAAACGTGGCCTTTCATGGCAACATGTAAAGCTCATGAGGAATAGTGAAAAAAATCTAGTAGCCAAGTAGTACTAACTATTCAGTGTTCATTCCTATTAAATTAAAATATGGGATATTTTATTACATAAGTAACATGAATTTGTAATTAATAAAAATACTTTTAATACAATAAATAACAGATGACAAAATCAAATATGCATTAATACATATAAATATATTATTCTATATATATTTCTGGCCGGGCCAGGTGGGCTCCAAATGAAATTCTCAAACCTACCTATTAATATAATCGAGTCTAAAAAAATTTTCAAACCTACCTATTAATATAATCGAGCCTAAAAAAATTTTCAAATCCTATAAATTATGGACAGACTTGAACAGGCCTAACGAAAATCATTGAGCCCATGGCTACCCCTAACAAGACCCAATCCTTTGCAAATTTCATTTCTATTTGAACTTGTCAAAAGTAATAAACTATCCTGTTTGGAACTTGAGGAAAGAAAGAGACGGTTCCATTTTAGTTTTTGTGTTCTTGAAAAAAACAAATGAGAACGATAACACAATCGCTTTTATATTTTTTTTATTTTTTTGTATAAAAAGGGTTTTGAAAACTCAAAAAATATTTTTTTTTCCCCTAAAATTCGTGTTAACTGAAAATTTTTCATGCAATATCAACAAAAACAATTTCTGAAACAAGTTAGCCAAATGCAGTTTGGAAGAATTTCAAAAAACGAAAACGAAAACAGAAACCCACATCGTTTCGCAACAGTTTCAAAATTTTCATTGGTGCATCTTTGAAATAAAAAAATTTTGAAAACTCCATTTTTTATATAGTTTCTATTTTCTTTTGAAAATAATTGTAGGAACTCAAAAATGAACCCTTTTTTTTTTTTTTTTTTTTTTTTTTTTTTTGGGTCCCCTCTTCCCTTCTAAGTCAGGATACAGCAAACTACATTGCTACTTAGAAAAGCTTGACGTCAAAACTCTAATGCCAATATTATGAGACACTGCTTGCATACCAATTCAGACGCTGGTCACGAGTAATTTCCTAGCTGTTGAACTGCGGGAAATATATTTCCAACACAATGTTATTAGTCTGAGGCACAGGGTATATCACCAGTCATAAAACTTCAATACCAAGTTTGGAGTTATGTAACTGAGTCTAATCACGAATTTCGGAAATTTTCTCTCAAAACCCTTCCCTAACTTTAATCCTCAAAATGGTATAAACTACAATGAGCATGCGGTGATATGTAATTTCTCATTGCACAAATTGCTATGTCAAACATCCATATATCCACGTCTTTAGGTAGTCATGAAAGGAAAATTAAAAAGTGAATTCAGGGACAAAACTTATTAACATAAATCCAACCCCAAAAAAGATGATATTTTCATACAGATGGAGTAGAACTTAGCATTTACTCAAACACGCAATATAGATATATATACATATACATATATATATATAAGTCATTTAGCAGCTTTCCTGCCCAGAAGGTGTTGCAGGTGAAGCCCACTGATCTTAGCAGCAAGTATGAAATCATTTTCAGTAAGTCCACCTGCACAAACAGTAGATCATACTTAGATATACATCTTCATGCACAACCACTTGACCAAGTGAACATAAAGATTGTCCTACAGCGACTTGAAGAGCAATGATATCTGATACATACCACTGATTTCTTAAATGGGTTTACATATTAAAACTGGTATAGTAAGTCAGGTTGTGGCAGGCCACACCTGAGGGGCACAGTTTAGGTTGTCCAAAACAACTAAATAACTAGACCATTGATGTTATCAGGTTTGTTTATCCAAATTATACAGCAAGGACTTGTACAATGCTTACTAGAAATATAAAATTTGTTAGGTGCAGATCAAGGGTGTCCAGAAAATGCTCCTTTCTGTTCTACATATGAAGCTGTTTTCAAGTTGGAAAAAAATTGACGAAGAGGTGACAACTGATTTCTTCTATGTAATACTAATCGATAGGGACTCATTGGTAAGTGCTACAAGATCTCTCTATGAAAAATACGAATCGGAGTTTGAAGAAGGGGAAGGAGAAGGAGCCCTTGACCTGCAACATTTCATAAAAATTGCCCCAAGACAAGTACAACCATAACGTCATGTACTTGCCACCATTCTCCATTGGTCTTTGTACATTCTCAAAAGCTATAGCCATTTCACTGGACATGTCCTAAGGAATAGGTTACATGCTGCAAAATGACAAATTTAACTACTTACACCTCACAGAAATGTCTTATGCTAGTTGTACTTCACTATAGGAATCAATTAGAGTTTAAAAACAATTTGCGCAGCCAACTTATTTCACTTTCACAATCACCTTCTGTATCTATTTGGCGAGGAAATATTGTCCATCTAGTTATACATGATTGATGATTTTAATGTACTAATTTAAGATTCAGGTCTGATTGGTAGTTTAATTCCCCATGATACCTAAAAGATTTCAGTCCTGAGTGTCTAAAGCTTCGGAATAGTCTTAACAGTAAAAGTCTCGAAGCTCCTATTTTGGTGGCTTAGGAAGGCCCAGCAACATACGATTATAGATGTATTTTTCCAATTCAAGGAAGAGTTTAGAGGATTAGACAATATGCAATGCCTAATGAAGCTTAACGCTTGAGGGGGTAAAGGCTAAGGAGTACTGGTGAGATTTCCAGATTCCTCTTATCTTATTTCTGACTTCTACCTTTCTGTGCCTCATTAATCTACAGCCTAACCTTGATTATCATTCTTTTCAAACTACAAAAAATCCTACATTGATAAGCCCAACCCTTCCCTTAATCAAAAGCCTTGCTATAGCAACCCAAAACTGAAAAGAAGAAGCCTGGTTGTTGTTCTCTGTTCTTAGAGCCCCAAAACATCTCTATTTCATATCTAAAACTCTAACCACATTTTGCCTACCTTTGACGTTAAACTATCAACCTTGGACCTGTTCCTTGGCTTTTGGCCTTTAATAGAACTAAAATACTTGTTGTCCAGAGATTCCAAAGCAACATTTTTCTTCCCCTAAAGCCAACCTCCCCACTCTTCCCTCCCTCCCTCTCCTCATACCGGAACATGGTAAACCACATGCTCTAAAATATGGTATGATAGGGGTACCCTAGTATAAATTATACTATTAGAATTTAAGGTACTACTAGAGCGATTTTAATGATTAGACCTCCAAAAAAATATAATCTATTTTTTCAAATTGACCATGTAAAAACACATTTCTAGGAACTTTATGTCCCATATTCTCCCTAGATTTTCGTTCATTATATTTTTTTTCCTTCCTTAGGTAACTTTAAGGAAATAAATAGAAAAAAATTTTGGGATCGCATTGGATCACTAAATTCACTATTTTGGAAAGGAAGAGTGCTATGTTTTGGAACAACTTACCAAAAATGAAAATTGCTAGGGCATTACTGTTTTCTGGTAACAAATCCAGCACTTCTCAGTACTCATAGTCTACAACCTTTCTTCAAATCCTTAAATCCTAAGCCAATAAGCTTCTTTTGACTTAAACCCACTCTAAAACCAATTATAGGCAGCATTATTATTCATTTAAAGTGCTGTCCTACATTGGTCAAACTAGTCCAACAGCCAAGCTGGCAGGCTTTGGGAATTCGAGTAGTTCAATCTTTACTGCACAACTCTATGATTTTGACAAGAAAAATAATACTATTTCATATTTCACTGTAAATTTTACTCAACAGAGAAAAACACAATTTTCAATAGCATAAACAACAAATTGAACAATGGATTGCGAAGGTTTGTCTGATAAAAAGATAATCCTTACCAACAGAATACGTCGATATATCAATTTTCACATTGTTCCATCCAACAAGATGAAGATCCGGATGATGACCTGCAGTGATCGCATGATTGTTATTCATATTATAAAGCACCTGAAGAATTACATCATGTAATAAAATGCGCACTGCTTTATATGAGGATGCATGAATGGGTCAAAAAGTGGGCTGGGGTAGGACAGTGAGCTCGCATTTTGTCATCCCAGCGGATGGGGATTAAATTTTGGTCAGAAGCATAATGCAGGATCATTGTTCAGTGGAATTTCAAACATGGAAACCTGTAATCTGAAACACACATACCAAGGCTAAGGCTTAATGTCACATTACGACAAGCACTACTTGGTAATAAACTAATTGAGCCATAGAACATATTCACGCTGGTGGAGGTGGTCTTCCAGAAGGTTTGAATAGTTTTCAAATGCCCAAGAAGTGAAAGGAAAATTTGTAGGATGTTTATGACGCCAGCAATTCATTATGGTGACGAAGAAGAGAAAGGAGGTAACTCTCCAAAGTACACTAGCCAAAAAAAATGTAACTATCCAAAGTATGCATCCTTGCAGTCCATACTCTCTAATCGCATTCTCCCACTAACTCCTGTGGTTGAAAGAGGCACGGACTAATCTATGTCAAGTCTTTCCAAGGATTTGCACCAAATTCAAAGGAGAAAGGCTGTGATTGCCTGTGAACAAAATGGTTGATGCATCCTTCTCCTCTTTCCGAAGTACTTCCTAGAAACAAGTTATCAATAGGTCAAAATATCCCATCACTAACGACCAAATAAAGAGAAGTACAAGGACTTCCAAAATGCATTTTTCCCATATAGCTCTAACCAAAACTAGCAAAAAGAATAAATAGGAACACCAAAGGATACAATAAATCAATTCAAATGGCACCTCCTTGTTTCATCAAGTAATAATGCATAAGCCTCAAACTCACGTTATTTATACTTTCCATTTAACACCCCTCTCTTTGCTATTTCTTTCTTTTTCCCTCCCCTTGTTGGGTCACTGCTAAGCCTGAAGCCACAAAGCCAATTTCCCACAGTGAAACAACTACAAATCACCAGGGAAATGCGACTCCCCAACCTCTCTCCATCTTGTAAGAATAAGCATGCACGCCGAGTAGAGTTGACTGCCCTCTTATATTGTCTGAAGATATGAAGGATGATAAAATTCAAGGTTCCTACAGTGTCTTCCTCAAAGACATCCAATAAAAAGTTGGAACAATTTAGAGAAGATTAGCATGGCCCTTTCTCAAGGATAATAAGCACAAATGGAGGAACTGACTAAATTATTTAAAAATGAGAAGAAAAAAAACTGCAACGGTCTAGTAGAATATTGTAAAATCCTCCGCAGATCAGCACCATGGAGCCCATTTTGAAGGGCTACCACAACCATTAGAGGGACGGAATGATTGTCCATACCATTTGGAATGGGGCATAATTAGTTAGCCAATGCTGTCTCCAAGAACAAATTAGCTTCCCCATTAAACTTGCTGACTGCAAAGCCATCACAATAATCCATGGTTTCTTCGAAGGAGACGGAGCTAAGATCTTATCAACAGACTTTCTAACTATTACATTACTATTGATACTTTAATAAGGTTGACCTCATGGAAAAAAGCCTAGAATTGGTTAGGAATTTCATTTTGGAAGGTGATCCTATTAAATCTACAGCATTTGTCTGTCCCATTAATTTCACATGAATGTTGACAAGCACGTGCACCCTTGCTCGTATCTTGAGAGACAGCTACTTACCAAGCTATTTGTCAACTGCACCATGCACAGTTCTGGCCATAGTGAGGAAAACCAATGCACTGGTAGTCATTCCATATTCTCATGCCTGAAGCATATTCACCAACAACTGATTTGAAGGATAAACAAGATTTGCGGTGGCTTTCCACAACATTGCAGTGAAAAGCAACAAGACAACAAAAACAAGAGATGAAGGTCTTTGTGAGAAGCTACGGGTGGCATCAGTTGAAGACAATGCAAGGTAAAGTTGATTAAGATGGTCTTGTGAGTCTTGCTAGCCAAACTTCTAGACACACGAATAAGGAGATGATTTAATTAATTAATTCCAATTGGAGGTGCTGCAAGGACATGGGAACCCTGAAAAGAAAGTGGACTCAGGTACACAGCTCTACCTGAACACTAAAAAATTATAATCTCAAATAGAGTTGATTAGCTGAAAAAGATATCAGTAGCCAGCCTAGTAACTAGGGTCATATTTTTGGTGGGGGAGGGGTTGCTGGGGTTTGAGCCCCAGACCATGAGCTTGGCTGTGCAAGGCCCCAACCACGAGGGCAAGCCACTTGCTCACCCTCCCGCCATTACCTACTACCACATAAATATGTTTTCTTGAACTGATCCCATCCCTGGCAGATTCCTTTCCACAAACCAGTACCACAAGACAAGGTCACCTCCAAAGAGAACCAATCCCCACAAGCACACCCATAATTGGCCGCCACCACCCTCCTACACCATCTATTTCTATCACAAGCAAACCTGCATAACCACTTATCTAACAAGGCCTGATTAAAGATGGCCAATCACCTGATGCCTAGCCCCCCTTTTCTGATAGGGGTGTACACCTTACCCCAATGGACAAAGTGATACATAAACTCTTCCTCTAAGCCTCCTCACAAAAAATCTCTTTTCAATTTTTCTGACCCTTTAGCAAAGAATGCTAAGATAATAAACACAAACATAAAATTAATAGACAAACTAGAAAAAGTGCTCTTAATAAGCATTAATCTCGCCTCTTCCGACAGATATTGCCTTTTCCATTCTGCTAACTCCTTTGAAATCTCTCCATCACAGTGTCTCATACCGCTTGAGCCCTAAAGAAGCACCCAAAGGCAAACCTAAGTAGTTGAAATGGAACCCAGCCTACATCCCAAGTATAATTGCATTACAGATAGATTAATCGTAAAAGAAGGTTACACAGATCTTGTTGGGGGTACTTAAAGGCTTAAAAGTGCAAAAATGAAGAAGAAGAAGAGAAGAAGAAGAAAGTCTAGGCATCGCACCAGTTATATATATACATATACGAAAATACCAAAAAAGGCTAAGCATCACAATTAGGGTTAGGAATACATCTACAATCCCAAAGAAGCTCTATTTAATTAGAAGAGTTATGTGACTTCACATAGACTTTAAAGAACTCTATGTTCTAATAGGATTTTGATTTTAAATTTGGAAATTAAGATTTTTGACTTTGCAAACCCATCTAAAACCAAATAAGACCAAATAAGAATCTAACAACATAAATTGACCCATATGAGGATACATGGACGACCCTAAAGCCCATGTCCAGAAGATCCAAAATTACCAAAACACCCTTGGCCTATAAAATAAAAGAAAACATATATACACAAAAAAGGACTTAAATCTAACCTAAATATTCCTGAAATAAGACTTGTCTAAGGCTAAAAACTTGTTTATACATGGTTCCAATTGGCCCAAATTGGATTCGGCTTGAAACCAACCAATTTCCAAATATTGCAGCCTCTTTCTATTTACTTTTTCTTGAGCTCTTTATGGCTTGCATCAAGCTCCTAACATTCTTCAAACAAATCAATCTAAACGATTTAGTACCTTCCCAAAACATTAGTCAATAGATTGAAACCACATATCACTAATTACAGCTCGCCACATTATTGAAATTTTCAATAGGTTTTATTATCATATGCCCCTGCATGTACCAATATGTGTGTATGATTTAATGGGCCACCTAGCAGATCATGCTAAAGTTTTCTGCTATATATGGTTAGTAATTTGTAATACAGTGTTCCATTGTTTCCAGCATGTTAAACTTATTATTTTCTGGGTCCTTTCTAATATATTAAATGATAATTATAGCATGTAGAAGAAGCAGAAATAGTCAATAACGACTCATCAAATAAAATTTGAAGAAGCAAGAGAAAATTCATAACTTAATACTGAAAGCAAGTGAAGGGGATATCCAACTTTCTCTTTAGCTTTTCCAAAGTTTTCAATTAGCGATTGAAGCATATCAATTCACCAAAAATATTTCTTGCAAACCCAACTTCATGAAAACATCAATTCAGGCATCAATTTTAACGTCGTGGTGCATTTTGCTTGAGTTCACCATGTTGGAAGAGTGGCTTCAAGTTATGTGCTCATCAAAACCATAATTTCCATTCATAATCAGGCATAATTGTGGGTTTAAGCACACAAACATAAGCTCATGTTAAAAATATAAGCACACTCACATGCTAAGTAAGTCTCAAAAAAGTGTCAGATTACAAGGTGAACCATGAAATGAGAGTAGTGAGATACCTTCTGCTTCAGCAAGATTAGCAATAGCCTCAAAGAACTCCAAGCCTTTCAAGAAAGTCTTGACTTTCCATGACTGACTCAGCTTCATTGTACCGCCTTCAGTTACCAAGTTCCATTCAGGAACCTAAACAACTCAGATTTGGAATCTGTGATAAGTACCTAACACACACATCATAGATCAACAAAATCACTTTACACAATGAAGGAAATATAGGTGAAAACCTTTTGGATCAGTTCATTAGCTGCTTGTTCAGTCATGGGCCTCAAAAGCTTTGAGTCGCATGGCACACACTTCTTGGCTGACAGATCTGACATGGGAAGCAAATTATTATTGACTATAAGAAGTAATTCCATGCAACTAAGCTATCACTAATTGTAATTTTTTTCCTAATACTTTGACTAGCATTCACGTAATTGCATTCACGTAGACAGTAAACACTAGCTTTTTGTTTTTAAATTTATAGAAGGTTTCAAAAAATTCAAATTTTCAACCCATTAGCAAGGCAGGTAGCGTACATGACTAAGAAGCACATATACTATATGATACAAATAAGACAACATATCAATTTTCAAAAAAAATATCATGACACAATACGACAACAAATAGATAAATATTTTTATATGCATGAAACTAATAGATAATAATTTCTTCATTTTTTAATTACAAATATGTTTATATTTTATTAATCAAACTAGTAAGAAATCATCTTCCACATTCTACATATTGGAAAAGAAGTGTGAAAAAAGTCCTAATATCTATTTTAGAAATTTCTCTTCATAACAAATTAGAAGTTTTGGACTTCAGAATTCTTAAAATTAAAACGTCAAAAGGAGGAGTGATAAATAGGTATAAATCCACCTTATTTCCATTTTATCATTAGATCTCATATTGTTTTATTCAAACTTGTAATGTATTTCATATATGTCTAAACAATAGACACGTGTGTCCCCTAAGCATCTAAAGTATGTCTGGTTCCAACAAATTTAAAAATAATAATAATAATAACAATAGGACATGAAAGGATGAGTATCCAACACATGTTGAGGAGTGTCCAACAAGTGTCGGTGTCTGACATAGACATAACACCTTCTTAGAAGTGTCCATACTTCTTAGACAGAAGATTTTGTATCATGTTTATGGAAAGAGCCAAGATGCTGCTACGAACATATTCTCTCTCTCCGTATCAAATAGCTTATGTTGCAAGGTAACAAATTATGAAAGGACTTGACTTTTGGGGAATTTGTATTTCCCTGTAGACTCATAGGAAGCTCACAGGGCATAGAGATAATTTGTATACATCGTGTGTACAGTGTTTGACCCCCTTTCTTTGGTGTCATTCTATGTATTTCTTTACTTATCAAAAACAAAACAACAAAAAAAGATTATGGAAAGGACATAATTGCTAATAGGCAAATACAAGAGAAGTAAGGTGCTAGGCTGGTATGCACAATTCTTATGGAAAATCCAATGGCCACATGGTTGAAGTTTAGTGTTGGCATTGAGGCTCAGCCCTTAAAATCATGAGAAATGACTAACAGCCTGTTTGGAACTTGAGGAAAGGAAGAGAAAATAATAATTTTCCTGCCTTCCTATGTGTGGTTTCTAGTTTGGAGGGAAGAAAAAAAAATCCAAAGAAAAAGAAGGGAAAATTATTTTCCTTCTCAGTTTCCTTTCATATTCTTCCCTATCTCCCTTTCGATAGTTGTTCTGTTATTTCTTTCCTCTTTCTCCTTGAATTTCAAACAAGGGAAAGTTATTTTCCTTGCTCTTTCCTTTCATTTTCTTTGCAAAATTAAAGAGGAAAATAATCACTTTCCTGCAATTTTTCTCCCCTTACTTTTTTCTGCCTTCCTTTTTCCCTTCCACAAGTTCCAAACAAGCCCTAAGGTTTTAATTTTCAGATAAAATTTTTAAAAAATGCTAGAAGACAAAATGAAGCCATATGCCGAGGCACATCAAATTATCAAATCATCACTTCCAGATTTACACGCACCTTTTCCAACACAAAAAGTTCTAAATCCATTAAGAGTGTTCCTATTTGATGGCACTTCCACACAGTCCTGAAGTGTCTCGGTTACTCGAATACTTGAGTTGTTTGTAAATAAAAAAGTATGTAAAAGAAATACAAGCACACATAAACCAGAAAAGTTGTTTAGTGTCACCAAAACAGACATATGATATATCATGGGGGCCAAATTCACACTACCTTCTATGGGAAATGGCATGGCAACAGTCAAGCACATTCACATGTAGTTTTTTATAATGAATGAGATATCTGCATAATGGTATTAGAAATTTTTACATCAACCAACTAAAGATGCACACATAATTGTAGAATATTTAGATTATTTATCTGTTCCAAAAGGAGATAGTTCCCCCACCCTCTCCCCCGAAACTAGAATGGAGATTGGAGATCAATCATAAAGCATTTTAAACATAAATATTGCAAAACGTTCTTCATCAATGGGCTCAACAACTTAAAAGCATGTGTTGATCTCATGTTTTATAATATTGTTTTGAGGCTCTAGGTTCCATTCTTGTTGAAAAGCCCTGCAGACCCCACATTGAATCACAAGAAAGTGCCACCTTAGAAAAGTTTGAGGAAACAATTCGACAAAATTTCTAACCAACAAATCCCAGAGTGCAAAATCTAGCATTTCATAATGAAATTCTAAGACTAACTTTCTGTAGCATTCTCAATTACAAATCCGTCCTATGAAATGAAGAATGGATCGTAGAATCAAAGAAAAAGAAATGAAAAGAGAAAAAGACCAAAAGGACCTAAAATGAAAATAACAACTTGCAATGAAAAGATAAAATAGAAAATTAAATAGCAAACTAAATAAAACAAACAAAACAACACCAAAAAAATGACTCATTTAAATGCAATAAAAAATAAAGGATATGTTTTAAGTGCCCCAATCTTCTAAAACACAGAAATAGAGCCTTCCCAACAACTGAGGTTTAGCAAAAAAGAATTAAAGCCACCGATTCATACTAACTATGTACACACATACACATATGTGTACATATAAAAAAAGAAAGCTTCATTTAAAAAAAATCATCAATAGAGGCTCATCTCAGCAGCACAAAAGAGACAACAGATTGCTTCAAATCAACCATGCAACTTCAAAATGCCCGATAGAGAAGTCTATTGAATTTTTCTTTTTCATATTATTTCAACAATCCAAGAGATGTCCAAGCACATCCTTCCAAAATAAAACCCAATAAAATAGAGATAAACACAAACATCTAAACCACCCTAAAACTGAACATTTTACCCCTTTTTATTTAAACTAAAATAATCAATAAACTTGACGAGTTCTTGAAATTTAACCCACGCACACATGCAGGGGTTCTTTGACTCACAAAATCACCATGCAAAGTCAGATTGATGACCAAAACTCACATTAAGAGCAAGAAATTGGCATAGAACAGTACAACCCCTGGTTTCTTCACAAATATTAATGAAATTAATATCAATTTTAAAAACACTTGTAAGAAGAAAAAAAAAAAGGGAGTTTCCATGGAAGTACCGTCCATGAGCTTCAAACAGGCTTTGGGACAATGACACCAATGGGACCTGAAGAAATGACAGCTAATTGAAGTACCACTGGATACAGTTGTGTGGGTGTGTGCATATATGTATGTATTTATACGTGGAGAGAAACAGAGTGGTATTGTAGAGAGAGAAAATGTCACCTGGGAGCTAGAGAGAGAAAGAAGGCGGGCTTGAAGCAACCGAATCATCGATTAATCTGAAAAGTCTGTATTCTGCAGGCCTTCTTAGGTAAAAATGCTGGGCTTCCAACTTTTGAGTTTAGACCCATCAAATGTAGAGGTGATGACCAAGTAAAAGACGGCCAAGCTGGGTTAGACTTGTCCTGTTATGAGTTTGGGCTGGGCTTCAAATTTTGAATCTGCTCCATCACTTGGACAGTGTGTTTTTTTCTCCTTTTTTATTCGAAAGTAGGGAGAGAAAGGAAGTGAGAGAAAGTGTTAGTTATAAAGGAAATGGAAGAGAAGAGAAGTATCATCACTCATCTTGTTTGGATAATCAAGAGAGAAGGGAGAGTATTAATCCCTTATTCTGGTTTGGTTTGACAATAATTAGTAAAGGGAATGGAAGCCTATAATGTAATTTTACTATTATATATTTTATGTACTAATTCTTTGTTTTTATAGTTATAAATTGAAAGGTATAATTAGTGCTTAAAAATAATAATAATAAATACTTTACATTTTCTTTGTTTTCTCTCAATTTTGGTCCTTTGTTTTTTCTCAATTTTGGAGGGAAGAGAAGAAAAGAAAAGTGCTAAAAAGTGGGTCGTGTTTTCCTTCACAACCCATTCATCTACTTCTCCTCCCTTCTTAAAAGTTATGCAAACATTAGTTAACTAGCTTTTTCTTTTCAAATCTTTCTCTTTTTCTCCTAACCTCTCAATCCAAACTGAGTGTAAGAGTTTGAGGAGAGTCCATGTAGGGAAAATATTTCGTGTTTTGAACCTGTAATGCCTAAGTGCAATGAAGCAACCTTAAAGAAATTTACAAATTATAAAATTATAAAAAAAAACTTATAAATAAGGGGTGTTAGTGCAACACATCAAAACTTGATAGATTATTTTAATACTTCTATTAAAATATTGGGGTCAACAATGGAAAAGAACCTGCAGTATGGGAAAAAAAAGTTAATTTTGCTTTGCCACTTGTACTTGACTCAAAAAAACACATACACTCCATCAACTTAAAAAATGAACACTTACAACCCGGTTGTACTTTGTAAAGCGTAATGCTAATAATGTTAACATATCATGTAAAATGTCAAAATTACTATTTTCTTACTTAAATTTAATCTAGCACATTAGCATCATTTAACAGAGAGAGTAAAAAAAAAAAGAGTGGAATAGACTAGCCACCCCGACCTCGTTTTCTTTCTGACCACCGATCAAATTCATTTTTTCTTCCCTACCGCCGGCAACAAGTCACTACCCCTCTCTCTTTCATCTTTCTCCCTTCTTCCTTATCTCTCTTTCTTCTTCCATCTTTGTTTTTCTCTGGCCATAGCCCAACCAGTGACCCGTATTCTTCATCTCCGATCACACCCACCGACGCCTCCTCAACCGCCGAACACAACAGGGAACTCACTAACCTTCTTCTCAAACCTAAACCCCACAATAGTTGACCTCCTCCTTAACTCCAGAACCCTCCTGAGCCTCCTCAACTGCGCTAACCTCCTCCCCTTCCGATTGCCTCCACCAGCCAATTCTCCTCTACCACCACCACCACCGTCGATCCAACACCCTCCACCCACAAATATGTATATGTATGTATCTTAGCTGATGTTTAAAAGCTATACATCTATACTATTATAAAATAAATTTTTTGATTCGGTAAAATTAGCGAAACTCTAAATTTTAAAAAGTATCACTTAAGTATAAATCAAAAAGTTTTTAAAAAATATATAAATTATTAATATTATGTATATTTTTATTTAATTTAAAAGATAAAAAAATAAAATATTAATTTAAATTTAATAACCACCCACCAATTATTTCTTCGCTACCCACAAACTAGGACACCCCTTCTAAGTATATCTATGTAGGCAGAGAAGAACCAAAAGTCCTTTTCTTGTTTTATTGCTTTTGTACGCTTACAGTGAAGGGCTTTTGGAGGACCTAATTTTGTGCGACAGCCCTTGATGGGATGCGTAGGAACAAGTGATTGCAGGGAGAGAGAGTTAAAAATAGAATAATATTATACAACCAAAATATACAATCAAAAAATATAATTAGAATGATGTGATTGAATTATGGGCTTATCATTTTAAAACAAAGAACTCACTAAGATGTATTTTAATTACAAAATTACCGTGTCACATCATTCTGATTTAAAATTCTGTACAAAAAGTTAAAAAGAATAGCATTTTTTTAAAAATAAATAAACAAATAAAGTGAAAGGGTATAAAAGACATTTTAAAGTTAAAGATACAGCCAAATTGCCCTCTTCGCGCATGGAATACACGCATTGAGGAGTTTTTTTCCAAAATAACACTATTTATCAAAATAATTTCCAATCTAACATTCTCTTAAAAATAATTCCCCTTCTAACATTATTAGTGCTACATATGTTGCTTTGATGAAACCAAAAATGGCTACATGCTTCACATTTTCAAAAATTATTTCCAAAACATTTTCAAAGCTCACATTTCTAATGTGATCTTAACCCTCAAATGGTTAGGGTCTCTAAAGGAAAATGATACATTAAATACAACCTTCGAGGTTGTTTGTTCATATTAGAGTTCTAAAACCCTAAGTGTTTTCCAAAGCTCTCTTTTGAAGAATGATTTTCAAGAGTCACACCTTTGAAGTAATCTTAGGTCTTACATGGTTGAGGTTATTCAAGGAAGGTGAAATATCAAGTAGGATTTTGTAACTCTAAAGTTTTCAAAACCTAAGGGAAGTATCTAGCTCCTTTTCTAAACATTTTTTCAAAATTCATAACCTTAAGGGAGTTAGTCTTTTCATAGCTAATCTCCTAAAAGTGTTGAGATATTCAACATACTTTTTATAAGGTATTCAAAAACTCATTCCAAAACTTTTCAAAGACAAGTTCAAAAGATTCATATTTCAATTCAAACTCCATTTTTAAAATCTCTAATCAAACTTTCAAACATTTCAAAACTCTCTTAAGTTCTTTCAAAAACCTTTCAAAACTCTTTTTAGTTGTTTGAAAAGTCATTCTAAACTCTCTTGAGTTGTTTCTAAAACTATTCCAACACTTTGAAAGACATTTAAAAAACACTCAAGTTCAACTTCAAGAATTTTTCAAAAACATTCCAAGTCTTATTTCAAAGGTACTTTAAAAAATCTCTAAGTCCAAGTCAAAAGATTCTTGAGTTCAAGTTTCAAAAACCTTTCAAGACTCCTATGAGTCCATTTTCAATAGTGCTCTCGCACGAACTACGACTGACGTAATTCCCGCCAAATTACGTCCTTCAAATGGACACTTTTAAAAAATATTCTAATCACACCATTTTTAAAACTCTCCCGAACTATGAATGACCTGATTCTTGCCAAATGAGATTGTCGCGCCCAAATTTTTTACACTCTAGGAATACACACACATGCGGGAAAAATACTATACTATCTCGTTAGAACTCACTCTCCCAAAAGAATGAATGCGACTATGTTTGAATTGAAAATATATTTGAATAAAAGGCTTTTGGAAATCATTTGGAGTTGCCACCTAACTTGTTTAAGGTGATTTAGGTCACCTAAAAACTAAGCACAATCCGAAAACTACACTTAGGGTTTTTGAAAACGATTTTTGAAAATACTACCTCTAGAGAAGGTTTTTAAGAAAACAGATTGTTTGGCAACCTTTGGAAAATAATTAAACCCTTTTTGAAAATAAACTCCATTTTGGTCTTCGAAATCAGTGATCCTAGGTTCGGAGGTTGGTTACATGTAGGGAAGATGCACTAAGTCATCACCCTACCCCACCCTTGCGGTACCTATATGTCTATTTACCCTAGATTCATCTATGAGAGTCTTCAACTAACAAATGATCAATCATATCCACCTTAGAAAAAGAATGTTTAAAAGGAGAAGACATGATACATGATATGCAAGTGTAAGAAAAGAAAGAGTTGAAAAGTAGATTTGGAAATAGATTTGAAAAGAAATTGATTTGATTTTAAAAGAAATTTTTAGAGATTGGAAAATAGATTTTTGGAATTGGAAATTGGAAAGCAGTTATGGAACTAGAGATTTGAAAAAGGTTGTGGAATTTGAGATTTGAAAAAGGTTATGACCGCACCCATCAGGGTTGCCTACGTATCCTTTTGGACGAATTAGGTTAGTTGTAGTTCGGACTAGAGTCCGATAGAAAATAGAAGGTATGATTGGAAGAAAGAGATTGTGATTAGAAGATTTGAAAAGATTTAGAAAGCTTGGTTTTAGAAAACCTAGACTTAGGAAAGAAAGGTTTTAGGAAGGACTTGAGATTCAAAAAGATTCGACTCAAATGTTGGACTTGGAAGATTAGGAAAGTTAAAATTAGAAAAGGTTTAAATTAGGAAAGTTTCGTTTCAGGAAAGTTTCATTTTAGGAAAGTTTTGGTTTAGGAAAGTTTCAATTTAGGAAATATTTTGAATTAGGAAAGTTTCCGTTTTAAGAAAGTTTTGAAATTGGATAGTTTTGAATTTGGAATGTTTTGAAATAGGGAAGTTTTGGAAGTAAGAAAGTTTTGAGTTTAGGAAATTTTAGATTTGGAAAGATTTGAAGTTTTGAATTTGGAAAGTTGAAATTTGGAAAGGGATGAAATTAGGAAAGTGTTGAATTAGGAAAGATTTTGAAGCTTAATGTTTAAGGAAAGATTTGAAAGTTTTGAAAAACTTATGGTTTAAGAAGGTATGAGATTAGGAAAGAGTGAATTAGAAAAGATTTAGACTAGGAAGGATTGAGATTCCTATTTCCTAAATCGAAGGATTGGATTTTGTTTCTAATAGATATGTTTTGATTTTGTTTCAAAAATCAAAGGATAGGATCTAGTTTGCTAAATGGGGAGATTGGATTTAGTTGTCTAAAGGGCAGATTGGATTTGGCATGGATTTGGAAGGGGAAGTTTTAGAAACCCTAGATTTGGAATACTATAATTTTGATGTAGAAAAAAAGGTTTTGGAAATATATATAATTTTGATGTAGAAAACAAGAGGTTTTGGAAACCTAGGTTTTGAGGTCAAAATAAAGGATTGGAAATCATGTTTTTGGGAAGGAAAATTAGGGTTTCCTAATTGTGGGTTCTTGGGTTTGACTTGGGCTCTAAGAAAAGAGATTTTTGAAGAGTGAATTTTTTAGAAAATGAGATTTTTGAAAGGAAATCCTAGAGAGGAGTTTTTAGAAAGTGAATTTGGAAAGAGAGTTTTTGGAAGGAGATTATTGGAAAGAGTTGTTAGGGAAGAGATTTAGGGAGCTTTTTTAGAAAGTGAATTTTGAGGAGAGTGATTTGGAAAGAAATTTTGAAAAATAGATTTTTGGAGGAAGTTTTTAGAAAACAACTTTAGAAAGGAATTTGAAGAAGGTGATTGGAGAGAGTTTTTGGAAAGTATGTTGAAAAATAGGTTTTTGGAGGGAGAGATTTGAAAAGAGAGCTTTTAGAAAGCTTATAAAAATATCTCTCTTTCTCAAAGCGATTCTAACTATAAGAAGGTTAAAGCCACTTTAAGATAGTGGTTTTGAAAACAACAAGGATTTTGAAAATAAGGACCATATTGGTCACTTTAAATGTGACACTTTCTTAAAGCAACCCTAACTATGGAAAGGCTAGAATCACCCTAGGATTGTGATTTTGAAAACAAGTTTTGAAAAAGAAGGTTTTGATGCAAGTTTGAAAACGAGGTTAATACAAGTTTTTTAAAACAAGTTTAAAAACGAATTATGAAGGAATGCAAGATCATGATATGCACAATGCAAGTTAGGGTCGTGAACATACAAGGTTAAGGCTTCACCAGATAATCAAGGGGGTCGAACCCACGTGGTCTCCGGTTAGACTAAAAGAAAACCCTTGACAAGGTGACTCTCCAATAGCCTAATCCTACACATGGATCAGGAATTCCCTTGTTTCAAGCATGCAAGAGGGGGGGGGGGGAAGAAGATGGGGGATTAAAATAGAAGAAAACCCAAGTGGGTTAGGAGAGAGAAAAGAGGGGGAAGATGCGTAAACGTAAATAAGAAGCCTACCTTGTGTCTTCTTTATTTTGCTTAGCTTTGTGCTCTTTGCTTTGCTTGCTTCGCTTTGGTCTTCACTTCAGTCTTTGTCTTGATCTTCGTCTTGATCTTTGAATGTTTGCTTCGATCTTCAAGAGCTTCAGATTACAGCACTTCAAGTCTTTAACGGAGGCTTTGGAGGCTAGTCTATGAGTGTATAGAAGTGTATGTGAGTGTATAGGAGGGTAGGGTTTGTGTATGGAGGCTAGGGTTTGGAAAACCTAAGGAGACTAAGGTTTAGAGAGGCTACAAGCTCTGTATGTCGAATAATTGGGTTTTTAAACTAAGTTAGCGGACCTCTCTCACGCTGGAGGAGGCTCTGTATTTATAGACAAGGAAATGACCTAGCGCCTGTTGTAGTGGCGCTAGGCCAAAAATGCTTCTGGTCCCACTAGGAGTAGCGCCAGCCAGTTAGGAAAGTTTTAAGGTTGGCAAGCAACGTATCTTGAGAGGATTTGGGTGCCTGTACTAGTGACTACCATGCAATTTTTAATATAAAAATAATAATAAATAAGTTTATTACGTTATATGAAGTATTCTTTTAGAATCAAACCCTTGCTGAAAGAGTCAGTTAGGTTAGGACTTGGGAATTCAAAAGAAAGAGGACTCACAAACAGAAATCTAGGTGCTTGCATAGAAGTCCATCCACAGTATCTCAAAGCCAAATAAAAGCCTCCACTGACATTCAGTCCTCTTGCAATAAAATGCTTGTTGTTCGCAGTCACAAGAGTCACAAGTTCTCGTGTTGATGATCGTCTTTTCCATCGGTGAAGCTTCTTCCTCGTCCTCCTCGATTTTACAGTCAAAACGAGTGGTCAAACCTTCTATCTGTATATATGCATGCATGTACCGGTTTTTCTGATTGAATATGTGTGTGTATGTGCATATGTATATGTGGATATGTGTATATGATTGAATCAATGTTGTTGTCCACAAACTGCTTTCTGAAGCAAAAATATAAGTCTTAGAAACAAAAAGTATGCAATACTTTTTTTTTCTTTTGGTGGTTAAGTATGTAGTACTCCAGTATGGCATTATGGCGGTATTTAGCATCATGGGGGTGTTTAGTTAAATTATAAATTGAACTATACGTGGTGAAGAAAGAAGTGGGTCAAGATTACTATATACATACATATACTAGATTATAATTGAGGGTAAAGATTAAATGAAAATAATATGAACTGAAGATCACTTGTAGGTATCCAAGTAATTATAAAGAGTACATAGCTTTGCCAATGAAAGATGATGATGTTGTAGGTATTGTACTTGATGTGACATACCCACCTAGTATTAACTGTTTGGAACTCTATCTAGTAGTGCCTACCAATTTTTATAACCAAGCAAATGAACCATCAATTGTATGCAGCGGTCCTTTTACAGAGTTGCTCATCCAAGAAAATGAGTTACCAAGATATAATGTTGATGAAAGATATGACTTTGATATTGGGCTAAGCAATCCAACTATGCAAGAGGAGTTGCAAATAGGTCATCGTTTTCCTTCACATCTTGATGAGGCTATGGATAGGCATCCACAAAGCCATGCTACAGATGATGGTGATGACAAGGATACCTTAGAAAATCTTACAAATATGAATGCAGTAGAACAAATAGTTGCAGGTGAGGATCACACATCTTTGTTAGATGGTATTGAAATTAATAACAATTTACTGGATGACAATGAGCAAGAGGTGCATGAGAATATGGAAGAGGAAGAAGATGATGTGGTGCACAAGGAGGTACCAGCTCCGGAATTCACAAATGTTGATTGGGTGAATGATGTTGTTGTTAATGAATGGGTGTCATGGCCTTCACACCTGTTAATCCAATCCTTAGTCAAGATCACTTGCAGTTTGATATTGGGTTCATTACTTCTCAAATTAAGGCATTAGTGAAAGCACAAATATCAATTACATTGGCAGCCATTCAAGCAAATATTTCAAACAAGTTCAACTATGACATTTCTAATTAAGAAGAAAGCATGGATAGCAAAACAAAAGGCTATTGTGGAACTTTTTGGTGATTGGGTGGAATCATATAAGTTGTTGCCTAGGTACATGAATGTGTTAAAACGAGAAAATTCTGGAACTATTGTGCATTGGCAAAAAGAGATTCTACCAAGAAATCCACATGAAGAAAATATTATTGATTCACATATCTATCTGCCATGGGCTTATTCATTTATTTATTTGTTCTTGCTTGTACCCATATTATTGGTCCAAGATTTTTTTATTTAATTTTGAAATTCACTCAAATTAAAAATATTACATTAGTAGTACTTGATCTATAACACTGACTAAAGTAGCTTTATCATTGCAAGGTAAAGAAGCAACGGGTGAAGATGGATCTTCAAACATTATGTTAATAGTTTCAAAGGTATCATAGTTTGCCATATCTAGGTTTAAACTGTAGCATTGCACAATTTAGTATTTTTCATAATGAATAATTTAATTGTTATGGATTAAGCTGATTTCATGGTACATGTATTATGATTACATTATTAAAATTTATATACATGTATTTTTTCCATGGATGCAGGATAAGCCTTCAATGGATGGTTGTGCAGCCTTTATTTTTTGATCTTGTCATGTTTACCTCCAAGATGGAGAATTACATCTTCGGTGTGTCAAAATAATTTCACCATATGTTGCTAGCACATAAAAATATGTTCAGATTTTAACAACATTAATGACTCAAACTTGACAACTATGAATCTTTTTCATTGCTAATGTAATAGCTAGCCTTTATGAGATAGATATGGATTAGTTCACTTATCATGAGAATATAGAATGAATTATGAAATGCTCAATGCATTGATCCAATATATTTCTTGTAATTGTTCATTGTGTTGGTTTCTACTGATGAAGTTCACTTTCATCTATACTAATATGACAAAATATTTTAAATGTCATCATTGGACATGAGAGGGTCCAAATGATAACTAGTAAGAATTTAGCTTTTGTTCTTCTTCATGGCCGCTTAACTCGTACGACCATCTCTTTGCTTGGATGCAGTAACACCGGCCTTAAATAATCCATCACCAATAGTAGTAAAGTTTATTTTTGCCCATTTTGATGAAAACTTTTTCCTCAATTTAAATTCGCCATAACCTAAGCAATTCAATATTGACATTTGTGCCTTAGCAAGGCATCAACTTTTGCTCTTGAAAAGGAAAATAGTGGAGAAAGGGAGATATTGTTATTACCTTATATTCTTTTTTTTCTTTTTTTTTTTAATCTTTTCCGAATCTAAGAGTGTCAACATGTCAATTATTTGCCATCAAAAAAGCAAATATGGCACTAATAATGTTAGAATGAAAATTATGTTTTAACGAGTATTAGATAGAAAATTATTTTGACAAAGAATGTTATTATGAGAAAAAACTCCGCATTGAGGGGTGCATATATTTGTGGAGTGCGCAAAGTGAAATTAATCCTATAATAATTAATTAAAAACACCAAATATTTTCGGGGTTAATTTCTATCTATATCTTCTCTCACTTTCGCCGCCTATTCTGTCTCTCGCGGTTCGAAAAGGTTGAACCGATCTACACGAAGTCTTCGAAGACACAGTCCAAAGATTTCCCTCAAATATAACTCACTATGGTCAGTTCTCTACGGAATCTTCTGCTTCTCTCTCTGAAATCAATCACTTCATATACAATTTGTCTCTGCAATCTTTCGATTTAGTTCACAGTTTGGTTGTTCAGTGCTTGCATTCACATTTCACTCTCACTGATCTTCGTTCAATTGCACATTGATTTCCATGGTTCTAAATGTTTCTGATCTGTTTACAGAATTATACGATTTATTAGATGTGTTTGGTGTTGATATAGGATTGGTATGTAGTGATTGTTTCATTGATTGATTGAAGGGGCTAATATGCTCAAGCCCAGGTAGGGTTGTCACGCACTAGTCGCCTCTCCTACCCTTTCTGCATAGGAAAAAAAAATTTCAGAACTCATTCATCCTGTAACGTAGTTCTGTATTTGTTTTGTGATGATTGAACTCAGATCCAACGCTTGTGAAATAATGTATGATGTTGATCTTTGTCAAGGTGAGGATTTGCCATCTTTGGAGTATATATGCTGGCTGTGCATTGTTGATGTTCTTTGGAGCATGCACGCGTTTTTTCATGATTCAAACATCAATCGCTGTGCATTGTTGATGTTTGAATCATGAGAAAACTCATTCTGATAAAAAGTTATGATAAAATCTCTAATATAATCTGAGAAAATAATTGATTTTATACATATTATGTAGTTATGTAACTTATTTTGATAAATATCTTAATGACCATCAAACTCATTCAGCCTTATCAATTGTAGAAAACTTGTAAACTAGTGATGTGACATATATATATATATATATATATATTTATATACATACATGTATATGCATCTATTTGTGATATTTTCAGTAGTTTATTTGTTAACATACTTTTCTAGCGCTCTATATTAATAGTTGAGATATAAAATGGGAAACTAGAATAGATAAATTAACCCCCTTTTCTATGAACTTGGAATAATAAACTAACAAAAAATGAATTTACTAATCTAGCACTTTAATTTGGTTGTTTGGCAACAATACGTTTTATAAAACTAACAAATATGAGACAAAAGAACTAGTTATTGATGTCTATGAAAAGGAATAGCTTATAAATGTCATTGTTTTTTTATCTTGGTATTTTAAATAATATTCATGCTATACCTGACATATTTAAATTCTTTTTTTTTCTTATTCTCGTATTTTTGCGCCGAATTTTTCACCATACTCTTTGAAAAGAATTTTGTATTACACTTGTACATATTACATACCCTTTTTCACCATCGTGTATTTTACTAACTATTCTGGAAACATAATTTGAAAAAGGAAGTTGGGATGTTTCAATAGGCATAGGTCTTTTTAGTGACAGTTTCTGTGTTCCTCTGCTGATAGGAGATATTCTAATTGATCCCAATAAAAGCTGGTATTGGCTGAAGAAAAAATTGTGCAAGGACCCAGGAGATCATGAACATCAACTCAACAAGATTATAGGGACGTACACACATATACAGACGTATTAGCACTCACATGTTTGCATGTACAACATCTCTATGACTGTAAGCTAATACAAAATGATTATATTAGTTTCGTAAGAATTGATGAGTGATAACAACTAGCCAATATTTAGTTTAGCACTTTCCAATCTGATCAAAAGAAGTAGTGAACTGTGGGCAAGTAAGCTGAAACAAATTGTGCCCTAATATTAATGTTTAGCCCTCACGCAGAGGATTTTTTAGCCAATTTTGGAAGAACATGACTAAATTTTGAGTTATAAGATGACTGTGATATTGATCTTCAAAAGTTTTAGGATCTATTATTATAATTGACAATATTTTTTTTTTTCCTGTCAGATTTGTTGTTAACTTTTGATTCTGACATCTGTTTTGTTCTCCTTGTTTATAGGAGTCATGCCCTAAAGTAAAAAACATTCTTCTTCTGGATTCCGAAGGGAAACGTGTAGCTGTCAAGTACTATTCAGATGACTTGGCAACAAACAGTGCAAAGGAGACATTTGAGAAGGCCGTATTTACCAAGACACAAAAGACGAATGCCCGAACAGAAGGTACTTTATCTCTTTGAAGTCCCTTGTGAGATCATTCTTTCTCTCTTTCTTTCTTTTCTTTTTGCACTTTCAATGTTTATTGGATCTTGCTACTATTATCTATTTGAATTTTTTTTTTACGGTGATTGCTTTGTACGTGCCTCTGCCTCATCCCTTAGCAAGTGTTACAAACGCTGCAAATGTGTGTGCATGCTCACTTGTGTGCTTGTGTGTTGCTTGGCTGTTTGTCAGATTTTTTTGAGTATTTGTAGCTGGGATAAGGCTTAGTTAGTTTGGCTATTATATCTTATTGTCCTTGTAGAAGCATAATTTTTAGATTATTAATATGATTGAGAAGGAAAAGTGGGTGATAGGGATGTATGATTATCCGGTTTTAGCGTCGCATGTAATTTGGCGAACATGAAAACAATATTAAGGCTGACTACTGGAGCAATTCATTGAGAGTTTGCCATGTGGATCATGTACAGGATATCAAATTAAAATTGTGAGAAGGCATCTCTTTTTTAATAATCCTCTGCTATCTAACTTTCCATACTATTTCTTTGTCCTTCAAGGTTGAGAACACAGTGGGTTACAATGTTCAACATGGACCTAATCCTGCGTTAATAGTGTTGCTATTTCATCTGCAGTGGAGATAGCAATGTTTGAGAACAACATTGTTGTTTACAAGTTCGTTCAAGACCTTCACTTCTTTGTTAGTGGAGGTGAAGATGAAAATGAGCTTATCTTAGCCACTGTTCTTCAGGGTTTCTTTGATGCAGTTGGTCTTCTCCTTAGGTATCTTGTGGTAGTACTTGTTATTCTTTTGGGTTTTTTTATTGCAGTTCAGATGTTGATATTTTTTTAATTCAGTGAAACTTTGGCATGTATATTTCTAGGGGCTATGTGGACAAGAAGGAGGCACTTGAGAACTTAGATCTCATACTTTTATGCCTTGATGAAATTATTGATGGCGGGTAGGCAACATTCTTCTTATGAACTTGTCATATAAGTTAACTCATTGTTGTTTTTTAGTGGAATGTTTTGTTCCTTGATTCCTTTGCTTGCAGTGTTAACCAATAATGGCTCTCTGATATGTGTACTCGTATTATGTAGTTCTTGCTGCTGCTGGAGGGTGAAAGTATAAAAAGATTTATTGCGAAGAACAAAGGATTTTAGAATTTTATGTGATATCATTTAAATAAAAAATTCAATATTGTATTTTATGAAGTTCTAAATAAACTTGTGAAGAATACATGATTGTTGGAAAGTAGTACGCTTGAGGGAAAAAAAGGTTCTGAATCTTTGAAACATTAGGAATGCATCGAAGTTGGAAATTGCTGATTCCCAGCAGTTTGTGTCGAGGATTATGTTTTGATAGTTGTGCTTCTGTATGGGGATTTGGTTGTGGCTAGTTTGATTAATCCACGAAGGGAATGGTGGGACGATTTAGATAATATCTTCTATTAGCATGATCTTTTACTGTTGAAGAATTAACAAGCCATTATAGTAAGAGTAGATATGAATTTTGTTATGAAAACCTTACAATGGGGGAGATTCATGCAAGGAAAAGATTATAAAAAAAGGATTAACAAACTGCTGGCGTTGGAAATTTCTGATTCCAAGCCATTTTGCTGATTATTATGTTTTGACTTTGGATATATTCATTCTGAGCAATTGGAATGGTGGGCACATTAAGTTAATGCAGCCTAGTAGGACTATCATCTTCTGTCTAGACTCAATGAGCCAGTTTAGTTCCAAATTTTCAATGTTCACTAGTTCTCCATGGACTAGTCCAAGTTATTGGAGTTTGATACTCATCAAAATTCGGAACTCTGAATTCTTAAATTTTCATTTAAACAAACTGAATCTTTAACATGTCAAACCTTTTCTTGGGTGAAAATTGACAGTTTATCCTAACTACTGTACCACTGACCAGTGTCCAAGTCAATTTATGGCACATTCGGAATGTTATGGTAATTTTACATTTCAGCATGCTATTGTCTTGAGTTTTTACGCAACTCTCTGATTGGATTGTGGAGCTCTAGTGTCCTTTTCTTGCTTATGCTATCACTTAGTCCCAGAAGAGAGCAAATATATTGCTGCTTGTATTCATCTTACCAAAACACCTTACATCTCCTGTACAGAATTATTCTTGAAACTGATGCAAATGTAATTGTGGGGAAGGTTGCAATGCATAGTATGGATTCTGGTGCACCTTTGTCCGAGCAGGTATTTGGTCTTGGCTTCTTCTTAACCAGTTCAAAATGGAAATGTGAGAGAAATGTTAAAAGAAATGGGAAACAATTGCCACCGCCAAGTACAATATCCTTCTTTTGACAACCACTAATCTATTCGTGTTTTAACTTGTGAACTTTGTTTTGACAGACGATAAGCCAAGTATTTGCCACTGCACGTGAACATCTTTCGAGATCCTTTGCTTAAGTGATGTATACCTGAACTAGCACAATAGAGAGGAGCAAGTCAATGTTACTTTTCATTCTCCTGGTTGCACTGGGTTATGGGCATTGATCTTGCTTCAATGGGCTTCCTTATTGGATGGTGCTGCCATTTGCACTGCCAAAAACTTCATTTTTTTCCACCCCTAGGGTGAGCTTTTGTCTTGTTTGCATGTTTTTGCTTTGTAGGACTCACAGATTTGGACATGGAATGAGATATACAGTGGCCATTAAAAGAGAATATGAGTGGGAAGGGTTTTTATATATACAGATAGTACAGTATTCAAATTTCAAGAGTACAGCTATAGTTCATGCTGATAATTGCCTGTAAGATTTTGATCTTAATTTTTTTGGGGGGTTCTCAATTCAATTTACAAAATAAGAGCCATCACACATTCCACGTGGTCAGCCATTATTAATGCAATGTATGAAATTTACATGATTCATGTTAACAGTGACATGTACGAGCCAGAGAAAGTGGTCAAAGGCTAATAACAATAAATGAGAGCCACCAAATAGCATGATCTTATGATAATCAACCATGTTCTTACTTACACAATGATCATGGATCCGTTAATTCTTTCACAATGCTCGGGGAATATATATACATATCTACACACGAACTGAATAATTACTCCTCCTTACGCTTTTGCCTAGTATATATATATATCAAAACCATGGTGAAGATGTTAAATGATTTTGATGGAATAGGACCTATTTCTTAGGAGTTATACAATCTCTGGAAACATAAAAAATCATGAAAAAACGGAAAAAGTTAGGCGATATAAAATTAAATATGAGGTTTTTGAAAATAATCAATTACAAAATAACCAATGCCGTATCTCTTTGGTAGAATTTTTTTGTATAGAGGTTCTATTACAAATATAGTTTCAATGTTGATCAATCTGATTATGCTACAGACACGGCAATTAAAACACAAATTATGCTAATCCTAAGAATATAGTTCAGTGCATGTCGCTCTGCTACTGCGTAGCTTGAATAGGTCAGACCTACGCAGCCTTACACTATGTAAGGCAGACAGGCCTTCGTCAAGCAGGTTAATGTTATTCCAGTGCTAGTTCATGTCCGGTTCAACTGATCTTTGGCAAATAATTTCTATGTCCATGATTACCAAGACAATCTGTTTCATGTACAAATTTCCGTATGCCAACAATTCATGACCTAATAGCAGAAGTCTGAACGTAAAGAGGATGATCTATGAGGCATTATCGAAATATATATAATAAAAAAAAAAAGGCAGTTACACTGAGAAATTCTTAGAATGTTAAACATGATTACATCTTACAGAATTCCTCAACACTTTGTTAGTTCTATATAATTTTGAAGTCATTTCCAATTTTTTTGGCATCTCAAAGAGTACAATAAGGGCCTTGCCTACAAACTAGGATCAGTACCGATTCTCTACAAAACGAATTCTAATAGATTAAGTTCTGACCTTTTTTGTTCTCCTCTTCTTGTATGATGGATTTCCTTCATGCTGTATATTACCTGTGAAAACCTATTTCCCATTGAACAACTTCTATCAGAAGTAGAGTGCTGTTGAAGAATGGTTGTAACTCTGTCAGCTGATAACAATGTAATCTGCATCATTCAAAAACTTATCAGCAGCAGTTGGCGTCAAGTTATTCCGAGAAACATTCTTACGAACTTGGGCATGAGTTTCTGCCTCGTGCTGGAACATCTTGACTAACTCTTGCAGCTCCAGCATCCTGACTTCAACTTGCTCTTCAGTGACGGGCTTTTTCAACCCGAGGTAGAGCAGCCCAACTGCAATTAGCACAATTCCCAATACCAAGACGATGGCTGAAAAAAGACCAAACGCATATGGTGTGTTTGCAGATCCAGGGATTCCGTCAACATTGATTCCAAAAAGGCCAGTGATGATGGTAAGAACAACGCCACATCCACCAAAGACAGCCAAATTATGAGTAACTCGAAGGCTTCTATCCTAACATTCACAAAAGGAGTTGAGGAGTTCATCACACTAATCTTTTCTCAAACTAGCAAAAACCTAGCTGCCATAAAAAATAAAAACTACTAAAAATAAATTCAAGTTCACAAAGCAAGAAAAGAAACAAAAATAGCACATAAACCATACTGTTACCAGCTCTTTCTTTCTTTTTTTTTCCTTCCTTTTCCACACAAACATTATGTTATAATTATTTAGTGCACTATAACCACTGATATTTCACTATTTCATCCTTGTGAAACTTTAACTCAATTAATTTGACGACGCAGTTACTTGGGTATTCACTATAATGTTTACTTCATGTGTTTTTTACACGAACCTGCAACCATGCGCGCACAGTGCTTTGCATGACATCTTGAATAGTAAACAAGCGGCCACGAACTGCTTCTTGCTCGCCGATCATTTCCCTTGTACTCCCCCTTATTCCATCCAGCAAACTTTTAGCCACATTGCCCCTCAAATGTTGGAGAAGCTCAAAAACAATCTCCTCTCTTGCATGAAGTGACCATTTCACTCTAATAACCTGCAATAAAAAATACGGAATGAATTTGAACTTCTTTTGTGTTATACAAACCATATATTTTGAAAATTACCATCACTTGACTGCATATAAGGACTGAACAAATGTGTTATACAAAATCCGAATTATGAAAGGAGGCATTTAGGAAACAAGTGTTTGCAAATCCTAACATCCAATTCAGATGGAGTCAATTATATTTTCTAAAATAAGCAAGTACAAATTGTTTAAGTATGAACAAGATGTCCAAAAAATAGAGATTTTAATGTTCTTTTTGAGGGCCTGAATCTTCAAGAATTCTCTCTGTTTCTTAGATTCATGGACTCAGTTCAATTTAGTGGGCTCTTTCATTCCCATTTATTCCACCAAGAAGTTTTACGAAACTCTTTGACCCCTGAATTTGATTAAATTTCTACAATTGCCAATTGTCCATGCACATAGTCCTAAAGAATTTCAATAACTAATAAAAGCCTTGCTAATCCATTATAGAGTATGACGGTGTTGATATTTATTTTCAACATTATTTTCTTTTTAAAGAGGATCGAGCTTACTTGGCATGGTTTATCCAAGCTTTGTTTCAGATGACATCCGTGTAAGTGCCTAGGTCATTGAGTATGTCAACCGAGATACGCTGAATAAGGGTGAAATTATGCCTGATTTTGGGCACAAAAAAGTTTCTTCATCAACCTTATTCATGGCTCATATACTATTTTAATTCTACGCCATGTTATTTCAGCTAAAAACACCACCATTGGATATCTGCAAAAAACTTAATGCAGTACTATCACAATGGTGTATAATACCTGTCTTGATAACCTCCTGATTTCTTGGTTCAGAATTATACTGAAAAGATTCAAGTCTTCATGATTCCTCCTATTCAGCAGCAAAAATATTTGTTAAAAAGCAGTTAGTGGGACACCGATTTTTTTTTTTTGGGTTGGGGGGTGGGGGGGCCAATTCACGGCAAAAGAATAGGTCTGTGTATGTTAAAGTACCTGTTCATAAACTTCAACTCCACCTCATCAGCTGCCCCAAATATGGACTTCCGGAATATTCTTGACATAAAAAAAAAAGTACGAAAGGGAGATCCAATTTTTAGAACTTAATGAATAGTAAAACCATTTGGTGGTGCAAGTTGAAACCATAGAAATGATAATTAAGTACATTGCTAAATATATATAACAATTACAAGCTTGAGATGCGTAAACAATAACAGATGAGGACTTTCTAACATTGCCAGCTCTAGGCTGTACCAAATCCCACAGGATACTCTACGGGAACAAATATATAAATATAAATGCAGAATTATCTGTAGGCCAAGAAAGAATAATACAGACTGAATAAAGATAACAAGAAAACCCTTCAATGCACCACATAACCTTTTTATTCTACCAAACTCAAGCATGAATTAATTTTCACTGAAGTAGCCAAACTATAAGAGGTTAACATCACATAAGAGATTTTGGAGGACAACCATCATGACTAGGAGCTACGTGTGGTCTCAATAAAATTCAATCTGCCCCTGCAGATCGTTTTCCTTCTCCCTTTTTCCCCCTTCATCCAGAATTGCTCTTGTCAATATTTAACCAGCTCATGTTATGAGCATACATGGCAGGAACAAATAACCAAAATGAACACTCAGATGTTGAAAGTTTGAAACTATCAAAAAGTCATGAAACCTTGAACGCCACAGTTCATACTCTAAGCCTTTACTTTCAGCATCCACATTGAAAGATGTGCAAGACATTGGTTTGTGATAGATAGAAGAGAAATAAAGCTTGTCATTTCCATAATTCATAACAAATCAGTTGACTAGCAAGAGAGACTTTAAATCCATAGGGACTTCCTTAGACATTGGTTTGGATCTATTTTCCGTTTCTCTAGCCTACAAGAAGGTTGCAAGGTATCAAATTTCACTTTCTCTAAACCAATTTTGTTTTTTATATCAGCATCTTTGGTCACAATAAATAAATAAATAAATAATCTTTCCAACTCAACTGAAAAATGTAAGCTTAGAGGTATTGCAGGAAAACAACTACTTCGTGGCAGACTACAAGTCTACAAGTACTTGCAACTGTGCCCCTAAACAAATTCTGTCCACATATCTGCCCAATGGAAGCAGGTGTACATGTGTCAGACTAATAATATATGGAAATTTTTCCCTTACCTGTCATCCCATCGGGCAAGGCGGTTGGCTAGATATGCAATGACTTCATGTACTGATTTTGGTGAATTGTTATCACTAGCAAATAGAAGTTCCTGGAAAAGAGCAGGCGATGAAAAATTATGAACCAAAAACCAAAAAAGAACTGGAACAATCCTTGCAAAATTTGTTGACATTCTGAAAGTTATTGAAAGGATTCTTGTCAGCACAAACTTACCTGAACTTCTGTGATACCCAACACATTTATGCTTGATGCAGATCCTTTGACATGCAACGCAGTTATTAGGAAGTTTTGCGCTTGCCAAGAACGAAGCACAACGGGGATGTCATCTTCATCAACAAATGGATCACCAACTGATTGACCCAAGAGTTCAAACAATAGCCCTCCAGCAACCCTAACTGGGACCTTTATAAGATACAAACCATAATCAACAATCCAATAATACCAAAAACCATAAAGAGTTGAAAGCATAACCTTTCCACCAGTCTCATTACAACTAAAAGGATTCGCTACGATAAACTAAAGTACTAAACATAATGGACTTGAACCCCTGCAGTTTAATGAGAGGAGAGACACAAAACAAACTAAAACTTACTCATGAAATATGTGCTGATCTTTCACCTCCAAAACAGAATCCGAAACTAAAAGCAAATCACAGCTGAAACAGCTGATATAGAAGACTGCTCTGTCACAGATCTTCATCATAGTTTTCAACAACTCAGTCAAAATACTAAAACCATCTAGTTTTCAACAACTAATAGTCAAAATACTAAAACCTTCTATGTATATCCTGTGTTAACTCTCTTCCCTTTTATATACACAATCTGTATCAGATAAAAAGCAAGGCTCATTTGGTTTCCATATGTCATCTTGTACCATTCATGAAAGATCCAAATTATCCTAATACAAAATGCAGTAAATATAGCACCATGATGACAAGACCCAGCATAACTCTGTCGTCATCATGTTTGGTGGTTAAAGATCTCATGTCTAAGATTTATGAATAAACATGGTACTTTCCTTCTGCTACAAAGAGCAGTTTATATCATTTGGCTTCCAGATACTCAGAAGTATTATAAAGAGTAGTTTAAAGTTGATTATGGTACTAACAGAAGTCTAAAGAGGATGAAGGCAAGTATTGTAGCATGAAACAAGAGCGCTTTCCAAGCAATCTTCCTCATGCGAGTTCATATTGGCTCTAGAATGGCTCTTGCTGTTGACTCGTATACAGAGCCACTATAGCATTTTACATTAATTTGAGATTCTATGATCTATGGAGTAACTTGAAGTCCATTTTGCATACCCTTGAGTCCACCCAACCCCTGATAATGTAGGGCCAGGGTTCATTATCGTCAGCTCCTTCCACTTTGACTTCGACTATTGCTACTTCCTCGACCCGACCCCAAGATTCATAAAAAAAGTCAAACTGTATCCTTTTAAATCCTTAACTTAGCAAAAAAATTTTAAGAAACCAAAAAAGGCAACTTGGTTTCAGTTCAGAATTACCCATTTCATAAAATATAGGACAAGAAGTGATAGTGTTACAGAATGAAATCAGTATAGAAATAAAATTTTCAAGCATCAGTTCACTAACAAGAAGAATTTGAAAGAATGGAATAAGGTTACTACCCAATTCTGATCCTGTATATCAAGAGTGTTGGGATGGGAGGAATAGGTACAGACCTAACATTCGGCTTTATTTGCACTTTTTTTTATTTCAGTCATACTTGTTAGAGGCGAGTGCTCATCCACCCCAGGGCGGCAGCACAGGTTTGAGTCATGAGAATCAACCTTTCGGCAAAAAAGAGGGGGTAAGGCCGCCTACCTACCACCTCTCCCAAAACCTGCTCTAAAGCAGGAGCTTTGTGCACTGGGACAGGCCAATACACCGATTTTCAAAAAATGCAGGCAGGGACACAACAAATTATATATTTCATATTTTTTTTACATGTCATATATAAAATACTCTACACAAATAATGGAAAAATGCAGAATAATGCTAATTAAAATTAAAAACCCTGAATTCTATTGTTTAAACATCATATTAGATATAAAATTCCTTTGCATTTATTATACAATTGGATTCCAAGTTATTTTCTTCAAACTTGCAATGTCATTCATACGTGTAAGTAATAGACACGATTGTTCAAGTGACAGATATGCATGTCCCCCAAGGGTATGAAGTGTGTCCGTTTTTAAAAAGAATAAAATAAAATAATAGGATTCGTTTGGACGCGTATCCAACACGTGTTAAGGAATGTCTAACGAGTGGCACGTCCAACACTATGTCCAACATGGACACGGCACCTTCTTAGAAGTGTCTATGCCCTTAGCCTGAGCTTGACATGTGTGGTTAAACTTCTGCAGGTTTCTCTCCCAGCATCAGCATCAGCACAGCTATTGGACTATTGGTTTATCAGATCATTCATGGAGCACATTTAACCTTGTAAGCTAGCAAGTTTAGATGCTAAGCAATCAATTACCTCATACAGGAGGTGTTTCATCCGCTCACTGATTAGTTGACTTTCATCTCTCAAAGCAATACTAATGGCAGGATGCAACCACTGAGCATTGTTGAGCCATGAATCAATAAATGGGTGACCTGCAGCCACATGGCACCACCATATAGGCCCACCTGGCCTCTCCCAGTAAGGAGCTGCTAAATCTGCTACAGTTAGGACATCTTCATCATCCATGATGTCAAACTGCTGTGAGGCCCAGCTGCCAACAACTTGCACTGTTTTGACTAGTTCAGAAATTCTATTCCACCCAATTGGAACCCAGTGACTTCCTGCATGTCTTTCCACAGTAGGGAAATGGTCTGATTGAGAGGGCTGGCTATCTATATCACCCAAAGGAACAATACGATGAGCCCCCAACTCTATAAGCGATGTGGATTTCATTAAATTATTCTTATTGGCTTTTGTAGAAGAAGCCTCAGTCACTTCACAGGTAGGCACTCGTTTCTTGTTCTCACCATCCATTTTGTTTGCACCATCAATCTTCGAAAAAGATTCTTCCCTTATTGAATTCCTATGGACTCGTACATATTCAAAAGCACAAATTAGCCCATCAGTCCAGAGTTTACTGCTTGGCATGGCCTCCTTAATGGGATGACTATTATGGTTTTCTTTCTTATTTGTTTTATTAGCCCAGGAAGAATGGTCGTTGCCCGTGTCATTCATGGAGAACAGATTGGAAAATAAGAGTCAGCAAAAATCTTCAGAATCTCAATGTTCAGTGAATGGAAAACAGGAGACTGAAAGTTTTGACATGCTCTTATACAGGAGCCATTACAAGAGAATGGAAAATAACCCCTGGAGGCATAAACTTTCAGGAGCAGCTACACTGAGACTAATTATCAAGAAATCCATGCGGAGACATACCAAGATGCTGAACTTGATTTGTAGCTCGTTCTGAAATTCAGAAAAGTAATAATTCCTGTTTCAGTCTTCCCAAGCTCAAGCTAAAATGTAAAATATAAAGAATACATTCAACAGAAAAAATAAATTATAATAATTTCACTACTAAAACAGTAAAAGTAGTTCAAGAAACTACTGACAATTTCTTGGATGATAAATACTACCATTAATCGCATATTTCAAGATTCCAATTGCATATATTGTAAAGAATGCATACTACAAGATAGCAAAATGACCTTGGCAAGTTTAAATGGAGAACCTGCAGGTTTCTAATTTACTGTGGGGCAAGAATCTGAACATGCTTTACGAGAGATCCTATTAGTTTGCATTGATGCATAACTGTATTAGAGACTTAAATCCCTTGACAGCAATATGTTAACCATTACCAAGTCATTAAAATATAAACATAGTAGCATAAAACACTGGAATTTTAGAACATCATTGTTTATCTGAGAGTGATCGTACATAGGGAAGTATCAAAACCCGATAGTTAGTCGGGAACAAAGCAAACTTCAAAAATTCTCTTTGAGATTCAGAATATAGCTAACCCATGCCTGCTGCCAACTTGTTAACTCATTGAAGCATTCAAAAACAGACAACTTACAAAAGAAATTATGCTCAATTGCTCCGGTTTTATCTTACAAGGAGAAAAATCTAATCTTCAAGAGGTCCCATATGGAATAGATGCAAGTCGGGAGCAAAACTATGGAGTAGAGCAGATAACTCCAGTGATATAAGTGACATAAATTCCCAGGAGAGTAAAAGTACTCTACATAAATCTTGAAAGATTTTAGAATGCCAATTTCGAGAACAAGTAAAATATTATGAAATTAAAAATAAATTGAAAATAAACTTGTACAATGCAAAAGCTTGAAACACACGATTAGGGAATTTCAAAACATTGGGTTAGATGTGGAATGCACAGAATCTTGTCGTACTGCTAGCATCATATTTTGCCACTCGCTACTGCCCGACATGGCGTAGATAAATAACATAAATCTGATATCAGAGAGGGGGTTCCACTTGGAAGGTAAGGGATAAAACCAAGTTGCCAAAGTATTTCCCAAATTTATAAAATACCCAAAGAGAGGAAGTAAGGAAGATCTGCTTAAATTATTAAACTGCAACTGCATTCTCAAAATTGTCAACCATTCCATCAATCTAATTTCTTTATTACACATATGAATATACGAAGATTTAACCAAAATAACTGAAGACAAATAGAATAACGAAACAAGAAGTCTTTCAAATTCAAGATTTGTGAATTCTCAAATCACACAATTCAGTCACTAAATGGTTAGCGTGACAAAATTGCAGTTTAAAAATGATAGTGCAGCTCTAAATCCGTTGTCAGCGTTACCCATAACTGATATATAGATTCTCAAATTCATAGTTCTGACATATTTCAAGTAAAATTAAAACTTATGCTTTTATAACACAAACAATAAAGCCCAATCTAGAAAAAAAAAAATACTAACAAACCGTTCTGGAATCGATAACAAATAGATGCAAATCACCAAGAATGCAACAAATTCTACCAATAGTATCTCATATACCAAAGTAGCCGAAAAAGGCACCTCTATGCTTCAAGCACAAGTAAAGCGTATCAGAGTTCAGAGAATTACATCCTATATCAGAAATATACACTCTGCCACCGAAGAAAGTTTGCAAGTGCAAATTTAAGGAACTGTTCGTTTGGTTGCTGAGAAAATGCTTAAGAAACGGAATTAGGACTCTGAATATCAGACTCTTCACTGCTAGCGAGTCTAAAGCTTGGTGCCAAAGCATAAGAATCAAATTTTCTTTTTCTTTTCCTGGTTTTTCTCGGCAGCCAAACCAAGGAATGAGAATAAGTAATTTCCAGAGAATGATCGTTTGATGGACCTCGAAAAAGTGGACAGCGCCTGAGTGGGTATAAACTGGGAGGAGGGGATACGTACATTTATTATGTCTATATATAGATACATGTATACATTTTATTTATTTATATTTTGTGTATATACTAGAACAAAGGAAGGAAAAGAATAATTAGAGGGTAGAGAACAAATTCAAATACAGTGGGAAGAAAATTTTCCTTCACCTTTCTTTTTATTTTTTGCCTATTTTAATTTTAAAAGTTACTCTATTATTTTCTTTTTTCTTTTTTATTTTCAACCGTGCTCCCTGTTGGTATATTTCTTGCTTTTGGCTTCAGCCTCCTTAGCACCAAAAAAAAAAAAAAAAAAGGTTCAATTATTGAAATGAACTCGATGTCCCTGTTGATATGTTTCTCGCTTTTGGTTTCAGCCTCCTCAACACCAAAAAAAAAAAAAAACTTCAATTATTGAAATGAACTCATTGTGTTCACAGATCAAGTATTTTTAATGAATAATGTTATATACAATTCTATTTTTCAATTTATTTTCTTACTCGAAAATATAGTTGTAAGACTCACTTTAACAAATTCATGTAAAATTCATTCACTTGTATTTAATAGTGAAAAAAGGGATTGAGAAATAAAATTACGTATATAAAAATTTTGTTTTGAATGTATACAAATAAACTTAATAACATATATAGTATTGTTATATAAATCTAGGCCAGACACAGGCTGGGCATTAAACACAAATCCCAAGCCCTATAATAATCAGACTAAGGGAGCCTTCAGGCCGATGGCCTCCCCTAATCTTCAACCTAAGCCTACTCTTAATTATACATAATAGCTTTGGTCCTAATCCATAATCCCAAATTCCATTGGGTGCTTCTCAGATAAATTGGACACTTCCGATAAATGACAGAAGGTAAATGCTTGATTTAGGCACCAACCATCCTGCCTCTTTGCCCAAATGATCAACCACTTCATAAGAATCAACAAATGCCAAGGTGGTGGTGAAATAAAGATATCTATGCTAAAGAACCATTGTAAGTAGTAAACGACTGCTCTTGTAAAGCAATTGTAAATTTTTTTGCACAACCAATCAAATAGCAGAAAGTGAATTCAGCCCTCCCGGAAAAAGAACAAAAAAAATTTACCCGAAAGACTCTCAAGCAGCATAGAAATGCTCAATGCCACCAACTGCCAATACAATTGGTAGGTGAAGAAAGCCTTTTACATTAATCCCAGTAAGCCACTACTGGGAATAGGGAAAAGAAAAGTAGGCAACCACAAAAACATCAAAGCTATACGAAACTCACATCACACGTCACCAGAACACGGCTTCACATATCGAAGGGGAAAGAAGTTGGAAAGAAGAGCAAATGAAATTGAAAAACATAAAGAGAAGTGTTCACTAATCCAAATTAGCACGCATGTTCCTACGTTACATTAACCGGCAATAGATACGTAAAATACAACCTCAAGGCACAGGGCAGCAACCAGTCGAGTTCTCTCCGGAACATTATAAATTTATATTATTCAACCGCGGGAACACCTAGACTGGCCACTTTCAAACTCACTACAAGACCCTGAAAAACCAAGGGGTGATAAGATTAGTAGCTGTTTTGCCATAGCTGTTGGGACTGCTTGGAAGGTTGGCCTTGAGAGCCACCGAGGGGCCCATCTCTGGGGTTTTGCTGCTGATGGTCCAGTGAAATTCCAGACTGAGAATGGTAGAAATTTGGATACCCAAGAGCTCCATAATTCTGCGAAGGCTGCTGACTTTGCCGAAATCCAGAAGGCTGCTGATTCTGTCCCTGGAAGCTGTAATATGTGCTAGCTGGAACAGCTGACATTGTTCTGGAACCAGATCCATGAACCCACATAGCTGAGTTCTCATTCTGCCCAAAACAGGGGGAAAGGATAGAATCAAAAAATTAATCTCTTCAAAAAAAAAAAGGAAAAAACTAAAGGAAAAGAATAATGCCGCAAAAAGATTTCAAGACCGCACGAAAACAATCGTTTAAATGATTTTAATAACTATTGGAACACATTTATCTCTACGTTCACTATTGCCTTTTGAGCCCACACACACAGATGCGTGGTTGAAGAAAGATCCAGAGCACCTTGATTTTTTTTTCCTTTTTCTTTTCCCCCCTAGAATAATCTCAACTGAATGCCAAAAAGGTACCTGCTGAAGCGAGATCAAATGATTGTTGTCCTTGTACTGAGAGCTTATAATGTCATCATATCCCATGGTTGTGGCCCCAGGGGCAGAAGGCGGGTTCATGGGGAAGTTGCCTGAAATGCTGGTTGAATTTCCAAAGCCACCATACCCGGAAGCAATAGCAGCAGACTGAGGCAAGCTGCTAACAGAAACACTATTCTTATATTGTGGAAGCACTGCTGCCAGAGATTGATGGTACGAGCTGTTACCAGCAAATGCTTGCTGGAAAGCAGATGGCATATAGGTATAGCTCTGAGGCAAGAAAGGATAGCTCATCATGTTAGCAAATGGCCCCAAAGGAAGAGTAGGCTGGGAATATGGGTGCATAGCTAGATGTTGAGGAAGAGCAGGTCCTGTAGCAATGCTACTTCCAGGCAGGGTCTGTGCAGTTGGCTGCGTTGATGAAAAGTCGACTGTCTTCAACGCCTGCGTATATAATAAATAACATAATTAGAAAATTAAACTAATATGAGAAGGAACAAATTTTGGATCTCTATATTTATCAAGGCTTTTTGGTTTTGATCTTTGATGCAATGGCATTCAACTTCTTTTTTTGCAGAATTGCATTTACTACAACAAGGTACACAAGTACAACCCAGGCAACTCAAAATTGGGAAATCTTGTTCAAAAATATTTCTTTTGTCATCATGTGATTAAAAAATAAATAAATAAAGAAGGAGAAAAAGAAACTCTGTTTATGAATGCATATCTTAATGACCAAAAAGTTTGGAAGAATTTATGGATGGAAGAATTCATTCTCTTTCCCTGTCCTTCGAAAATACAACATATATGACAACTGATCCCACGTATGCAAGCTCATACAAACAAAAATAACTCAGCTCAAATCCTGGTGCAAAACGTAACAGAATGACACCATTCCCATGCTGCATGCTCAACTAATAATATTCTTCTCCGGACACTAACTTTTTCTCTTTCCTCTGAATGAGGAGTCAAGCCCCCCTCATCTATAATTGTGAGACAGAAGCAAATGTTTTGATTCTCTTAAGATCAACCATCTCCAAGGAGACAACAATAAGATTACAAACCGATGGTTTGAGTGGTTTTTCCTGCCACCTCCAAAGGACAACTGGAGGGTTCCAGTATCACACAACATATAAACATACGGGTATGAGTTCCAGTAACACAACATACAAACATGCGGGGATAACAAATTATCAATTCTCCATCTTTTAGCTCCTATTTTTATTCAAACATTCGGGAGCCAGACATAAAAAAGTGTAATAATGGCCTCTATCTGTTTCATTTGAGGTAAGGCAGTACCATTATTATGCAGTTGATCAACTAGATTTGCAACTATCCCAATTCCCAAAGCTTATTTCTGATAAATGCTCTGAGAACAATCCGGACTGACTTAGCATTAGTGAGATTTGGAATAGTTATGAGGCAGCCATGCAGCACAGACAAGACAATTAAACACTGGGCGTATCCGATGCAGGCAGAGCATGATTTGTGATTAACTTTCCTCTGCTCCGGATCTTGGACAGCCTCAATACATGCTGGACATTCAGCCTGCAAGCATGGGTTTCATAGCATTGAGGTGGAAGATCTTGAGGGTCAGCAAATGATGATCATCAATCTCTGTACAGACTCGGTTGGTTACCCTCCTTACATGAGGGCTTGTGCAAAACCCTTGTTCCAACTATTCAAAACTTTCAATGAATACCTTCTTTTCTATTATTAATGTAGAATAATCCTACAGATTTTCAATATCCATATATACTTGTTTATTTTTCTCATGAGATATAATTCCCCGTAAATTGATGTTCAACAAAAAGCCCTTTTCCCAAAAACAATTATTTTTAATTACCATAGAACATGCCCCTTTATTTTGTTATTTTTACTTGAGCACTAGTAAAATCGTTTAAATTACTTTTCCTTGGTTTGTGAACTAGTTTAAATTACATAAATACATATAGTGCCATGTTGCCATCAGCATCAAGCCAGTGTCCTCTTCATCTTCTTTTTTTCATTTTTTTTTTCTGCCCCTGAGAAAATGATTTATCATGTCAACTGATCCGTGTCAGATACTGTTGGGTCTCTGTCCGTGTCCACATTTCTTACGAGGGCAGCACTTTCCTCAGTTTCGTGTTTAAAGTTATTAAGCCAACCTGAGCAAAGGTTCGTAAACATCCTTGAGGAAAAGAACGTTTGGAACTCAAACTGACAGCATTCGGAGGGACAACTCTGTTATCATGACTTACAAAGTTCTTCATCTAAGCCTTGAAGAGATCTCTTTTTAGTAGAAGCACATGAAGGCTGCATCAACCCCCCCCCCAAAAAAAAAAAAAACAACCCAACCACCAACAAAAAACCATGCCTTTGGGAATCCAAACTTTCTTGTTCTCTTTTGAGTTGTCCTAGTGCCAGAGGATCCTCTTATGCTCTTTTCTCTTCTTTTAGGGTGTTCATGTTTGTGTGTTTGAACAACCCTCAGTACTTTTCTCTCCGTTAATTTCATTTTCACATCAAACTAATCAAGATGATGCAATAAGATGCTTGAGAGCAACAAAAAAAATGAAAAAAGAAAAAACCGAAAATGAATGTACTACTGAAAAGCAAAAGGTATCAACAAGTCGGGAGAAAGAGAGTAAATGTCATCTAAAATTTTTATTCATGCGCAGCAAAAACTAACGACCACATCAATAGTAAGAATTGATTTGGTTCCAGTTGAATGCGTAATTGGGGCATTCAAAGCTGACTGAACATTGGTCTGGACTGTAAGAAAATTAGTAATGAAAAATAATATCCCATTTTCGTAAGCCAAACCCAGTTAGTTGAGGTGTAGTTTAAATAAGTTGCACAATACTTCTTGCATGTAATTTTGAAATGGCATGAATGTTTCAGCTAAGCATTCCATGAAGCTTGTGTATTTTATGACTACTTCATGGAATGCTTAGCTGAAACATTCATGCCATGTCATTTTATTACTACTTTATTCTGAAGTAGGGAAGTCAAAAATTTACCAAAATTTATGCATGAGCTAAACAATATACATGAAGATAAAATTCTAGGGAGGGTACCTCTGGCATGGAAATGGTTGAACTGCTGATGGAAGACACCATGTTGCCATATTTTGTTGGCATTGATTGTGGCATGGGAAAGGCTGAGTATTGAAGATCAATCTCTCTTACAGGTTGAACACTTGGTGCCAACAAAGAGTTTGGTAATGAGTTTGTGTATGCCTGTTGTTACAAAAAGTCCCAACAAAAATAAATAAAAAAGAGAAGTAAAGTCAGTATTGCCAAAGAAAATTACTCTTCTGCAGGCCTCAAAAGCAAGCTTGATTAAAGAAATAAATAAAATTTATGTAACCATCATGAATAGCAAGGATAATAATTAAAAAATAAAGAATATCAATAACTCTCAATCAAAATTATATTAATGACATTAAGAAAGCGATCAAATCAGTCAACCATAATAAATGCACAAGAACTAGTTAACACATTACAAGATGGGTCAAGCTTAACCATAATTTGAATGAAACAACAATAAATTGAATGCCAATTGCCTGATCTAATTAGTACCCATGCATCTAGGTCACTTGAATTTACGTAAATACATGTGTTTTATCCCACATATCAAACTTCAAATTAAATATGCATACAAAGGCATCCATTTAATATCTGTCCACAATGGTAGAAAATGTTAACAGACACAGAGATAAATGACTAGAAAGAGTGTAAGCTTAGTGTAGGCAACAACGATAGGCCATACTTAGTTGTCATGTTGAGCACACGGTAAAGATGCTTGGCTTCCTTATGCTCCAAATTAATGAAAATATGATGCTTGAAGAGAAATAAAGCAAAAGTAGCTCACAGCAGGATATGCACTGACAGTTGCATGATGATATTAATCACAACATAAAAACTGAATTCAGTTGATAAAACACATAAATGTGAAAAACAGTTGAACTTACTAAAACCCAAGGGGACAAAAAAAAAGTAATGTATTATAGATCATTACACTTGAAAAGGAAGCAAGATTCTGCATCTGAGAACTCGTCTGAGAATGAGGAAATGCAGCATTCAACTGTTGGCCATTTTCAAAGTTATAATGAGATGAAGAGGAGGGGTACGTGTATTGATTTTCATGTGATGCTTCAGTGTTTTCCTGTTTCAACACTTCAGATTGTGAAGTGGAAGATGAATCATAACTCGCAGCACCAGCACCAGTTCTATGAACTAAGTTTCCATCTGAGACAGTTCTGAGAGGCTCATCCCCATAATAATCAGGATTTCTGCAAGGAAATGCTTCATGAGATAAACTGCAAACAACCATCAAGTAAAATGAAGGGACAAGCAACTCCAAAAGAAGGGTGTACCTAGCGTCCGAGAGCCCAACTGATGGAGCATCTGCATCTGCAGATGCCTCTTCCATGTTACTTATCACAGGCCTAGATGGAAATTGCCCAGAAATAGCAGCACTAATACCAGAGCCGAAACTGCCAAAGCTCAAGTGCGAGCAGTCTGCACTCTGGACTTGCAGGTGATTAGGAATTATTACTGAAGGGTTGTCATTTTCACGTGGTGCCCCTCGGTCCTCCTGTACACTTAGTTGCTGCAAGTTTGATGTCACTGATGATACTGACACACCAATATCTTCAACTGAAAAGTAGTGATAAGTAACCAACGAATTCCATTAAGTGAACAACCAAAAAAGTTTGGGTACTCATGAAATAAAAGACGAAGAAAATGCTAATTGCTTCCATAAGACCAATAAATAGAGTTTGAAATGATTGGCATATAGAGTAACTCTCCCAGCCAGGTTGTACTGGGTTGAAGGAGAGTCACAGAACACATCAGGTGACACTGAGAGAATCTGGGGAGGACTGACTGGAGGACAAAGCAGTCCATGCCAGAGATAGAGAGCGAGGCAACAGGAATGAGAGCACAAGTGTTGAATGAATGAAAGCCCAGTAGGGGAGCCCAAGGGCCTCTTATATAGGACCTTGTGGTAAAGCCCAAGTAGGATTGGACTTGTTAGTGCTAAGGCCTATCCATAAGAGTCCTTGCCCTAGTAGGCTAAGGAACTAGAGTTCCATATGGAGTGGTCTCCCTCTCTTAGTTGGACTGGCCTAAAGGCGCTTTAGACTCACATGAGGGGCACACCGAGGCAAACTTTTTCGTCCTACGCCACCAAGGCACTAAGTCTCCAAAATTCCCACGATGTCTTCCGAACAAGTCGTTCAGTCTTACCTACGCTTGCCTCAAAGCCTAGGTCAGGAGAAGATGGCAATGCCGCTTATGACTTCTGCATGTGGCTAATTCGTGTCTACAGTTCAGTGTCCGGAACAAGCACAGTCACATGCTGTTCGGCATCCCGAACATGTGCCATGGCCTTGGGGATCGTGTGTAGGGCTTTGCCCATGCAAAGAGGATGCACATGTGTCCAGGCAAGTATGTAGTATATGCAGACGGAATACATTGACAAAGGTAACAGAAATGTGAAGTGATTATGCAAACCTAGGCCATCCACCAAAGAAAACTAGAGCTGTAATTGAATTATATTTTAATTTGTGAAACCTACCTATGAAAAATAAGTCTGAAAATTTTTAAAAAGAAAGCAAAGAAAACACATAAAGATAAAGGAACAAAAGGAATATCCTAGTACCAACCCCCCTCCCCTCTTCTCTTTCCCTTTCGCGTCCTCTTTCTAAAAGAAAACAAAGACTTCTGTAGTGCAACCAAGCCTAGGATGCAATACCTTTCTTAATAGAGAATTGAGAGATCAGACGGCCAGATAGATATTCCAAAAAGAAATTTCATGCCAGACATTGAAAATTAGAGCATCTTACCTTCCTCACGCTCAAAAGCATTTGTATGAGGCTGGTAGGAACCCATGTTTTCATATGTGTCACTATTGAAAAGGGAAACACCACCAGAATTGTCCTCCTGTATCTTCCTACTGGAAACAGAAGCAGATCCAGCTTGGTTTGCATTAATATTTTCAATAGCAACATCTTCTTCTACCTGGACCTCATCTTTCTGAGACTGTGGATACCAATTAATTTTATCGGAGGACAAGTGAGATACGTGCTGCTCAGAAGCCACAGGTGGCTCTAAGACGGGATGCACACTAGCAGCTGGTGGATGCTCAACCAAGGGCCACTCATCATTGGGAGAAACATGCTGGCCTGCACTAACTCCTGTCTCAGGGTTTAAGTCTGACACCTGAGAAACATAATGCTCGGAGGAAAGAAAATTGTCATGTGCTGCATTGGATCGAGGTGCCTGAACATGGTGTTGATTGACACCATATTGAGATGGGTTTGTTGTGCTGGAAGCCTTACTATGTGGCCTACCCATCTTAACAATGTCAGCCATTGATACTTGACCAGGGACTCCTGACCAGGCAGGTTGATATCCAGAAGAAGGCGGTGAGGATGACAAAATACCATCACTTGTGCCTATTGTCGTTGCTTTATATTCGGTGGTGACAGGATCACTGCAAGAGAGACCATAAAATGCAATGAACTAAATAAGCATTGCAGTCAGGAGATTGGCAAACAGATTGCACCCATGTTTTGGATACAAGTCTTGGAATTGGAAAGATAGTGGATGTGATTCTTTGATAGCTATAATAATAGCACAATAACAATCGGCTGAAAACTTATACTTCTTCTTCATGCCTCTAATTACTTGTAACATGATGAAGTTCAAATTGCAGACTGTCTGTTGTTCTAACCTGTGGGCCAGAGGTTGCCAATTCACATTAGTTCCTGCCATTCCAGATGCTAAAGATGAAGGGCTCGTGTAATTATTTGTTCCATTTTCCTTCTTGTATGCAGGTTTACCATGTAAAGAACCAGACTCTGAAATAAGGATACCAGTGTCAAGATCAAAAAAGAAGTTTGAAGAAACAAAAGAATCAACTCTTGCCCAAAACTGCATTTACATTCACATACCAGAAGAGCTGAATTGAGTTGACCCACCACGTCCAACATAACGATCAGTGCCACCCCTACCTCCACGGCTCGAAGTGCTATTAACACCACGAAACCTGGATTCTGTTGTATCCTTATTCTGATACAATAACAGAAGACAATTGATAACAAGCTGAATTTTTAACAAGAACTGTCACAACAAATCTAAAGCTTAATAGAGCTTCAATAAGCTTTTGCAAATCCTTTTTTCACCAAAAACAAGAAAAAATAAAATAGGACGCAAGCTCCTTATGCGTAGTAAAAAATGTGGCCATCCTAATCTTATGTTGTGACATTACAGAAAACAGCATGAAAGGAAGAAAAAAAAAAAATTGGCCAACTGAACTACACACAGTTATATAAACACACGTATAAAGAACTTATTCTCACATTATGGCACTGCAATTTCACATAAACTCACTCCAACCAGAACAGTAGCAAGCATTAATGGCAGACGACCAACATAAGCTTTAAAAAAGTGAAAGACAAGTATCCAAAAATACAAATCAAAGATTGGTTTTACATTTTCACATCCACGCACCTCTTTTTTCTTTTCTCGTTTGCTCTTCACCTCATGAAAAGGATCTAGACAATTGATAAACTTCAAATTAGAACTGTGATTGAATACCAACAAATACATAGAAGGGATACCCTAAAACTTTCGTTTGTATTAGATAATGAAAGCCAACATTAAATCTCAGAGCTAGCAGCGACGATAACAAGTGTAAATGATAATTTGAAGTAATAAGGAGAAAGAAAAGGATGGAGCAAAAATGAGAAATTGTTAGGACAGTAAGATCTAAGCTGCATTCAAAAGTAAACATGGTCAAAGAGTGCTAATGATGTAAATAAAATGAACATGGTGCAGTATGCAGAGCATTTCACTCTATTGAACACTGACAACTTTCAGGCCTGCATACTTCCTGTCCCAACTTGACGGAAAAAAGTCTAGTAGCTAGGTAGTACTAAGTACTCAGCAATAATCCCTATTAAATAGTGACATGTGGTGTATGAATACATCACTAACCTGGATTTATGGTGCAGTGGAGAGATTTTTAAGAAAAAATAACACATAGCAAAATCTAATATGATGTTGTCTTAAAAGTCTTCCCATTATATCATAAATTTAGGTTGTCGATGTATTCACACACCACATTTCATCATTTTATAGGAATTACTACCAAGTACTCAGTACTACCTAACCACTAGACTATTTTCCCAACTTACTTGAAAATGAAAACACTTCCTGTCTTGGCTAGTGTACTGATCAAAAACCAAAAACTTGCCTAGAGTAATTATTTTATTATGGGATCAGTGAATTGCACAAGACTATTCTAGTTATGCAATCCAGTTGCAATATCAAATCTATAGCGTGTTGATACATTTCTTCAGGGTTTAGTTTTTTCCTACCCATAGTGGTAGACTGGTAGGCAAGAAGACAAACCTGTTCAACCCAAGAAAAATCAGCCCTCAACAAATCCACATGTCATGAAGTCTATCTATCCGATAAATTTTTATGTTGCATTGAAGCATGCACTATAGGTGCCACTACTTGAAGCGATAGTAACAGATCAGACTGCCAAGCATGAACACATAGGTTTAAACCTGAGGGCAGCCCCAACATTCAAATGAAGGCCTGGTGTAGGGCTTGCACTCAATCTAACCGTCTTAGCACCTCAATTAGGTGATGGCATTCCTAGAGTAAACACTCCATGACTATAGCCAACAGGAAGAGAGAAAGGGGGGGAAATTAAATAACGGGCATAAAGCACGGCACACGTATCCGTAACTAGTAAAGATATCATGTTTAAGATCCCATACATATCAGAAAAGAGTGACAAGCATAGTGATAGAACATAACATCAAGAAAAATATTTTATTTACAAGGATAGCAGTGAAGGGTAACACATAAATAGTTTCACGGACAGTCCAGTTGTTTCCATTGAAATTCTGAAATTGGAACAAGCACCAACTGTAGTGTTGTGCAGAAGAAGTAAATCTTTTACAGCATATCAACCTTGATGGTGACTGATGAACATAAGTATATAGGATAACATGCATGTTTATCTACTATAACCACATATTTCAAATGAAATATTAACAAAGAAAGGACTAATATAACCAAACCTTGCATGTGCAGTTCAATAAAATGCATAAAATGTATTTTTACAGATCACGATACTGCAAAACAAATAGTGAATCGTGATTTCATTACAGGGAAAATGCACAATAAGGGAAGCGACCCTAAACCCAGGTCCCATGCTTCTACATTTTTTGGTGTCTATGAATATATATACACCTATTTAATGCACTTTTGAGAAAACATAATATCAATATGCAATAGGCAGGTTGTTTGGGTGTACGTGTGTATAAGCTTAACCAAAAAAAATTGTCAGTATGCAATAGCATGCAACATCCAACGACTTCAAATCTTAATTTATCATTATATGGTGCACGAAATACAATAGATTAAAAAAAAAACTACCCAAAAAAACCCTAATCAACCAAAAAAATTAAAAACCCTAATCAACCAAAAAATACTTTTTTTTAAGAATAATACAATGTAAATACTGTGCAAAAATGTACTCCCCTGTATGAGAACAGAGAAAATGTGGTAAAAACAATAGACGTTCCAACCTTTCACTTTCCCGAAAGCATACGATACATGATTAACAAAACTTCCTTTATATATATGCGTATGCATATTCTCCCCAATTTTCTCAGCAACCAAACAGAGCAACAAACCAAAAAACGTACACTTGGAAAAATAGAAAGAAAAATCATCTCTTCATCAAAATCACTACCAGATAAAAGAACAAAAAAAAGTATATATATGCCTATAAACATATATATAGAGAGCGAGGAGGCAAAACCTTGAGAGAGAAGCCGGTTAACGGCCTCGTTAGGGTCCATATTACATTCTTTGAGCATCACGTAGATCTCCGCCTCCGGACAGCTTACAATCTCCTTCAAGCTCTGAACCATCTTCCTCGACGCCACTGGGATTGATTGTAGGCCGCCACCAGTATTGCTGCTGCTTCCGCTTCTGCTACTCATACTTTCTTTCCCACTTTCTCTCTCTAGAATCTCAGATCTAACGCAGACCGATTGCCTCCTCTCTCCCTCTCTCTCTGTATCTCTCACTGCTTCTCTCTCTCGGCTTTGCTGCAGAATCCGCCGCGACGAGAAGGTATCTCTTTCCGTTTCTCTCTCCACTTTGCACCGAAAACCCTCTCTCTTTCCTCTCCTCTCTCTCTAAAAGCATCCCTCTGTAAATTTTTAATTAATTTCTATTTATGGGAACAACGAATAATAAGTGGGACATTTTTTTTCTCTTTTATTGTTTCCAATATAAAATCTGATTTTCTTAAGAATTTAAATTTCAAATGAAGAATTTAATGTAGTTTTTTTGAGTTTTTTTTATAAATTTAAATTTCGATAAAGAATTTATTGAATTTTTCAATTTATCAAGAGAAAACATATATTGCACTTTTCAATTTTTCAATGAAGAATTTAATGAAGTTCATTTTTTTAAATTAATGAAGTTTTTAATTATTATAAAAAATAAATTGTGCAATGCATCATCTAAAAATTAATCAATTTCAATCCAAATAGCATATATTTTTTCTAGGTCAAAAAATGTACTTTTGTGCCTATATTATAATTGTTACATGGTAGTTAAAGTTATTATTATGGTAAAATAAATATAAATTAGTTAAGCTTTAGCAATTTATCAATAAAATACAAATAACAAAATTTGATATTATTGGAGAAATCAAATTTTATAAGTAGTTGTTTGGATAATTCTATTTTTAATTTGTTGTGCAAAATTCTCAGTTAATTAAATGTTACTGAGTAATGTAAACTTTAATGTAATTAATGGCATTTTTACTTGTCATAGTAACATAATGTGTCATTATTGTGGTCTTTTTGAACATAAGCCTTGCAATTCTATATTTTTGTCATATAAAGTGTGACATATATATATATATATATATATATATATATACGTGGGCTAAAATATTCGAGACCCAATCCATCAGGGTAGGCCCAATAAAAAAGAGACGAAATTGGGCTATCCCAAAAATCAATAATATCACCGGGCCCAAGTGGCCGACTTGTGCCTAGAGTTGGCTAGCCCAAACCGCTAGCGGTATTAGGGCATTTAATGCAGAGTTGGCCAGCATTTAATGCACCAATGGCTATTCAAGCGACGTCAACATTCACAACTGATCAGTCAGATTCTGATACGACGGCAAGGCAGGACCTGAATTCAGTCAGTCGGCGACGAATGATGAGGTTTACACAGTAGGTCATGATCACTTGCTAGTAGACTTGAGGCAAAACACTCCAACGAATACACTATAAATATCGAAGCATCTAAGAGCAAGGTATGGACAGTTAATTTCAAGTAAACACTGCATTTATTCATCCTATTCTCGATTAAGCTTATTAACTTAATCGTCAGAGTATGATCGGCCCAAAGAAGGTCGACCCATTCTAACTTCTTCGTTCTTTTTACTGTGCGCTGGGGCTCATTGATGTTGGCTCGAGTGATCGGCCGACTTTCCCAAAAAAATCCGATTTACAATATATATATTGGTGGCTAGCTAAAACTAATGTTTATCCACAGCCAAATGAAAAACCACGAAAGATTAAAACACTCGAGTTATTCATCAAATCAATTATAAAAGATTTGATAGCCAACATAGATTAAGCTAAAAAATTATTAGAGCTTATCTAACTAGCTTTTTAACCAAAAGACAATTTCTATCTTTTTATGTGTTTTTAATTTATAATTCTTACATTTTCTACCATACTAAACTAGTAAAAAAAATTATAAGCTACTTAGATAAATCATTTTAAAAGCTAGTCCAAACGGGCTTGTAAATTTGTTTCATATCAGAGTAAAAATTGGTGTTTTAATTAGTATTTCACGCACGTATTGGGGCGTAAGTGGCTTACAAGGGTTGTGTGTTGAGATTATATATTTCCTACCTTGCGCGTGTGCCCAACTTGCCATGAAAGAGAATGTGAAATTCAGAATACAGCAAAGATGTTTATCCTATAGATTTTTAAATGTATGCAATTATTGTCATTGGGGTTCCTAATTTGAACTTTCACACCCATACAGATTTGCACTAAAGTAGATGACCAACTTGATGCATTGTTGCTACCCATAAATTAAAATAAATTTAATTTTTGCACTAGTTTTTGGAGGGTTTGTAACTTTAGGTGGGCTGGTTCAGTGGGTCTGGACATACAATCTCTAATGGGCTACCCAATGAGCTTAAAGAACACAGCCCAAGGAACTGTGGGTGGGAGAGTTTTAAGGTTTATTAGTTACATTTGTTACCTATGGTCACACTTTCTAATAGTTTTACATATACTATTATAATTTTGGGGTAGTTCTTTTTTTTTTTTTTAAGTGAATCTATGTCACACTTTTGATTTTCCAATGAGTTCAACAAGAATTGATAAGTCATTCAGGTGATGGTTTTTCTTTCAAATCATTAAAGGATTATTATGTAATTTATAATAGATACATACATCCAATTATATAACTTCCCATCTAGTCTCTCCATTTTTTATCTCTCATTTTCCAATCCCACTTTATATTTAAATCCCATTCTTTTTTCCTGAAAAACCATTGGGTACAACTATTGTACCACGTTATCATGCTGATATGGTGAAATTATGTAAAATGAACATGTTAAAATTATAAACTCCAAGAATTTCATGTTAGTTACGGGGGTAGTCTAAAGATTCAACTAACTAAAATAAAAATCTATGCATATGCCATAAAAAAAATAAAATTCATTTGTCATGATTTCATTAGCATGTAATACCACATCAACATATATAGTATCACTATTGTATTAAATATTTTCTCGATAGTGTTAAGTAATATACAACCATTCAAGCATTAAAAAAATATTATTTAAAAAGGTATTTTCAGTATTCATTGGCCTATTAAATTGTGGATGTAGCATTTTGTTATATCAACAATATTAATTTGTTGTAAATGGAGAAATTTTTGAGAAAATAAATGCTACATGACAAAATTTAATAACATGAGTATTGAATACCACTCTACTGAACTTTTTTTAAATAATGGTGAGATCCCCAGCTAGGTGGGTCCAAACACATTAACTGGACCATTCAAAATCCACTTATAAGAGGCCCATTATATTATAAGAGATGGAGAAAGTGTGACGCGGCGCTCCAAAATTACTAAATAATTTATTGTTCTTTTTTTTTACGAAACCCGTATATTTTTTATTATTGGGGTGGCCATCGGCCACAAAATGGCATGTCATTCCCTATGAACAGAATTATGTTTGAAAGGAAATGAAACGATAAGTGGTGGAGCTTGGAATTTTGCCAAAACATTTAAGTATGAAGTATGGACAAATTTTTAGTAGTACAGTAGTACCAACTAAAGACTGTTACTACTAGATTTAAGTTTTATAGTAGAAAACTCATTATCTACAAATAAGAGTGCTTTTATTAAAAAAAAAAAAAGCATAATATTTGATGTTAGAAATATTTTTTCTCAACTATAATTAACTTTAATTAATCATATGTGTAGAACCATTATACCGTTACACCATAAAATGCTTATTTGTTATTGAGATCATTGCCATTGTTTCCCAAAAAAAAAAGACAATGGCAGTTGTTAAACATTTTCACAAATGCTTAAAAAATGTGAACATAAAGGTAAGTTTTTTTTTTTTAATCTTTATAACTACCATTTTCAGCAGGTAAAATTATGATATATATGTGTGTTTGTGTGTATACAACTTATAAAGAGTTAGATTAGATGACCAGTAAAAAATGTTGGAACATAATAAATAAAAATTTGAGGAAATTTTGGAAGGAAGGGTAAGGTAAAATTACTTGGACTTTAAGGGGGCAAGGTAAAAATACTTCGTTTGGATTGAGGGGTTTGGATGGAAAGTAAAGGATTCGGAAGGGAGAAGTTAATTATATATTGATTGGGTAATTTTTAAAGAGAGAAGGGGAAGTGAATGGAGAGGTAAGAGGGCTCATTTTTTAAGCATTTTTCTTTACATCCCTTCCCCTCTAAAATTAGGAGGAAACGAAGGGGAAATGAAGTGCTTCTTGTTATTTTATTTTAAATGCTAATTATACTCATCAATTTATGATAAAAAAAATATTAGAGGTTATACACAAGATATATAAAATAGTAAAATTTTATTATATCATTTTCTTCCTTTTATTATTTTTTGTCAAACCAAACAACGGGAAGGGAATGTCTCCCTCTCTTCCCTTTTGGTTATCCAAACAAAATGTGAGTACTTCTCTTTCTTTCTCTTCTCCTTTTCTCCCTTCCCCTGCTACTCTGCTTCCGTTCGCCATTGGAAATGATGATGTCAAACTATCAAAATAAACTTGTTCATTATCATTCATTTTTTCTATTTGAAACCCCTGCTCACTACCACTAAGATGGTAGTTGAGTTAGCTTTTGTAGTTGGGCTTAAAATATCGCTCTTCACTTAATGGTCGCGTGTTCGAACCTATTTGCGGTAGTAGTTACGTGAATCAGATGCTACTAAGAATGGGTTAAATGTCACTTACACTTCGGTAGAGCTGCGGTGACATGCTTATTAGAATTTTCTATGTTAAGCATACTCATTAATTGATTTTAGTTTTAATAAAATAAGGTTGAACCTAAGTTAAGTTGAGACATATAAAATAGGCCCAATAAAGAGGTGATCTATGTGGACTGGGTTTATGTGCGCCTATTAGTTATTTTATGTTGTTAGATGGTTAATGTGAGCTTACAGAACCTATTTAGGAGCCCTTTATGAGAAGGTCTATTAGGGTTTCAATATATAAAGGCTAAGTCCCCTCTCTTCCCAAGATTGGCAGTATTCTACCCATTGAGATTTGCTTTAAGGGGCTTGGAGACAGAGAGGAAGACGTATAGCCAACTTAGAGTTCGATTACCGAATTGAAGATCGCTTCTCTTGGCATTCAAGATCATGGACCAAACAGATATGCTTTTGCACTCTCAAATACACGTATTGATATTCTTATATTCATATACATGTTTATTGTACATATTACATTTGGTATCAGAGCTATTATATATGGATTAAGGACTCAAAACCCATTGTTTTATGTATTCGTTCTTGACTTTTCAAAAACTTGAGATCTTGAATGATTTAATATGAAAAATAGATGACTTTTTTCTAAAAATGAAAAAGGGGCTTTTGTTCCTCTCAGAACAAGGAAAATTTCTATATATGGCAAACGTTCTAATTCAAACTGTAGAGAGAGATTCATCGATTTAAAGTTTTGTGCCTAAATTTCAAGTTTAATCCGAGATCTTGAATGATTTAATCTGAAAAATATATGAATCTTTTATGAAAACAAATAAGAGGCTTTTGTTCCTCTCAGAACAAAAAAAATTTCGATATATGGCACGCGTTCTACTTCAAACCGTAGAGAGAAATCCATCGACTTAAAGTTTTGTGCCCAAAATCAAAAATTTTGTTGAATTTTTTTGAAAATTCATGTTTTGATGCATGATTCTTGTGTTATATCATATTTTGATTGTTCTGGGTTGTATTAGAACATGTTTGAATGTGTATTGCATAAGAAATTTCAAGTTTTGGCATATTTTCAAACATTAACCACCATTTTTAATTTTAGGGTTCATAGAAACTCGTTAAAGCTTTATTTTTTGTGCTTCAAATTGTCAAAAACGTGTTCCTTCACTTTTTTTTTGGTTGAAACAGTATTTAATTGCATAAATTGCTGCAAAAATGTCAATTTTTGAAGTCAAAATGGGCTCGAATGGTTTTGTAGTAGATCAGGTTAGAATTACAGAGAATCGATCAAGTTGGTCCAGTCAGGTAAAAAAGTTGACCCAGATGGGTCAAGGGAGGCCGAACGAAGCGCACTCATGGCCTAAGGTGTGTGGGGGTACGTGAGACCCACCTTGAGCTCTTGAAAAATTTTAAAAATCATGTTTTCTCATGAGGATTCCAAATATAAGTTTTTCAAATTTTTTTGAGACAATTTGGAATTTTTTTTGGGCCTAATTTTGGCTTATTTTTGTAATATTTCAAAATTCCTGAAGAATTTTTTAAAATGGGGAAACATATAGGCATGTTATAAATGTCATGGTGTCATGTACTCTCCCTATTTTGGTTTCTACAATTCATACTCTCAGTCCTAACTCTTGGGTAATTATTTAGGCATAATTTGTGCTTAATTTTGCAAATCTCGAAAATGGTGCTTAATTTTTTTATGACCTTTTTTGGAAAGCTCATTTTGGACCTTGCGAACACATTGGTAATGTGTACTCTCCTTGTCATGTACTCTCCCTCATTTCAAAAGTTGATTTAGGCCTATTTTTAGTTTAATTGTGTAATATCTTAAAACCTATACAAAAAATTTTTGATGGCCTTTTAAGGAGAACTTTCCTTTGAACTTCTGAATTGTGCGCAATGTCATAACTTCTAGAAAATTATGCGCATTTTTTTGCATGATTTTTTATGAGTAATATTTTTTAAAATTTTGAACATCATGGCATACTGTACTCTCCCCGATTTTGAGATGAATTAATGGTAATTTCCTTTTAGATTTTATTTTAGGCTTGTTTTAAGTGTATTTATGCTCTTTCTTAAAAGCTGTGCATAATTCTTGGCTGGTTTTCTATGGATAATCTATTTACAGCCTAATGAACCTAATGGTGATTAGTACTCTTCTTGATACTCTTCTTTGGATTGTACTCTCTCTCATAATCATCCTTAAAGAGCCAAAATCGTCATTCTATGTGAATTTCTGCAACGTAAATTTTATGCATGGTTTGGGCAACATATATGTTATTTATGAGATTATTGAGCATATTCAGTTATACAAATGCCATAAAAATGTGATTGCGAGTATATTCGGTTTAAGAATGGTAGAAATAACAAATGAAAATTTAAACAAAATGACGTCATAATAAGGATAAATGGATTAATGTGGATGCTACTGTACAAAGGAGTGCACCTATTGATGTCTAATATATTATATGACTACAACTATTGTATTATTGCATGTAATCGCCTGCCCAAAGGAGGTTATTATCTGTTTTAATGACACAAATGATATTCGGTGACTGACCGAAGAATGTTTGGTTTTTAAGAGGTTTTATCTGCCTAAAGGGGACTAACTTGTTAGATACTTTGGCATTCTAATTTAGTGGTTAGCCAAAAGGGACCCCATAGCATGTTACACTCTCTGCTAAAAGAGGAGACGACAATGATGCATCGGGCTACCCTATTATTTTTGCTTGATTACGTTTAAAGCATATAAGGATTGTTTATTTCCCTCATTTAGCTAATTTGTTGCCTCTTGTGTTTTCATGTATAGTTTCTTTTGCAATTAACAATAATACTACGACAGTTGTGTTGTTAAATAGCTCAAATTATAAGAAGTGGAAGCAGAACATTAAGTATGCCTTCTTCCATGTTGAAAATAATGTGTCCAAGAGACCTAGAATAAAAGACCAGTCTTCCATGTTATGGCATAAGCGTCTAGGTCATATTTCTAAAGAAAGAATTCAAATGTTAATTAAAGATGACATTCTTATACCACTTGATTTTGGAGACCTAGACACTTGTGTTGACTGTATTCGTGAAAAATTGACCAAGACTAAGAAGAAAAGTGCAACACAGAGTAATAATCTTTTAGAGGTCATACACATGGATATTAGTAGACCTTATTCTCCTAAGTTTTGTGAAAATAAATATTTTCTGACCTGTATTGATGATTTCTTTTATTATGGTTACATTTACCTAATTAAAAAGAAATCTGATGCACTTGCAAAATTCAAAAATTTTAAAACAGATGTAGAGAACCAATTGACCAAAAGGATTAAGGTTATTAGGTCTAACCGTGGTGGTGAGTATTATGGCAGACATGATGCCACTGGACAGCATATGAGACCATTTGCCAAATATTTATAAGACTATGGGATTGTTGCCTAATATACTATGCCTGGTAGTCCTGAACAAAATGGTGTAACCGAAAGACGTAATCGCACACTTAAGGATATGATGACGAGTATCTTTGGGGTGATGTCATTAAGTCTGTGTTATACATTCTCAATAGGGTTCTTAGCAAGTCTGTTCCTAAAACTCTTTTTGAATTGTGGACTGGTAGAAAGCTTAGTCTTAATCATTTTCGTGTTTAGGGTTGTTTGGAAGATATTAGGATTTACAATCCTTCTGAGAGAAAAACCGACCCCAGGACCACTCGTTGTTATTTCATTGGGTGTCCAAATCATTTTAAGAGATATGGGTTCTACTGTCTTACACTTGGTGTCAGGATTGTTGAATCTCAGATAGCTAAGTTCTTAGAGTTTGATACTACTGATTTGGAGATATCACCGCATATTGATGAGGATAGGCCTAGCGAGGTGATGTCTATTCCCTTACCTGCCATCCAACATAGTGTTATGCCTATACATGTGGAGGTTGTTGATCATGAGTAGTTGAGGATTGATGCAACCATACCCAATGCTCCTGATCCTATTGAGCCTGTTCCAGTAGTACCTATGACGAGATCTATGAGACAAAGGAGACCTGTCATTTCAGATTCTTTTGTTGTGTATCTTGGAGAGAGTGATTTTGATGTGGGTCATGTGGTTGATCTAGTGACTTATGCCAGTGCTATCTCGAGTCTCCAGTCCAGCATGTGGGTAAACGCTATGATAGATGAAATGCAATTTATGACACGTAATGAAGTAAGGGAGCTCGTTGATCTTCCAACTGGCTATAAGTCCATTGGTTGCAAATGAGTATTTAAAACCAATAAGGACTCTAAGGGGCGGGTTAAGCATTTTAAGGCTAGATTGGTTGCTCAGGGGTTTACTCAAAAGGAACGTATTGATTATAATAAAACTTTTTTTCCCGTTTCATCTAAGGACTCATTCAGAATTATCATGTCTTTGGTGGCTCATTATAACTTACAGCTTCATCAAATGAATGTCAAGACTACTTTTCTTAATGGTGGCCTTGGTGAGAAGATTTATGTGGCGTAGGCTGAAGGCTTCATGGTCAAGGGCCAGGAGCACATGATGTGCAAACTGTAGAAGTCCATCTATGGCTTGAAGCAAGCATCGTGCCAATGGTTCTTAAAATTTGATGAGATTGTCACTTCCTTAGGTTTTATAGAGAACAAGGTTGATCAGTGCATATATCTCAAGGTCAGTGAGAGGAAATTTATTTATCTTATCCTTTATATTGATAATATCCTACTTGCGAGCAATGATTTGAATCTTTTGAATCAGACTAAGATGATGTTTTCCAACACCTTCGACATGAAAGATCTTGAAGAGGCATCTTTTGTTTTAAGCATTGAGATCATTTGTGATAGATCTCGTGGTGTATTGGGGCTGTCTCAGAAAGGATACATCAATCGTGTGCTTGAAAGGTTTAATATATAGGATTATAGAGCTGGAGATGTTCCTGCTACCAAGGGTGACAAATTCAGTGAAAATTAGAGTCCTAAGAACGACATAAATGTGAAATCCATACAAAACATACAATATGCTAGTGCAGTTGGCAGTCTCATTTATGTACAAATATGTACTAGGCTGGACATAACTTTTGTTGTGGGTGCTCTTGGGAGGTATTTTTCGAACCCTGACATGGACCATTGGTTAGCTGTAAAGAAAGTGATCAGGTCTTTATAGAGGACGAAAGATTATATGCTTGTATATAAAAGAGTTGAGAATCTTGAAGTAGTTGGTTATTCATATTCAGACTTTGCTAGAGTTGTGGATGACATGAAGTCTACTTTAAGATACTTTTTGATGCTTGCTGGAGAAGCTATTTCTTAGAAGAGTGTTAAGCAGACTCTTATAGCTTTTTCTATTATGCATGCTGAGTTCGTATCTTGTTTTGGTACTGCTGCCCAGGCTGTTTGGCTACGAAACTTCTTTTCAAAATTTAAGGTGATTAGTTCCATTGCTAGACTACTGAGGATTTTTTGTGATAATAGTACAACTGTGTTTTTCTCAAAGAATGACAAATCTTCTAGTTGGTCTAAGCACATTGAAATCGAATATCTATCAGTTACAAATTTGGTAAGGAAATGTGATAAAACATATGATGGCGGATCCCTTGATCAAGGGACTTAGACCTATTATTTTTAGTAGCCATGTTTCAAACATAGGAATTATTGGGTCTTCTGATGTACTTGGTTAATGGAAGTTGTTTTCCTTACATTATTGATTACACCCTAAAAGTGTAATCATAATCCCTTAATTTGCACATTGTTAGACTTAGATTGTAGTTAATTATCTTATTTTAGTTCAATATTTGATTAATTGTATTTTGTGTGTGCATTGTAGGTTATAGGAGCTAATAAAGGCATTTAGATGCAAAGAATGATCAAAGCGGGATCAAAACGAGCAAACTGGTCATGAGAAGTCCAACCCGACTCGATATTTTGGCCACATCTTTTCACTCCGATACCTGATTGAGCTGATTTTTGCGTCATTGGAAAGAAGATTTCAAGCTCTACAATTTTGCCTCTAATGTGCATCGGCTGAATCGAGCTATAGGGTAGTCAAATCAAGTTCAAAGTTGCTGGGTCGAACAGGAATGAATAGTATTCGTCCGAATAGTACGTTCGAACGGTACTGTTCACCGTTCGGACGGTTGCTGTTCACCCGTCCGGACGGTGAACAGTACCCGTCCGAACGGTGAATAGTATCGTCCGGACGGTGAATAGTGCGTCCAGACGGTTACTGTTCACCGTCCGGACGCACTTCAAACGGCTGTTAGACGCATTGTTCGGACGGTATTCGGACGGTTACTGTTCATCTAGAATACATTTTTTGTGTCCGAAGCTACATTTTTAGGGTTTTTTGTATAGTTTTTGAGGAGTTAGGGTTAGTTTTAGCAAGGGGGTGGCGGGAGAAGCTTCCAAGAGGTTGGTTTTTTCATTTTTCTTTATTTTTAGCTTAGATTTAGCTTTGTAATTGTAGTATAAATGTAAAACTTGTAGTTTTCTTTGATTGTATTGTATTTTCCTTCACTTTCTTGCATTTTCTTTGTAACCAAACACTCTTTAATTTCAAGTAATTTTTAACTTAAATCTTTACATGCTTTGTTTCTATTTTCGATGCTTTTATTATGAGTTTAATTAGCTAGATTTTGGATTGGGTTCAAATGTGAAGTCACCCAAATAATCCAAGGAATTCAATGGAGGTATCTTATGAATTAATTGCCATATTTTTCTAGAATTTGAATTTCTAGTAATTAGAGGTGGAATTTTAGAAAGCTTGAATTATTGACTAAGTTTGGGGATTTTCATCACCCAAATCGATAGTATTAATTTAGGACCCTTGATCAAACAAATACTCCACAATTGCTAGAAATTCATTTTCACAAATTGATTGAAGATACCTTAGAAAACTTAGGTTATTGATTATGTTTGGCTAATCAATGCATAAACCAAAAATTTAGTATTGACTAAGTTGAATCGATGGTATTAACCTTTGATTCCTCATTGAACATATATCTAATTCAATTGCTTGAGAATAATCGGTTTTCAAAGCTAAATCCTCCAAATCAAACACACTTAAATGTTGTGTTTGATTTGAGTCATAAACCCCATTGGAAGCCTTGGATGAAATTGAGTGAATGGATTATTTGAGCCCAATTCCCTTGTAATTGCTTTGATTCTATTTTCATTTTGCTTTATTTTAATTGTCTAGTGTTAATTACTTTAATTTCCATTGCATTAGGTTAGTAATTCAAAACTATCATAAAAAATCCAAAACATTTTCGGTCATTTTATTTTCCTTTTTATTTTAGATCCAATTCCCCTTTTTATTACAATTCAATCCTAGGTTAGGTTGGTGTGAGTTGAGTGTTAGAGCCTATATTTGGCTAGGTCCTTTGGGAGAGAACGATACCGGATCTTCCGGTTTATACTTCATCGCGACCCCTGTACTCTTGCGGAGTGCTAACTCCATTTGTAGGAATACCGCATTTGGGGGCGAGTCAATTATGTGACAATTATTCTACGTTGAGACATTTTCAATTTATCATTGGTCATTAAAATTGATAGATGGTTATTGATTGTTTTCATTTGATGTCATTTATGCATAAATATATATATTCTTGATATTTTATATGCCATATGTGGATGGATATATATTCATGATTTGGATATAAAGAAAAGTCTCAAGCTTGGTATACTTGAGCATTTAGGGATGTGTCTTGCATTTACACCACAAAATTTTCTTGAGATATGTATGCAAGACATGTTAGTTTCATTGAAAACTGTTGAAATTCTCTTGCTTATTGAATAGGCATACAGTTAAAGAGAATTTGAGGACTAATAGAGGAGTAACACATTTGTGAGATTACTTAAGGAGTGTTATTTCCCACTACACTATTACATTTGATCCATGTCGATGAGGAGATTGGTATTTGTGATCATGAGTGGTCTTACAAGGATTGATCGTGTATTGACTGCCTTGATTCGATATTGATTGTCTTGTTGGACTGGATTATTTTAGGTGTTGTCTTTTGACTTGACTTGGTCTTTCAAAATGTGGCCACATACAGTTTTCTTTATTGTTTTCAACTCGATATTCCTTTTTAAAGTTTTCAAAATTATAACTACAATTAATGTTTGCTTAAGTGGGATAATGTTAGAATTTTTTATGTTGAACATACTCATTAATTTATTTTAGTTTTAATAAAAACGGATTAAATCCAAGTTAAGTTGAAACATACAGAATAGGCCTAATAAAGAGGTGATCTATGTAGACTAGGCTTGTGTGCACCTATTGATTATTTTATATGGTTAGACGGTTAGTGTGGGCTTACAGAACCTATTTGGGAGCCCTTTATGGGAGGGTCGATTAGGGTTTCAATATATAAAGGTTAAGTCTCCTCTCTTTCCAAGATTGATATCATTCTACCCATTGAGATCCATCTTAAGGAGTTTGGAGACAGAGAGGAAGATGTATAGCCAACTTAAAGTTTGATTATTGGATTGGAGATCGCTTCTCTTCGCATTCAATATCATAGGCCAAACGGGTATACTTCTGCACTCTCGAATACACGTATTGATGTTCCTACATTCATATACATGTTTATTGTATATATTACAACGCTCACCCTTTTGGAGTCAATAGATATGGTTCAAACCGAATATTTCGTAGTCGGTGAGGACCCCTATGGTCACGCCCAATAGAGTTTCTACATTGGTCGCCTTTTTTCACCTTTATTAAATCACCAAAAAAATTAAAAAAAAAACCCCTACTCACTCACATTGCTCTTTTCTCTTTGCTCTCTCTATCTCTCTCACTATATATGTTTTTTTCTCTCCCTCTATTATTTGTAGGAGATGGAGGGAGTGAAGTTCTAAGTTTTCAAAACTCCAACTCCGATCCTTTTCTCACTTCCCCGTCACGGCCATTTGAGCACAATGATGACAATTGACAATTATCACAACCACTGCAAGCTGGACCACTGTCATTGTAGATAGGGCTTGATTATGACCTCGGTCGTTATTGCAGCTAATGTATGGTACTACTTGATCTCCAATTCCTCTCTAGCAATGCTATTTGCCTTTGTTTCTCTTTCTCGCAAGGCATAAGAGCCGTGTCGATGCTTTAAAACGAGCAAATTCACAAGAATGTTGCAGAATCGGCAACGTAAATCTGTAAGAGTTCGCTTTTTGTTTTATGAAGCAAGCTTTGATATCAATATTTACAACAACTTTTCATTATTTTCTTCTCATAGAGATTTGTATATTCTAAGATTCCTCACTCTTTGAGGTATTTTTCTCTTTTTTTTTTTTGCATATACAACTCAAGTCATAACATTTATGGAGTGTTTTGCCAAAATAATACTTTTCTACAAAATAATTTCCTATCTAACACTCTTTAAAAAATAATTCCCAAATTAACATTGTGAGATCATCCTTGAAAAAAATAATTTATTAGCAAGCTACTATAGTTTACCAAAATTGAATTTGTACCCAAATATTTGAAAATCGGTTTTCAAAATTGAGAATTTGCCATTTGTGATATTGCAACCCCATGTTAAAGAAGTCATGCCATCATCACACGACCCTACATTGACAAGGTTAATTGAGAAAATTGGTATCGATCTTAGCATTAGGAAGTGCGTAGATCACGGATTTGGTGATGGAAAATAAAAAAAAAAAGAAGAAAGTGAAAAAAAATATAATAAAAATACTTTTTTTTATTTTGTTGTCTTTTTTCACCTTTTCTTTTTCCTTTTGTTTTTCTTAGATAAATTTGAATTTCAAACATAACATTATTGTTTGTGTCAAGATGGGTGAAAGGACATTTACACCCCCACCATTTCAACTTCTCCACAAATATTAAGCATTCAGTGGTAAAACTTATTTAATGAATACGTAAAATTTCTACTCCCATATTCTCTCACTCCTGGATCCCGTCAGATCCCACCCTCTTCCCTGAACCCCCAATCCTTCTTGGACCTCTAGAGCCCAACAGCTTTACCTCCATGAATGACAACCTGTTGTTAATGTCGATTGAGGGACTCTTGATTCTTCTATTACCCTTTACTAAACCCTATCCAACCTTCAGCCAAATCCCCTCTTAATTGGAGTTCCACTGATAAAAATTCAATTTACTCTTTTGAAATTTTTGTGGGTTTTAATTGGAATTGCTTGATTTGAGAATAATTTTTGTATATGCCTATGTGTGTCACAACTCTGAATTTAATGTGAGTCTTTTCTTAAGGTGAATTTGGAATTGATACTATGTTTGATTGCTGAGAAGTAGAATGGGAAGAAGAGACTAGTTTTATTGTAAGGCTAAAATTTTTTAGGGCTTTCCCCTAATTTTCAAAGGAGCATTTTGAAATTACATAATGATCTTCTTTTTTTTTTTTTCCAATTGAATTGGAATTTTATTACCAATTTTTTAAGTTTCAATTTCCAAAGCAATTGGCACCAGTATATAGTAATGGTGAGATTGCTCTTAGTCCTAAGAAGAAGAAATAAGTTTGAAAATAGATATTAAGTGTTACAATAAAAATACAATTTCGGCAAACTATAATGACTTACTAATAAAATACTTCTTTTAAGATTGATGTTAGGATGTTAATTTGAGAATTATATTTTAGAGAGTGTTAGATGAGGAATTATTTTGTAGAAAAGTGTTATTTTAGTAAAAAACTCACATTTATGTATATGTACATGTACTAATTGTAAATATTTTGTAAATAGTACTCAACTTAGAAATTTTAGAAGACTTGACTCATATAGAAATTCACCTGAATGAACTTCGATATTGTTTTAGATTTTAGATTCCTTATTTATTTTGAAAATTTGAAATGACTTTTCAAAAAAAAAAAAAAAAAGAGGTTGTGAATGCAAAATTATTAAGTAAAAAAAATCATAGAACAAAGTTAAAAGATCATAGAACAATAATTATATACTGACACGTATTTATACATGCATTAGTATAATTCTAGAGACTTTTCATATAGTAGTTTACTTAGAAAGTTTTAAAAGACTTACAAATTCACTTATACGTAATTTATTAACAAAAATTAAATATTATTCTAGACTCGTTAAATATTTTAAAATTTTATATTTTATGGAAAAAAACTTCCATATTATTCTAGAATTTTTAGATATTTTAAAATTTTCAAACAATTTTTCATTAAGAGCAGGGTTGAATGAAATCAAAATTACTATCAACAAAAAAAAAGAAAGAAGACAAACTTAGATTTTGAGGAACAAACTTAGTGGAATCTAAATCAGTGATTGAAGGTTTGATTAAAGAGGACAATAATTATATACTGAAAATCTCAATTTGGTGAATGATGTATTGAGCTAGGCTATGTTACGTGAGAAAGCTATGACTAATATTAGAAAATATAAATTTTAGTATACGCCCAAGTTCTTAGATGGGTGCCTATGCAGGTGCATCCCATGAACTTCTTGTCCTCACTGGCAGGAAATCAATACACATTTTTAACTTCTTCCCCTCCACTTAAGGTCCATTTAGTGCAACTTAAATATAACTTTTTATTTTTTTATTTTGCTTTCTTTTTTGTTTATAAGCAAAACAACCAATTTTTTTTTAAATCTTTTTGCTTTTATAAGAGATAAGTAAAAAAAGCAAAAAAAAAAAAAATATATATATATATATATATAACTTTTTTTTCTTATAAGTTAAAAAAACCTAGCTGAAAAAGCTTAAAGAAAACTGCATCAAACTGACCATTAGGCCCAAAAGCTTCAGCTGCTGTCTTCATATGGAAAAATGCCCGTTTATTTGTCCTCAAAATTGTGAATTGTCTAATTTTAAATTGGCTCATTTATGAAATGTATAATTCTTGTTTTTGGTTACAGAAATGAAGTAGCTCCAAAACCTACAAAAAAAAAAAAAAATTTCTTGAGAATTTAGGCATGTCATTTCTTTTGAAACATTTATTTACGTAATTCAAAACCTCGACAAATAATTTTATTAGACAAGTACATAAATTGTGAAATTTTTTTTTGGTACCACAGCGGAAAGAAATTATATTATAAATAACTTATGCCTGTGATGCAATACAATCATACTTAGAATCTAGATATAGCCAAGTTGGAAAATCTAAAACTCACCAATGATCAAACTCAGTAACTAGGGTTTGTTTAGTCACCAAATTTTTTTTGTTTTTTTTTGGAACAAAGGCAAAGGAACACACATACCCAACAAGCAAACCAGACATAACTGCAATACAGAGTCCACAATCCCAAGCAACTCGTCAAAAATGAATTGGTTGGGGAGGGACTAAGTACAAAACCTACTGGAAGTTATCAGTCGATGTGGAACACAAATCAGGCACACAAAGCTTTTTTTCTTTTTGAAACAAAGACAAAGAAACACACATATCCAACAAGCAAACCACACACAACTGCGGTACAGAATCCACAATCCCAAGCAGTTTGGTCACCAAATGGGTTGCTCTTTTACAATGTCTTAGTCTGAAAAGGCAACCAATATATAAGAAGAAAGAAATTAGAGAGAATATGTAATGTACTATAATGTTGCTCAAGAGGCATCTTTTTCGCTGAACTTCTTCCAAAAATTCGAGTGTATCCTCTTCTAACAAAACTTTGCTATAACCAAATCTCATAGCTTCTTGCATACCCATCCCTTCTTGCTTCAGCCTCAATCTATTTGGCTACCAAGCCATCAATTATTCTCTTTGCTCCTGCCCACAACAATTTTCCTTCTTAATCTCGAGCCACCACTCCCAAGCCACTAAAACTGCCATAAAACCAAGAACCCTATTAAAATAGCTAGCTTTCCACAGCTTCCGTCGATCTTGAATTTGTGGAGGAAAGAAAAATAAAAATAAAAAGGTCAGAAAAAATTAAAACGTAAAAAACTGAATTATTATTTTTTTTAGTTAGAATAGGAAAATGAGAAAAAAAAATTAATAGGTATTCGTTAAAATTCATTTCTTTGTTTGGTTATCTATAAAGAATACGTATAACGAATTTCATTTTCCTTTCACTTGACAAACCTAAGATCCACACATAACTTAAATTCTGGGATTAAAAATTCAGTAAAGAGTAATTTTGTAATTCAACCTCTAATCTCAAATCTCCAGATTACTTATCTTGTTTCCCACGACTATTTAATCTGTGTGTATGAGATAAAAAGTTATATTACTTGTTCCGACTCCTTTTAAGGCAACATAACGCGGGACAAAGCTGATGTGATTACTAATCTAATCCACCGGCCATAGTTCCCCGGTAACTCTTCCTCAGCCATGGGACAAGTCCGAAATAAGTAGATTGCCATTACCATTGTCCTTAAAAGGGTCTTGGATTCAGTAATTGCCACTCACTATGAAAAGAAAACTGATTTAACTAGCCAGATTTAACTCTAACTATCAACTCATCTCCACAATAAGAAAAATCTCTATACAGAAAACTCACAATGTGACAATGATATTTTTGAAATTGTGGGTCAAAACAACTGCTTGGGTTTCAAGCCAAAAAAGGACAAGTCTAGGATAGTCGCAGTTGGACGACATCAGCTGGTGATGGTCGCCCAGCCGTGACTGCATTCGCCACCAAAAAATTAAGTAGAAGTTATAGAGAGAGATTAGGCATTGTGGTCGTTATATGTTTCTATGCATGCATTCATGTTTTCACTTTAGGCAGTTTGCATCTATGCAGATTCTTTAAGATCGACAAACCCACTTGGGAGTAGCAGGCACTAGGTAGGAAACTTTTGGTTTCAGAACTTGAAAGTACTAGGAATAAAATCTCTCTCTCTCTCTCTCTCTCTCTCTCTCTCTCTCTCTCTCTAGCTTTTGAGTTTTAATACTATGTAACAGTGCAAAGATAGGCCAAAAAGAGAAAGGAGAATGACAGAACATTACTGTAAAAATAAACTATCAGTTAGGGAGAACAAACATCATAATTGAATTCCAAACAGATCACTCTTTCCCCTTTTCCTCTTCACACACTTTTTTTTCCACTTTTGGTACCTCCCCTTGCTTGCAGTTTCAAACTAACCAATGCCTCCTTTCTCAAGTTTTCTCATATTCCATTTCCCTCTCTTTATTCCATCTTCTATCCAAGAAACCTCTGATTCTTCAAGGGGAGGGAAGAAAATTAAACTTCTCCTTTGAAACAACGCAACTGGTGCTTCTCTGGTTTGAGAGAAATCTCCTATGTTCTATCATTGTTCTAGACACAGAAGAAAATAGTGAAGTAGATTGTAGTAGTAGCTAGCAGAGATGGTTGCTAGAGTTCTTCACAGTTTCACACTCTTCTTCTTGTGTCTTTTCCTCAGTTCAGGTGATTTTACTTTCTTAATCAAGTTTGAAGGCTGTCCAGCCATAGATTTCCTACTTATTTTGTCATCCTTATTTGGCAAATATATATTGCTACATTGATTTTCTTCACAGGATAATACGTTCATAGATTTCTTAGTTTTTCCTGCATGAACTATCAATCCCGTGTCCAGTCATATACCACAATTGTTTGAAAAAAAAGGACAAAAGGGGTTGAGATAAGCAAGCCGCAGCTGGATTTTAAATTCGTGTAGTCGTCTACACGAGATTTAAAATCCGGAAAGGGGCTGCATAAGCAATATAGGGATTTGGGATTGGAGGTCAAATTGAAAAATTACCCTCGGGGGGTTTTGTAATCTCAGGATTAACTATCCAGGATTCCTTATTTCCCTTATCCCATCCTGGAAAAACACAAGGCCAATATGTACAATCTGGATGTGATTTGAACCTCTTTTCAATTATCAAATATTTTGATTTCAAATAAAAATGACAATAGCTTTTTTGATTACTTGATGGTCTGTTGGATGTGAGCAATCTATAGAAATCTACATAGATGTATTACAGCCCTTTATTCTCACTCTCTCTTCAGTCCTATGACTTCTCTGTGATGCCACACAGCAAACACATAATCTGAAAAAGTAGCATCCGTCAAACATTTCTGAAATTAGCATGATAATGTGAAATCAATACAAACTTTGCATGTACAGAAAGAAAAGAATAACTTACCCCGGTTTTTGTCTTCTTCAGATTCAAGCATTGCAGAGAAACTCCCATTGGAAGCAATCCGCCGAAACCAAAAGCTAGACAGTGAAGAAAGGCCAGTAATCTTCTCACCTTCAATATATAGTACCCAACTGGACACTATCCCCATTGTCAACCCAACAACTCCAACGACAGCAACTCCTACTGTAATGCCAGCAAGCCCACCGCCACCACCAACCACCACAGAACCAACCACAACTCCTACAACAACTCCAACCACCACCCCTACCACCCCTACATCATCAGGAGGGGCTTGGTGTGTTGCAAGCCCAACTGCATCACAAACTGCTTTGCAAGTGGCTCTTGACTGGGCATGCGGCTATGGAGGTGCGGATTGTTCAGCAATTCAACCAGGTGCAAGTTGTTATAACCCGACCACCCTCCCCGACCATGCTTCATATGCATTCAATGACTACTACCAGAAGAACCCAGTTCCAACAAGTTGCGTTTTTGGAGGAACAGCACGTCTCACCTACACTGACCCAAGTAAGACACATTCACAAAACTCCGGTTAATTTTCCATGTTTTTACCCCTTTTTTTCAGATTAATTTCAATTTTCCTAATTATCATAGCTAATAAGAAATTTCATAACTCCTACTTCAGAGGAATGATTTTTTGCATGTATAAAGTACAGATAATACAATTTGACTTTAACTTCTGAAAGTTTACCCTCGGACTATTGCAGGTTCTGGAAACTGTCATTATGCCTCACCCAGGACATCGATATCAACGCCAACACCAACAACGATAACAATTACACCACCCCCACCACCAGCAACACCACCACCACCACCCAAGTAAGTTCTACAAACCACTTCTAATTTGAGTTCTTCCTGTCGAAAAAGTAGGATAATTGAAAAATATCCATGTTTGCAATTACAGCACGTCAGTGAATCCTTACTCCCCAAGTGTACCAACAGTTTATGGTGAACCAACAGCAAGCCCCAGCTCAGCAGATTCTGTGCCACACAACCTACTGCTATTCTTCACCATGATGTGTTTCTCATATATTGCAGCTAATTATCTCTAAACAGAGTTCTGTTATTCTCTCTCCACAACGAGATCGTGATTCACTCAGTTGCCTGTGCTATCTATACAGAGTTTTAAGGCAGCACTGTGAATTAAATACGAGATATAAATCTCAATGAATTTTCCTGATCATAAGATCATTGCTATACTTCATCTGCTTATGCCTTTCATTTCAACTAAGAAGCCAGGAGAAAATGAAGAGTAGGAAGAAAGATAGTGGGTTTTTTACAGCTACTATTCCTTTTGTCTAATAGCTACTCTTTCTGCAGTTAGCAAATAACAACTTAGACCAAGACCAGTTGGTTTTAGGATTGCTTCAGTGCATAGACATGTACACTAACCATCAACCGAATCAGTGACCACAAGAGAGCTGAACTACTGAATTCAGTATGAGATACATATAGTAATCGTATACAAAGATATTTGTTGCTCATAATTAGCCTAATATGGAACAGAGTATCCTAGACAAGGGATCAGCAACCATCAGGAGGATCACAGAAATATATGTTGTATGAAACTACAAAAATGCAAGATGGCTACACTTGATTAGGCTTAACGATGACGTTTCATTGATCTTAAAAGCCATAAGAACTAGATGCTTAAACCAAAGTATAGACAAATATGCACTGATCAAACTTGCCAGTACCCCAACATTTGATTAGGCTTAACAATGACTTTTTGAGAAAGTTCACTTTTAGAAACAAAAGAATTGCATTCGAGTTCATATCATGGAAACCAAGGTTTCAGATAGAAAGTAGCAGAATTGCATTTAATTAGAATAGTTTACACCTTGTTCTTGTACATCATGCAAATGACAGGTACCAAATACATATTTTCTGCCCTCTAAGGTGAATATTTGTAGTTGAAGGTTGGTAGCCCCTGGCCCTTCCCAACCTTTCAAGATAGTAAACATCATTGAATATAAATGACCATTAATATCAGGTGATATAAAAAAATTTAAGCTTTGAAGAAAAAAGCATTTGTTAAGGTAAAGAATCACATATTTGAATATATAAACCGCAGCAGAGATATATAAGTCTTTGACCATTGAGGGAACCAAACCTTAACACGATTTTTGTGGCATCTAAACCTGTACCAAGCAAATTAGGCAACCAGTATAAGAAAGAGCAAGCAATTCAATTATATATCTTACGTTATTTTTAGTACTACGCAATCACTTACCTTAGGTTCATAACCTGATAAGGAGCCACAATCACCAGTACTAGCACTACAAAAGGCAATTCAAGTTCACCTACAAACAAGAAAGACCCAAAGCAGGATCCGTTAAAATGTTTCTCCAGATTGATTTACTGCAGAACTTAAGTGGCAGACTGGCAGTGAAATACTTACACAACTAATTATTTCATTATGGTCGTACTTTGTTCTTGTTTCTTTACTTCCTTTTGCACTCAACCATATGTTCAAGATTATGAATTCCTAATACAGGGCAAATGACAGAAAACTATCATTGGGTTTCTGGAAAGAAACACTAACCTCTGCTTTCCATTGAGATTACAGATAGCCACCTCTCACTATGTTCGAGTTGACAAACACTTACCAACAGAGATAACCAATTCTATTCAATAAGGATTAAAGTTGTCACAAGTGACAAGACACATGTAGGAGGATCCATTTCAAATGCCTCAGGGAAAGTTCTTGTAATTTTCCCCGAAGCATATGCACCAGAAAATTAAAAAGGAATGATTGTTCAGAGGTAGATTACATGAGTAAAAAAAGGAGCACCAGACTAACTTCAGAATAATAGCCCAACTGCACATTCATATTATTCTGATAGATACAGAACCTATCAGGAATAAAGAAGAAGAGACGAATAAAAAGGTCCAGGAATGCAGTACAAATACCAGACTCACGCCTGCAAGCCAAATTTAAGATGCTTATTGAGGCAGGGTCTTGAAAAACTTTTGCTTCATCAATAATAAGGACAATGATTATGAAAAATTATCTTTTGGCAAAAAAACAAACAATAATGCTCAAAGGTTACTTGATCCATGAAATAATGGTGGGAGGTGCTTGTAGAACAAAAGAAGGAACAAGGAAGGATTTGTGAATCATGGTTCCCTTTGCAAGCATTAAGACCCTAGAAAGGAAATTAGATAAACATCAGAACATAGACAAAGTCTAATTCTTGGAAAACAGAAACCAATTTCATTGTAATTTGGCTTTCAACAGCTACATCTTATGTGACCGCCAGCGAAAGTTGTACAGAGTTCAGCGTTTACATCTTCACTATAAAAGACTAATATTATGGCCATTATCTGTTAATTACTTTCTCAACAGTGAAGCGATTAGAACATAAGGTATAGTGATTCATTCATTAATTCTTCTGGAAGTTTAGTTATTGAGAAAAGCATATGATTCATCTTTCCGGATTACGGAAAATGAGAAGTCATTGAAGCTTATTACAACATATATATTTTTTTTGTCACTTTAACTTGTCTGTTTAGTAGCCTCACTCGCCCACGTTAATTTTTATTTGGTTCAAGAGATGGAAAATTGAGAGGAAGGCCAATGTAGGACAAATGGAAAAGGCGAAGTGGGAGAGGACATTGTCTTCCCCATTGTGTTTGTTTGGTTGAGCAGGAAGGAAAGAAAAAGGGGATGGTACTTACAACCATTGGTCATGTGATTTGAAGGAAAGGAAGAGAGAGCAGCAGATGCATATTTTTTCACTATACCTTGATATTTTTGTTGTTTGAGGAACAAAAATGTAGAAGCAAAACCGCTCCAGTGCTGCCTTCTTTTTCTTCCAATTTTTGCCATTTACATGTCGATGGCCTGTTGGCAGGTTTTTTGGTAAGCAAAGGAGTGCCTCCTATCGATCACCTTCAGTTTTGGTTTTGACGGTTTCTGAGGGTTTACTCTACCTCCATTTTTCCTTTTGATTCCGCTTTCCTGCCAGCTACTTGAAGGAAAATCCCTGCATCCCCTCCCCTTTCATCCTGCCTATTTCCTTCCTACCAGTTATTCTTCCTAACAAACAAAGCATTACTACTTCGATGCAGAAGTATGGATTTCTAGACAGCAAAAGATATCCATAGGAGTGGGTTAAACTCTACTGTAAAATTGCATGGTTGTAAACTTCTGAAAGATTCGACATATAAATTCCACTTACATAGTGATAAAAGAGTAGTTAAAAGTTGAAGCTATAGCAAAAACTTTAAAGGCTAAGGGAAAAATGTACACAAACTTGCCACAACAGCGCAAACAATCAATATTCAGAAAAGGTAAAAACAAAATAAAAGAAATATATTCAAAGAAATAAAATTGATGTCCAGCTACTAAATTCAAAGAAATAGGCTTACTGTCCTTACATAAACACAGTTTCTTTACGCTATGTTAGGATCTTGGATAAAATAAATGACTTGCACATATTCATCTTTTATGGATAAAGAAACAAAAATGTAAATTTTTCTTGGCAAATACCTATTTATTTTATTTTCATTATCCTAATCCAACCAAAAAGAAATAAAGAAATTTAGCTTATTTCATCTTATTTACTTTTCTATCTTTTCCTTTTCTCTTTCCTTTCCCTCCACAGATCTAAGGTCCAAACAAAGCATCAGGGTCGTAAATTTGAGAACCTCTCAAAACTTAATTAGTCGTATCTAAGATAAAAACTTCACCGAAAACCAGTTCAATCTCATGAATTAAACCATCTAACTTAAACATCTTCCAAAGGGTTCTAGACTATTTAGCGCTAAAATTTTATAAAATCATCAGCTAACATACTACCCAAAACCACAACATGAGGCGTGTCAATCATTTTCTTCATTCTAACATGGAATAATTTTCTTACAGAAATTAGCATGGTATACAGGTCATATGGAACTGCCAATTGACGAAGAGGGGGCGAGAGAGAGGGCTTACGCAAAGCAAATACTGGAGATCCACTGAAGGGTATGCGGAGTTAGAGGCACAGGGTAACAAACCGCACCAAATCCTCTCTCCTTGTGTTTCATCACCTCCTTACAGTCACTCGAAACTCTGCAAATATATACATGCATTTATATATACACACAATTCTAGTCGAAACAATTCGTGAAATGAGCTTTGATTGCATTGAATTTACTGAATGTGCACCTGAGACGGTTGAAGCGGAGGTGGCTGGAGACTGGAGTGTGGAGTGAGGTGGAGAAGCCTACTCTGGCGAGACAGATATTTTAGAGAGAGAAAGTATTTGTAGTGGAAATAGAAAAGCCGTGCGGAGGAGAGAGAGACAGTGCGCTATCTGCTTTCTTCTTCTTCTTCTTCCTTAAAAAATAGCTGATTAGGATAAATACACACTTATTAGTGTGATACTTTTTAGGGGTAATTTTACTGGGGTAATTTTGCTTTACCCTGTGCTTTGCTTCAAAAATACATTCAAACTTACAGTAAAACCTCTTGTCGTCTAAAGTAAAGTGAAACTGTTAAATTTTTAATCCACATAAATGGTGAGTATTTCACGCAAACTAAATGCAATTTGGCGGATTTAGATTCTCTCCATTTCATCTATTGTAGCACTGACAACTTATTAATGAAAAAATGAACTCACAAGATCTCTTATATCTTATTTAACTCATCAAACTACGTAATTTTGCTAACTATTTTAATTAAGTCATTTAACATTTTTTAACTATTTTAATTAAGTCATTTAATATTTTATTGAACTCTGTTTTAACTGAGACTTCCGTTAGTTTCGTTTTTTCATTGAATGACTTAATTTCAGCGCTAAAATTAGGGTTTTTATCCACCACTTCATTTGACGAACAAAACTGATCATTCATATCCTGAATTAAAAACAATCCAGTAAGACTATATCATGATCTAAATTAACCACCACTATACCTAGCAAAAATATTTATTTATTTCATTGGCTATTAAAAAGAAAATAGCGTATGACTTGTGTATGTGTGCCAAAGCTTTGCCAAATCAAACTCATCAGTTCACTCCATATTGCAAACCTATTAGAATGCTTATTGCACTACAGCACGGGATAGGGGATGGGGGAGGGCGGTGAGGGAAAACAGTTTATATGCGAGTTAAACTGTACATTATTACAATCTGACAAAAAAAAAAAAAAAAACCTATACATACCGTTTCTTTTGGCTTCAAAGCAAAAGAAATGAATGCCAGAAAGGGTCGGTGCTGAGATGCAAGGTAGGAATCTTAAGCAATTGTTTTGTGTTGTTTCAATGGGAAAGAGATGAATGCCAAAGGCTGGTGCTTTGAAGCAAAACAGGAACCCTAAGCAATTGTTTTTTTTTTGTTGTTTTAGCAGGCTTTGGTGGGAAATCTATACAAGACGGTGTTAATTTTGAAAAATATTAAATGACTTAATTAAAATATTTAAAAAATATTAAATGACTTAATTAAAATAGTTAGTAAAATCACGTAGTTTAGTGAGTTAAATAAAATATAAGAGATCCTATACATTCATTTTTTTATTAATGAGGTGTCAATTTCACGATAGATGAAATGGAAATCTCCATTCCAATTCGATCCCAATTTGGCATCATTTTTAAAAGAATAAAATGGCTCTTCTATCCTTAAATTTTATCGTCACTGTTTTTTCTCTCTCTTTACTCTATCTCTCTACCGCTATGGCTGTCCCACTAGCTATAGCCACTAGATCCACCACCAAGTGCAGTGGTGGAAACCCACTCAACCGAACCACTATAACTATTCATCACCTTCTCTCTCCTTCTCTCTCTATCACATGGCCACTGTCGACGAACCCATCTCTCCATCACCACCCATAGCCACGGTAGAGACATCCTGCAACACCAGCTCAACCAAAGAACATTCATAGTCAAAGCACTGCTCTCTATTCTCTACCTTATTTCTCTCTATCTAAAACTCTCCACCTTACATGATCCAAAACCCTTTTAGCTCGTCCTCTCTTTCTCATTTTAAAAGCTCCATTTTCTCTCTAAAACTGTCAACCCACCATAATAGAACACCACCCCCATCAACCTCAGCCAAACCCTTCCCCCCTACACACCACCCCCCCCCCCCCTCTCTCTCTCTCTCTCACACACACACACATCTGAGACCCACTATCGAACCACACTTCCCACAACCATCACTCTCTCCGTGTCTAGTCGAGAGACCCACTAAACCACCTTCTCTATCTCTTTCCTCTCTTGACTCGTACCCACCTCAAGTCTGGTGCAAAACTTCAATTATACACTGAATGGCTATCAATCATTTATATTTGTCCAAATCTGAGCTTGAAAAATTGGTTGATTCAAATACAACGAGTCATTGTTTGGAAGACGCAAAACTAATGAATTTTTATAAGAAAATTAGATTCCTAATGTATATCAGTATACGTGCATTTGCGTGTGTATATGAGTAATTACATAGTGAGAATCAGATTTGGATGAAGACTTATGTATATATATATATCCATGCACTGAGAAACAGTCACTCAATTTTTGGGCAATAGACAGTTAGATGGAGACTTAAGTATGAGTGGGCAATTGTGTTTTTTTAACAATATCATCTAACGGCATCCACATTTTCACATTATCTTGAGCACAAGGGTATAAGTGTAGATTTTTAAAGTTGAGGTGGTGAATTTATTTTTCATCCAAACCATGATGGGGTAAAGTGAAATTACCCTTACTTTTTATAGGCATATTTTACATTTTAATGATTAATAACCTTAATTTACTAGAAGCATAAAAGGGGATTAACCCTTAAAATTATGCTTGCAGTCTTATATATTTATTGAAAATTGTGTAATTTTTAGGAATTTTTTTTTTCCTTGGATGAAATATGTTTTTATTCATAAACATACAAGAAATCAACAAATAACAAGAGTCACCAACTAAAAGGCAGTTCTTCCATCAGAAAATTCTTAAATAGTACACTTTTTGGTTATGCTCCTTTCCTTGGTCTGTTTGAAAAGGTATGGATGCTAGCTACATATAAGTTTATAGCTTGTTCTTTATCTTCCCTAAACTTTAAATTAAAATTCTTTCTTTGGGCCAATTATTGATTAGAAGATTTAGCTTGTATGAATCGTTATTCAGAAAGTCTACACCCACTGCTTTAATTTGTTACTAAAAATTTTACAACATTATGTGTAAAAAAAAAAAAAAAAAAACCTACAAGCCAGAAGTGTTAGATTGAAACACAAAATCCCTACTGCCTCCTCTGTCCTACGCAAAATCCACCACGCCTCTTCCCTCCACGTGTTCGATCTCTGTTCTATCTCTTCGCCCGATGGTTCAGATTCTTCGAATGATTTTGACGGAGGAAAGCTTGTGATCGTTTGCAGTCTTGTGGAGGTGAAATCAACCGTTGATGGAAATTAAAAGAATTTTAAGTCTAATGTACTCATTTCTCATGAGTCTGGCGAGAAAGGTGTTGTTTTGCAGAGAACTCAAAAGGTATAATCCATGTCTTATTTGAAATTTTTGGTGAATTCATTGTTGTTGTTGTTATTCTTCATACTTAACAGTGAAGTCTTAACTTTCGTAAAGGTTTTCACGTTTCGAAGTTATAATTGTTTGAGTTTTGTTATTTACGATATTTATTCCTCTGCATTATACTTCTTGTTCTCGATCTTGAATCTCAAGTGAAATTATCGGGGGCAGCTTAATATTTGATTTTTTCTCTGAAAGTTTTGTTCCCCTTTGCTGTTGAAGTAAAATACAAAATTTGTCTCAAAATTTTATGCTCACTGTGTTGTTCTACTCAATTTCTTTCACCTTTTTTTTAACCTTGTTTGATGGCTTAGAGTCTCATGATTTTTTATTCCATGGATACGAATCTGAGCTTGGAAGGAATGGGGGAAACACTAGAAAATGCTTAAAGTTTTTCTTCATTTTTAAAGTTAAGCATTTTCCACTCCTTAAGGGTTTAAGCCTTAAGGTCACTTGATAGCAAGAATCTACTTCATTAAGAATGGTATATTCTCACAGTACATCAATTCTCTTCATATTTCTAGATAGATTTCATTGTTCAAGTTATTCGTAGTCAATGAGATACTGCAAATTTTGAATACTTTTGTTTGTAGTGATTCTGTGTTTTTTGTCAAAATCAAATCAATGGTAGAGCTCAAATTAATTAGGAAAAGATGAGGTATATGAATCAATCACTATAATTTTGATGTCGTTGGAGTATGTTCCGTCTACACAACCTCCTTGTTTGAGTGGAGACAATGAACAAGGAAAAGATGAGGTATCGAGAGGGACTTCAAAAAACAAAAAAGTGTGACGAGATAGATACGAATGAGGATGGAAATGAGACCAAAAAAAAAATTCTGTACACAGGGTTGAGGAACCGAAGGAGGGAATGAAGTTTGACACACCAGATGAAACTTATATGTATTACTCAACGTATGCTAAGGAAAAGAGGTTTGTTGTGTCAAAAAGAAACTTAATGTAATTGTGGTGGGAAGGCAAAGGTTACAACAACCAATTTGGTCAAACCACAGCCACAAACCAAAATTTAGTGGCTAGCTCGCCTTAATTTGTCTATATGCTAGGATGAAAAATGGAGGTTAAATAATGTTACTTTGGAGCACAATCATGTAAATAGCCCTGGAAAGTCAAGGTTTTACGAGAGCTATAGAGTCCTTAATGAACATGTGAAAAGAAAGCTATAATTGAATGATAAAGCCGGGATTAAGTTGCACAAGACTTATGACTCACTTCAGATTAAGGAGGGGGGACATGAGAACCTTCCATTTCTTCCAAAAGATTGTCGAAATCATTTGGATAAAATGTGACGACAATTGCTTATGGAAGGAGATGCTGAGGCAATGCATAATTATTTCATGAAAATGAAAGCAGACAATTCAGACTTCTTTTTTGCCATGAATTTGGATGACGAGGGTCGACTACAAAATGTATTCTGGGCTGATGCAAGGAGTAGGGCAGCTTGTAAGGAGTTTGATGATATTGTGACGTTTGACACAACATACTTGGTAAACAAATATAACTTGCCTTTTGCTCTATTTGTAGCCATTAATTACCATGGTCAGTCAATATTATTAGGATGTGGACTCCTTTCTCATGAAGACACAAAGTCATTCTCATGGTTGTTTAAGACTTGGATGACATGCATGTGGGATTGTGCTCTCATAGCAATTATTATTGATCAATGCATGGCCATAAAGAATGCTATAAAAGAAGTATTCTCTAACATCCGACACTGGTGGTGTATATGGCATATCTTGAAAAAAATGCTTGAAAAATTGGGAAAGTGTAAGGCATTGTTGAGCAAAAATATTAACTAGTAATATTTAATGGTACAAACACTTAACATAATCTCACTCATATAATAACATATCACATGAGTTCTTAAAGTGTAGGTTGAACTCATTCAAGATATAACATATTTCTTAATTACAGTCTCTTATTTCAAGGGAATACCCTTTGATTCCAACTTAATAGAATTGAATTGGATTGGATTTTGTGACAAATTTAATTTAAGTGAAAAATTGGGTTCATAAAAGGTTGCGATTGTACCCATTTGAGTGGGTTGCCTACGTATCCGAGTCGGGACAAGTCCGGACTGGAATTAAGTCAACCGTAGTTATTAAGAAATAATATTTAAGTTTATTTGTTTGAATTTAATTTGGGTGAACTATTTGGTTCACAAAGATTGCGACTGTACCTATTTGAGGGGGTTGACTGCGTATCCAAGTCGAGACAAGTTTGGACTGGAACCTAGTTAACTGTAGTTCTTGAAGAAAAATAATGTTTTTGGTTTAAGTTAGGTTTATTTTGAGTGAACGTTTAGGTCCACAAGGTTATGACTACATCCATTTGAATGGATTGCCTACGTATCCCAGTTAGAATAAAATTTAGACTGCAATCAAGTCAGCATAGTTCTAAGAAATAATTTATATTTATTTTTTTTTTAATTTTTGCTTTACTAAACTATTTGTTAGACTGATAAACAAATTAAGCTGTTTACAAACCATAATAATGGGTTTTTGTTCATGAATATGAAACCTTTTCAAATCTGATTCTCAGATTATTAGCATCGCACAATTACTTTCATTAGCCCATAGATGACTGACAATCACGGACCTTAAATTTGGGCCTTTTAGCTTGTAAAATATTCGGTAATCATTTAACTTGAACATTAGGCCTTTAAAAGATAAAGATCTGGGCCTAAGTAATTGGGCAAGCAGTCTGGGTCTTAAAAAAATTGTCAAGTGGACCAAAAGAGTTGTCCAGCAAACTTACAACATGGATCATTAAAAGACCCAATATTGGGGTCTTTAATGGCCTGGAGATTGAGCCATTACTGGGCCATGATTTCAGTTTTTAGAAAACTTCAAAAAATTTGGGCCTTAAAGAAATGCCAACACTTCGGCTATAACTTGGGTCTTTAAATGTGCTGGAAAGCTTCATTTGTTAAGGCCATCATTCTCAGCAAATTAGCATTTCTTGGGTTGCAGATATGAGTCTCAAAGACTTTGTAATTTGGGCCTTGAAAGTCCAACTACTAGGCCTTAAAATGCTATGAATTTAAGGCCTTTCGCATTTGAGTTTTTGGGTCTTTATTAAGCCTGCAATGACCTGTCACGTTGCATTTACAAAAATTACTCGAGTTTACAAGCATTGATCACACAACAAGTGTTTGTTTCATACCTTGCTGCCAACAACTTATTATTTTTTTTATTATTTTATTTCCTAGGAGTACCGTAGAAAACATTTGATAATTGACATTTCAGACAGTCAATTATATTATATATATATATTACCACTTAGGCCAAATTGAAACCGTAAAGGCTTGAAATTGTGATGGCATAAAAGCTGTCATGGAACCATAGAAGCTTAAAATTGAGGGCATGAAAGCCGTCAGAAAGCCTTAGAGGCTTGAAATTGAGAGCACGTGGGCCGTCTTTGAACTTTAGAAACTAAAATTTGAGGGCATGTGGGCTGTCGTGAAGCCTTTAGGACTTGAATTTGAGAGCATAAGAGTTGTCATAGAAAGCCTTGGTAGCTTGAAATTGAGGGCATAAGAGCTGTTATAGAAAGCCTTGGTGGCATGAAATTGAGGGTATAAGAGCCATCATAGCTCGAAATTGAGGGCATACAAGCCGTTATTGAGTAAACTAAAATCTTAATTTTGAACTTTGAGGCCACGAAGGGGCAAAAGTTCAAAATAAAATTAAAATTTTCAGCCATAAAATTGAGAGATCAGTATAGGAAATATATATAGAATCTGTATATCTATATATATATATATATATTTTTTTTTTAAATATAGAGTCTTTTTCGAGTTCAAAAAGTATTTTGTTTTCAAATAAAACTGGCTTTGAAAATCTATAGAGTTCACAACCAATTCAAACTCTAAATTTTTCTTCTTACTTTAAAAACCATGCCAATGTAGGTAATTTTTTAGAGCAGCAAAACAGAAAAATTGGAGCGTCGAGAAAAAGTTTGTAAAGAAGAACGCAAAAAGAAATCTTTTCAGAGAGTTTCAAGAAGGAAGAGAAAATATTTGTAGTGGAGACTGGAGTGTGCATTGAGGTGCAGAAGCCTACTCTCGCGAGACGAATATTTTAAAGAGAGAAAGTATTTGCAGTGGAAATAGAAAAGTTGTGCAAAGGAGAGAGAGACAATTCGTTGTATGGCTTTTTCTTCTTCTTCTTCCTAAAAGAAAATTGCTAATTAGGATAAATACACACTTATTAGTGTGATACTTTTTATAGGCGTATTTTACATTTGAATGATTAGTAACCTTTATTTACTAGAAGCATAAAAAGGGGAGTAACCCTTAAAAGTATGCATTCCAGTCTTATATTTTTACTGAAAATTGTGTTATTTTTAGGAATTTTTTTTTTCCTTGTATTAAATATGTTTTTATTCAAAAACATGCAAGAGATCAACAAATAACAAAAGCCACCAACTAAGAGGCACTTCTTACATCAGAAAAGTCTTAAACAATACACTTTTTGGTTATGCTCCCTTCCCCGGTCTGTTTAAAAAGGTATGGATCCTAGCGACATACAAGTTTACAGCTTGTTCTTTGTTTTCACTAAACTTTAAATTAAAATTCTTTCTTTGGCCCAATTATCGATTAGAAGATTTAGCTTGTATGAACCGCTATTGGTTTAATACCAATAATGGCAGTCGTTTCAGTATGTTAAGGATACATATGTACCCACGATTGAAAATTAATTAATAATAAATTTTTCCTATATATTCTGTACCATATCTGATAAATAGTAAAATGCCTTTGAAATTATATGGTCAATACTGAAAAATATGTCTTGTATCAGTGACAGTCACCCAAACTTCCAAATCTTTCACAAAATGCAAAGCTTTGACCATGCTTGTGCACTCAATTGCTCTTGCTTCCTTTTTTCCAAATAATTTTTTATGATTTGAATGATATAATCCCATTCTTACTATCACGAACTACAATGCCAATACCCACCATGCTTTTTATCAAAACTATGTTTTTAGATATTTCAACGGCTAGATTCCACTTCATCTCCGCTTGCCTCAAATTACTAGCATTAGTTATGTTCTAAATATTACAAAATTTGATAAGGAGTTCTTCGCAAATGTTACAACCCTATTTTGACTCTATCGTTGGCCTTCATGAAATTATCTATATTAAACCATATAAAAAATACAATGCCCATTATTTTTCATGTATACATTACCAAGATTCAAAGGACCATAAGGTCCATGCATCATATGCTTAACAACCATTGCATATAAATGAGAATTTTCATCTTTATTATGAAGTTTTGCATATACAACTGCATCATAGAATTTAAGCAAAATCAATTTTGCATTTAGCTTTAGTATGATTAAGAAGTGAGCATACAACAAGTCTCTTTTTTTAAACTCAACTATATAGACATAAGCTGCTACAGGTCCAAATATTTTCTTTTTAATCTTTAATTGCTCTAGTTTTGCTCTAAACACTCTGGAAACTAAATCTAGCCTATTTTGTGCTTTTTCACCATGACGCAGCTCTTATTTGATCTTTCTATGATGGATTGCATGTCAGTGTTATAAAGAGATCAAGTTTTTCAAATTTTTGAACTATTTCCCATGGCATCTACATATTGACGACGCATATCTCTGGGGCCTCCTATAATTGATGACAATAATGTGATTCGATGACCAACTTTAGAACCACGGTTTTCACCTATAGCATTGCTATCTACAATGCCTTGATAAAGTTCCGCTCTAATCTCCTTCTGCTTATTTCAAAAATAATATAATTTAGGAGTTTCAACTTTGATATACATGTCAACTACAAACTGCTACAAAAGGCGGCTTGAAAATAATAAAATAGATTTCTCCTTAGGCCTAATTTGTAGCTTGTAGCAATAATATTCACGACATGAGACCGTAGCTCTACTTTTCCTCCGTTGCTTGAAAATGAAATTTTATATAGAAGATTGTTAATTATTTGAAGTGACTACCTATAAATAACTTCGATAATTTTGACTATTATTTTACCCTTTTGTTTATTTTTGAATCATTTGAGCAATAGATTGCATTTTAGATAGACTGACCAATAATTGGCCATCACAAGATTTCAAACGTTTTTTATTTAGTCTCTATATTCCTTGATGCCAACCAGTATCACCACAAAGAAACAACAAAAGATATTAAAAGGATCATAATAACCAAAGTTGTATTCGACCCTATGACTGTAGCCAGAATGATAATACACAATAATAGGTCAATCTTTACATTATTCATTTTCATTATTTTCTATCCAAATTTCAGCAATTTGCAATGCTAATGGAGCATTATATACTCTTTGATCTAAACCACCATTGGATTTTAGAACAATCTGATGATTTTTCAAGTCTGAAATATTTATAAGACTTGGGAAAAAAAATAGAATATGGATTAACTTGTAATATCGCAATAAGTCTTTACAAAATATTAGGACTAAGTCTATTTGAAACATACATTCAATATTCGATTAGCTAGCTCATGCTCTATATCATAAAAGTAGAGCTGCAAATAAGACGGTTGATTATCCACTGGCAACAACTCATTTATATAATGATAGACTTGACCTTGAACTCTAAATTTATATACCCCTTTGTTTCTTTGACATAGATCCTTATCATATTTAACTCCAAATGATGTTAACGTAAATGTGTTGTGGATATATTTTTTGAATTCAAAGTAATGCTCTAAAGTGTATGTATATAAATTATAGAGATCATCAGGAACAATGCTAGACATAAGCAACACCTCTGCATTAGAACAACAAAAGCTATTCGGCTCAAAGGAGAACTTATTTGCTTGGCAATGCCTACAAGGCAGTGATGCAGGCAGAACATCTACCTCATGCACGATGTTTTTCTAAACAGATGTGCTCAAATTCTTCTTGATGCCTATAAATTAGGGAGCCGTATATGTTAAACACATACTCAAGTTGCTTGTACATTATATGAGTATTTGTTACCATTAATTTTAATACTTGCGGAGACCTTTTTCTTTTTGCTAGCCTAGTTGGTGCCTCTGTAGTGTATGTAATTGTCATACAGTATAGAAATACTAATAATATAGTTTTTTTAGTAATTTTCAAATACCTCCTACATTGATTGTAAAACCTATCATTTTGCATAAGAGGCAACTATTCAAGGACAACATCATTATAGTAAGATGTCGAACCTATGATGAACTTTATAAGTCCATGTCATTCCAATTAAAATATAACAATTTAAATATAAATACAATGCACAATAGTATAACATTACTCGCTTAATTCGAACGAAGCATAAAAGCTCACTTGCAACCTTCCCTTATTAATCAAATCTGTTGTTGAAATTGAAGAAGTTTGATCTGCTAGAACAGTTCAAGCAAGACATTTATGTAGTTACTTATCACATAACACACAATCTATACTATTTAATTTTATACATATACTTATATTCACCTATTAGTATATACCTCTCATCCCATCATCACACATCTCTTATGATCATGCCTCAATTGGTAGGACGAGCCAGAGAAACACCCCTAGAGCTATCATTCTTCAACGGCCCCTTTTCTGTGCATATAATTTTTTTTTTTGCAACAAAAATTATTCTTTTTTTATATATAATAATAATAAGTATTTTATTATGTGCCTTCCAATTTTTTCTTAATTATTTTATTGTTTTGAAATTAAAAATATTCAACAATCATAATTATCAGTCAACAACACAACTGTTGTCTTACCTCTTTTTTTTTTTCACATATGCTTCTATTTTTTTATTCCTCGTAACTCTTCCTTTTTTTTTCTTCTGATAATTAAGCATACCAGCAGTTGATTTTATTTTCTTCGGTTTTCTTTTTTCTTCATCTATACATGTATAATGCCATTTTTATTTGAACACATTTATAAAAACATAGAATTTTGAAATTCTCGCTGATACATTTTCTATATATAAACTTACCTATATCCACACATGTTTCTCCTGCAAACATATATTATGGTTGCTCTTTTGGATGTCCACTTCACTTTTGCTTAATACCTTGGTACATGTCTGTTCTGAACCTTCACCTCCTTTCATTTTTCTTCTTTAGTGTCTAAATCTATATCTATATCTATAAATATAACAAACATAAAAGACCTCATTCCTAAAACAAAGATTGAATCATGAAAGTTTTAAGTTATAAAAAAATTTTCAAAGAGTATACCCACATTCACACTTACTAAAAAAAATAGCAAAACAGAAAAGACTGATGAAGCACACATTAAACAACCACTAAATTACACATAACTAATACAAAGCAATATCTGAAATCTACAAAACATACAAAAGGAAAACACCATATTATATCCAAGCACTAGCCAACACAAAGACTAATTTGAAAGCAACAACTTAAAAAGTAGAAGAACCCATTCTTCGTCCTTCAAATCAGATTATGGACCTTCACAAACAGGGAATAAATCAAGTTTATATTTTAGAAAACAAACATCAAATAGCTAATATTTGGTTCCATCATTCCAAAAGAGATGTCTTAAAGAAAATCTAACAACATAGAGCATATACCAAACATGGAAAAAATCAAATATATATATTAAAAATAAATATTCAACAGCTAATATTTGTTCATATTGTTCCAAAAGAGATGACCTAAAGAAAATCTAACATTATACAAAGAAATATAGCAACCTCACAAACAAATAACCCGCAAGTCCAACAACAACGCATATTGGTATAGAGAACAAAAAGAGGAGAAAAAAGTATAAAAAGAACAAGGTTTGTACACTATGGTATGTGAGAAGGATTGATGCACTCTGCAAACTTTTTATGTCTGATAAGACTATTGAATCAATCCCTGAGAAAAAAGGAAGAGAAAAAATCGCCTTTTTTTTGTTCGTGCGTAAATAACAAGCAAAGTTTAATTCTTATAGGCTTTTTCTTGAGAAAATAAAAACAGCAATGTGTGGGTCAATATAGACCACACACGCCTGCTAATTGGGAGAGGATTGTATTATTTTATTAGATATAGATATCAATATAAAAGGCATAAAAGACATACATATATATCTTAGCTACTTACAAAGCCAGCTTTCGTTCTTACCAATATCTATCAAATAACAATCATAACAAAACAATGATATAAAGGGAATATTACACCCCACTTACTAATGCACCAAACAAGACAAGCCAAAGTAATGTGACGTGGACCCTCATGGCCTATTCACTCAAAGGGTGCAAATCATAAATATATTGTGCACTAAAAAAGGCATAATTCAACAAGAAACTGAGGGGTACCAATGTAAAATCCCATCTTGTTTAGCATCATGTTTAACTTAATAACATACTTATGAGTGCATAATTTTCTTAATCAAGTAGCTTGATTAGCATGTTTTATTAGAGCATGTTATATGGGGAGTTATTCATTTTTAAGCATGATTAATTAGCTTAATTAATCTTCATGCTTAGTTTATGTTAATGATCATTAATTAGTCTAAACATGTTTAGTTATGTTAATCATATAGATTAGTGATGAATTAGTGAAGCAAAGATGTGATAGGAGGTGTCACCTAGGTATATACTTCACTTAAATGAGGTGTGTGCATAAGGGATGTGTGTGTGCGCTCTCCCGTCATGTGTGGCTACAAATACAAGTTGTATCTATAGTTATTTTCTAGTCAAGGGAGAAGAGAGAAGAAATGAGCTTGTGTAGTAATTGTGTTTGGTGAGAAAGAAAGTAATAGAAAAAAAAAAAAAGAGAAAGGAAGAAAATGAGGAAGGGATTAAAAGAAAAGCTTGTGATTTTATTGTTGGAGTAATAAACCTCATTTTATACTTGATTCATTGTATTTTTATTGATTTTTATATGTTAGCATACTTTTGCATGCCATAAAAGTGAGATTGAGGTGAATGAGGGAAGCATGATTAGAGGTTTCAAGTGGAAGCCTTGAAATCTTACATGTTGTTCATGGTTTTGGTATGTGAAGTCATGTTGTGGCTTTAGAGTTTCATTTTGGGTTTTTGGAGGGCTTGTGGTTGTGTTGGGATGGCATGGGAAGTTGACACATTTGCATTCATTTCAATCATTTTGGATATTTTGTTCGTAAAGGTTGACTCCTGGTCTCTAAGCGTCGACATAGTTTACATTTTCACAAAATTTTACTCTCTGTTTCTAAGAGTTGACACCTGTGCTTGGAGGGATTGACACCTTATGACTAGAATAGTGAACACTAGCGTTCAAGGAGTTAACACCTGGAGCAAAGAAGTCGACACTTTTAAACTTTTGTCAAACCTTTGCTCTACGTTCTTAAGAGTCGATACCTGTAACTGGTGACTCGCCCCCAAATGCGGTATTCTTACAAATGAAGTTAGTACCCCGCAAGAGTATGGGGGTCGCGATGAAGTATAAACTGGAAGATTCGATATCGTTCTCTCCCAAGGGACTTAGCCCAATATAGGCTCTAGCACTCAACTCACACCAACCTAACCTAGGATTGAATTGCAATTAAAGAGGAGAATTGGATCTAAAATAAAAAGAAAAATAAAAAGACTGAAAATGTTTTGGGTTTTGATGATGGTTTTGAATTACTAACCTATTTCAATGAAAATAAAAACAATTAACACTAGACAATTAAAGTAAAGCAAAATGAAAAAAGAATTAAAGCAATTAAAGGGAAATTAGGTCAAATGATCCAATCACTCAATTTCATCCAAGGCTTCCAATGGGGTTTATAACTCAAATCAAACACAACATTTAAGTGTGTTTGATTCGGAGAATTTAGCTTTGAAAATTGATTATTCTCAAGTAATTGAAATAAGATACATGTTCGATGGGGAATCAAAGGTTAATACTATCGATTCAACTCAGTCAATACCAAATTTGTGGTTTATGCATTGATTAGCCAAACATAGTCAATAACCTAGGTTTTCTAAGGCATCTTCAATCAATTGTTAGGAATAAATTTTTAGAAATTGTGGAGTTTTTGTCTAGTCAAGGGTCCTAAATTAATACCATCGATTTGGGTGATCAAAATCCCCAAACTTAGTCAATAATTCAAGTTTTCTAAAATTTCATATCTAATTACTAGAAATTCGAATTCTAGAAAAATATGGCAATTAATTCATGAGACACCTCTATTGAATTCCTTGGATTATTTAGGTGATTTTCACATTTAAACCCAATTTAAAATATTAGCTACTTGAATACACCATAAAAGTTTGTAAAAATGAAAAAAGAAGCATAAAGATATTTAAATCTAAAATTAACTACAATAATAAGACTGTTTGGTTACAAGAAAAATGAGAGAAAATGCAAGAAAGTGAAAGAAAGTGAAAGAAAATACAATACAATGAACAAAATTACAAGTTTCTACACTATACTACAATTACAAAGCTAAATCTAAGCTAAAAATGAAGAAAAATACAAAAAACTAACCTTTGAGAGCTTCTCCCGCCGCCCTTGCTCAAAACTAACCCTAACTACTCAAAAACTTTACAAAAAAAAATCTTAAAAACGTTGCTCCGAACGCAAAAAACACAATTTGGATGAACAGTAACCGTCCGAATACCGTCCGGATGGTTCAGACGGTTACTGTTCATGACTGTTCAACTGCAGAAACTTTGAAGCATTATTTGACCACTTTAGAGCTCGATTCAACCAATGCACATTAGATGCAAAGTTGTAGAACTTGAAGTCTTCTTTCTAATGACGTAAAAATCAACTCAATCGGATATTGGAGCAAAAAGTTATGGCCAGAATACCGAGATAGGTCTGAATTTTCATAAACAAATTATTCGCCTTGAACTCGCTTTGATTATTCTTACTTTCTTTTTGCCTTTATTAGCTTATATAACCTACAAAACACATACAAAATATACTCAAACAAATATTTAACTAAAATCAAGTAGTTGACAATAATTTAACTCTAACAAAGTGCGAATTAAAGGCCAATAATTACACTTTTACGGTGTAATCAACTGGACAGGTCGACACATTTAACATTTTCTTTACAAAACTTTGCTCTCTATTCCTAGGAGTCGACACCTATAACTAGAGGGGTCAACACATTTAACATTTTTTTACAAAACTCTGCTCTCTATTCTTAGGAGTCGACACCTTATGTCTAGGGGTTGACACTCCTGTGTCAGGAGTTAACACTTTTTCTTTAACTTCCAATATATCATTTGAAGGTATCATCTTTGATGTTGATCCAGTTATAAACCACAAACATGCGTTGTTTATGATTAATTGTATAAATGAGTGACTCGACTGTGTTTATGAGTGATAAAAAGTGAAGATATAAGATATTCTTATTCGTATTGAATTGAATATCTTGTTGTGAATGTTGGTCTTGATTGTGAAAATTTAAGATAGTCTCATTCGTATTCAATGAATGTCTTATTATGTGTTATTGTGAATATTATTGTGAATGTGGGTATTAATTGTGGGGAATTTAAGATATTCCTTTTTATGTTGAATTGAATGTCTTATTATTGTATTGATAGTGATTGGTAGATTATGAAGTGGCATTGCATATAACACATCGTGTGCATATCTTGCATTGCATAGTTTGAATTAGATCACGGTGGTTAATCTTGATAACTTACTTTATCAATCTTAGCAAGATTATCAAAGAGTATGCTTATGTGGTGAAGTGCTTATGTGGTGACATTCAACACTACATCAGAGGAGGCATTGCATTACACGAGTCATTTCAGAGGCGACTGGTTATATAATTGTTGATGGTGGATTATTTATTGTTGATTGACTCAGTGTTTATTTATCATTATTTCTATACGAGTTTAATTATCCTGGTGAGCATGTTGATATTAGCTCACACCCATATATGTTGTTTTGCAAGGTAATTAGAGATGTCCAGTCCACTGTTGATGTTAATATTAGTATTGAGTTGCAGAGTTTTGAGAAACTCTTGTTAATGTGTTGTTGGTCCTTGACTATGTTGTATATGAGATAAGAGTGTTTGAAGTTTATTTACAGTTGATTTGTAATTATTCTAAGTTTAATTTGATAGTTCTTTTTATGACGTAGTTGCGGAGGATTATGTGATGATTTATTTATATAATAATGTTAGTTATCCTATTAATATTTCTATCATTGAGGATTGTCGTGAGGTTTCGCTTACATGTTGTTAACTTGTGCGATCATGTCCATCCTAAGATGACGTTAATGACGTCTAATTAGAAGCGGGTGTGACAACCAATCTCACAAACAAAAAACACACAAACCCAACAACACAGAATGGTATAGAAAACAAAAAGAGGAGAAAAAAAGTATTAAAAGAAGAGGGTTTGTACACTGTGGTAGGTGAGAAGGACTAATGCACTCTACAAACTCTTTATGTCTATCACGCCCCGATTTTTGAGGTCAAAGGTCTTTTCGGCTTGGAGACAAAAGCACGAAACTTTGTCACTAGAACTCATCCTCCTAGAAGGACGAGTGCGACTAGGTTTGAATTGATTTGGTAAAGGGCTTTTTAGAAAAATAGGAGCCGCCACCTAACTTGATTAAGGTGAGTTAGGACATCTAAAACTAAGCATAATCCGAAGATTAAACTTAGGATTTTTGAAGAAGGTTTGAAAAACTCCCTCAAGAGAGGGTTTTCAAGAAGATAGGTTGTTTGGCAACCTTTAGAGAGTTTTAAGGTCTTTTGGAAAATAACTCCATTTTGGTCTTCCGAGAACAAAAATCTTTGGTCCAGGGGTTGGTTACGAGTGGGGAAGATATCCTAAGATTATCACCCTATCCCGCCCTTTCGGTACCTACATGTCTAATCACCCTTTTGTTCACTCACTAGAATAATCGGTTATCATTGTCCACTTTTTATCCACTTTAGAATTTTTGAAAATGGGGTATAGTCATCGCTTTGTGAATGGACAATGCATGATGCAAGTTTTGGAAGAAGTTTGAAAACATGAAAATTTTGAAGGAGTTTGAAATAAAAACTTTAAATTGATTGAAACTTTTTAAAAGGGGATTGGAGTTGAAATTGAAGTTATGATCGCACCATTTTAGGTTGCCTACGTATCTCATTTGGCGAGAATCAGGTCATTCGTAGTTCGGCCAAGAGCACGATGGAAAATAGGCGCATTAGGGCCTTTGGAATGTTTTGAAGACCTATTGAGGTCTTTTGAAAATTTGAAGACACTTTGAGGTCTTTGAAAAAAATTGAGGACGCTTTGTGGTCTTTAGAAGAAGAGAACTTAAGAGTTTTAGAAAAAGGCCTTTGAGATAGGACTTAGGATGCTTGAAATGTTTTGAAATTGCATTGTGGAGCATTTCGAAATGAAACTTTGGGGACTCTTAAAAGGGGGTTTTGAAATGTATTTGAAATAACTCAAGGGAGTTTTGGAAATGGTTTGAGATAACTCAAGAGAGTTTTGAAAATGTTTTGAAGTTTTGTTTGAAAACTAAGGAAGTAAGATTTTGGAATGTCAAAAAGTTTTCGAAAATGGTTTTTGAATGCGTCTAGGACTTTGAAATTCTAATATGGACAACCTTTGAGGTTGTTCTTGATATGTCACCTTCCCTTGGAATCCCTAACCATGAGAAGGATAGAGACACCTTATGGTTGTGAATTCTTGAAAGCATTCTTAAATATGGAGTGTAGGAGATTTTGAAAGAATTAGTTATGAGAATAGTTTTAAACAGGGAGAACCTTTAAAAAGGGTCCATGAGTTGGAACCTTAAAGTATACTCAACTAGGTTGGGTTGACCCATGGTTAGGGGTGACCTAAGATTAACTAATATCGGTTAGGTTAACCTAGGGTTAGGGTGACCTAAGGTTGGATAACTAGGGTCAAGTTAACCTAGGGTTGGATAATTAAGATCTAGTTAACCTAGGGTTGGATAACTAGGGTCAAGTTAATCTTGGATTGGATAACTAGGGTCAAGTTACCCTAAGATTGAATTGGAAGATGATTTTGAAAGGTTATTTGATGCACTTTTGGAAAGAGTTTTGAAAAACAAAACATGTTATGCGGCTTTGGTAGGCAACCTTTTTGAAGATCATTTTCATAAAAATTTTGACTCTAACCAAGAGTATGGTTTGTATGGGTGGTGCTTGGAGACCATTTCAAATAAGGTTTCGTCATGACCATTATAACCATTATCTTAACCAGAGTATAGGGGGTCCAAAAATCAACATGATGATAGTAACTTTTCGAAACGCCATTTCTAATGCAAAAATGGAGAGAATGAATTTTTGAAAACCATTTTTGGAAAAGGATTTTGAAAGCCATTTTTGAAAGAGACCATTCCATCAAGGGAGGGTTCCTATGGCCAAATAAAAGGGAGACCACTCAAGAGAGGGTTCCATGGGGCCATTCCAATAACTAAACTTAAAAGAATGGAAACCTTGAAAATTAGAGAGATAGAAAATGATTCTTATGCAAGTTAAAGTGCAATAATGCCAAAGTGAGAGTTAGGGAGTTAGTGGGGAATTTTCTAATGCATGATTTCTAAGGTCTCATCCTAAGTTTTAAGGAGCCAACTCTTGGAACTATTTTGAGAGGGGTATTGAACTTGAAATTGACATGGAGATAAGAATAATGCAAACTTTGTAGAATATGATCATAAACACAAGAATGAAGCCAAGCATACAAAACATGATCCAAAATAGCAAAATGTAAAAGGTCATGAATACATACAAGGCTTTAGGCTACACCACATAAACAAGGGGCTCCTAGGCCATATTATCTTAAAGTAGGCTAGTGAGAGATCTCCCTACGCGGTGGCTCTCACTAGCTTTCCTCTAGGCATGAACTAAGAGCCCTCTTGGCTCAAGCATGCAAGAAATGGGGGGTTAAAGATGGGGGTTAAAATAGAGAATAGCTTAAGTAGGCTAGGAGGGAGAAGAGAAGAGTGGGGGAAGACAAAAATGTGAAAGAGATACCACATTTTGCCTTCAACACACTTGTAGTCTTCTATGGAGGCCTTGACTTGAACTTGAATAACTTCAAGAAGGCTTGAAGGGCTAGAAGGAAGTGTTTAATGGTGTATAAGGCCTTGTAGGTAAAGTGTATAAGCTTGAGGGAGGTGGAATCTAGCCTAAGTGTTGGATGAGGAGATTATATATGGAGATTCGAGGTTCTGGAGCAGTTTCAGTAGGGTTTCACATCAATTTCGAAGTTGGAATATGCAAAGGGGGGGTGCTGGTATTTATAGGCAACCTGGAATAGGCTTGGCGCATGTGCTACATGCGCTGGGCCAAATTTTGGCTTGGCGTATGTCGCACATGCGCTAGTATTGTTCCATTGCCAGGATGACAAGTGACACTCATTGTACTGGTTAAATCTCGACGGTTGATCGAAATTTGGTCGATCTGATCAAAATTTGGGCGCATGTTGTATACGCTCCGTCATCGGGAAGGTTCGTTTAACCTTTGTCTCGATAATTGAGCCAACTGGGAAGGTTTCGGAGAAATCGGTCACACCCACAATGTTCTCCTAGGGTTTTTCACGAACTTTCATGTTTTTTGATAGTTAAAATGATGTTCGAAAGTGTGAGATATCATCTCGAAAAATTTGCATAAAATGGCATCTTTGTGGAGCATCTATGATATGCTTCGTGGGTGTTCGAAAGTAGCTATTTTTGTGTTGCATGATCAAGGCTTTCGGGAAGTTATCTCTTTGATCGGGTCATACTGATGGAAAGTACTCTGAAAGTACTTTCGAGAATTCCCTAAATTACGCATTTCTCAAGTCGTTTGATGGTGCGTTTCAATCAGGGAATCGAAGAAAAAGTTAACCTTGGTGGAGCGTTTGCGAGACGCTCCAGGGGTTGCTGAAAGTGGCATTGTTGGAGCCATACAATGGGGGGACTTTGGGAAGTGATCTATCTGATCGAGCAGTATCGATGGAAAGATCTATGAAAGAATTTTAAGAAATTTCCTGATTTATGTTTTTCTCAAGTCGTTTGACGATGCGTTATAACTAGAGAATCAGGAGGAACGGGAATTTTGGCGGAGCGTCTGTGAGACACTCCAGGGAACTTTTATCGATTTGCGGGCATTTAATGTCATGAGGTCTTCCTTAAGTTAAACGGGGGCTCATGACGAGATCCGTCGTCTAATAACCAAGGACCCGTGTTGTTTTTGGGGCGCGTTCGTGTTGTCAGGGGTAAAACAGTTATTTTGGCCGAGTTTGGTTAGAAATGATCTGGAATGGATTGTAGTGACATGTTAAGCGTGCCGGGTCATTCTGAAATGATCCTAGGAGAGTCTTTTACCGTTCGGTGGGATTTGTACAATGCTGGGGTGTTCAGAGGCAAAACAATCATTTTGGCTGGGTTTGCTGAAATGGGATCGAACTTGGACCAGATGGCGTGCAGAATACGCCTATCCATTTAGTAACATTTTGGAAGGGCAGACTTACCGTTTTGAGGGATTTTGAGTTTTCTCAAAACGTGCCTGGAGGCTCAAAGGGCAGATTTGGTCATTTTTCACTAAGTCAGGCTAGCAGGTGTTGGTGTTGACCTAGGTGTTAGTTCCCGAGGCCGCCCAGTCTTGAAAAACTACCTGTGTGGTGTTGATTCCTAAGAACGCTTGGTCTTAGAGAGTTGCCTGTAGGGTGGTGTTGGTTCCTGAGAACGCCTGGTCTCAGAAAGCTACCTGGAAGGATAGTGTTGGTCTCAGAGAACTACCAAATGACGAACATTCTACATTGGCGGGCTAGTAGGCGCCAGAAGTGAACCGTTTGAAATTTGATAAGGTGTTGATCCCCGAGATCGCCCTATCTCGGGAAGCTACCTGGATGGCGTTGGTTTCCGAGACCGCCTGGTCTGGAAAACTGCTTGGAACGATGGTGCTTATGGCTCCAGCGAGCCCTTGTGGGCATGAGAAGCGATCAGTTGACTGGATTGGAGATTGAAAGGCTTATCTTGAGCTTGCATGCATTGTGATTGTTTGAGAATTAGATCTAATCGGGCCAGAGATTGCCGAGCGGGCAAAAATGAGGTGTTTACAATGTTTGAGAAGACTATTGAATCAATCCTTGAGAAGAAAAAAGGAGAAAAAATCGCATTTTTTTTTGTTCGTGCATAAATAACTAGCAAAGTTTAATTCTTACAGACTTTTTTATTAGAAGATAAAAACAGCAGTGCGTGGGTTAATATAGACCACACACGTATGATAATTGGGAGAGGATTATATTATTTTATTAGACATAAATTTCAATATAAAAAGGACAAAAATTATATATATATATATCTTAGCTACTTACAAAAGTCAAGCTTTTGTTCTTACCCATATCTTGCAAATAACAATTAAAACAAAACAAGAATATAAAGGAAATATTACAACTCACTTATTAATGCACCAAACAAGACAAGCCGAAGCACTGTGACGTGAACGCTCACGGTCTATTTGCTCAAAGCGTGAAAATCGTAAATACACTCTGCACTCAAAAAGGCCAAATTCAACAAGAAACTGAGGGGCAAAAAGGTCCAAACCTGCAAAAACCATGGGGCAAAAAGGTCCAAAACGGGGTAAAAGTTCCCAATACGCATGCGCCCTTTTTTATTGTTAGATATTGATCTACTGGGCCGATCCATTTTTCAAGTGGGTAATGGATCAACACTATTGGATCGAGCCATCAATGGGCACGGGTCTGATAGATCATAGACTATTAGACCGCGTAGAGACCCTCCCAAGCCCCATTTGCTCAAAAGAATCTCCGTGGTTTTCGCTCCCTCTCTCTCTCTCCCTCTCTCAATATTACTGAACATGTATAGGTGTAGCTGTATATATTTCTGATGCCAAAAGTGGACTGATTTGTAGTAATGGAGGTAGAGGTGTACAATGCTGCAAACGACCTTACGGCCATAGGGGTAGAGTCTCAAGGTGAACTCAAACCTTCGATACCTGATACTCAGTACTTTTAAAGTATGCTTTAAGAAATTTTTTTTCTAACAATTATTTAGTTTTTCTTTCTGATTACTCTGACTTGAATGTGTGAAATTTGAAACGACAAGAAAAGAACTGGGTTTTACCCTGTGATTCTATTGAAAACAAAAGGCGACAATGGTTGTTGACGGGAAGGGAAAAATGTTTAATTGTTCTCTCATAAGACCTTGATCCGGGTATTAATTACCAACCTTTGAACCGTTGGATTTGGCTTGGTAGAATTTGGGCCCACCTTAGGCCAACATCTGAAATGAAGGTTAACCTTGTTTGCTGACCCTCATGGGATTAATTTCGGTGTTTGAGTTCAGAAATCACACTTCTGTTCCAATTTCTGAAATTTGCATAGTAATGCATTCAAATTGCTTGGTTTTTTGTTATACCGCATGGATTATGTATGATGTATTGCAAAGCTTCTTATAAGGAGTTGTCATTTCAATTGCACAGTGACTTCTAACTATTCCTGAGCAGAATTGAGCCGAGCACATCGTTGGTGAAGATTGGCTTGATAAGCAATCTTAATTGAGACTCATATATGAACTTTGTTCACATAATTGGGATGTGCTTCTGTAAGGTTCTTCAGTGAGTTGAGCTTGGGTTGTTAATCCCCAGCTTTATTTGTTAATTGTCCTTGACTCAAGAAATTATGTCAGGCCATGACCTATTTGTGCGATTTACCAAACTTAGTATAAGGAAAACCTTGACGACCCTTCATTGGGATTCCTGTGCGATAGGCCAAGTAAACTTGAATAAAAGTGACATTATGGGGTGATAAATGAAGTTTCCTCTCAGAAGGCAACAAACATAGGCCCTAAGGAGTGAGAAGTTTTGTAGAATAGAATGGCGAGGAAAAGGATCACATGCATCAGAATGTATGCAGTTGGGCTGATGTTGTTTCTTAGAATTAGATTGAATTTGTTAGGTCTGTTGTACAGTGCAGTGAACTAATTAAGTTACTTTGTGGTTTTTATTGACTTCAATTAACTAACTATTTAATTGAAGTCATCAACAGTTGTTGTATAAGGGTTTCATACTATAGGCACATGAATAAATAATGCACATAATGTAGGCATTGATATGATATAGTTTTAACTTGAAAGGAGCGGAATACCTTTCTCACATGAAGTTATTAACTGTGTTCTCCTGAAAATCATCATTGCTGTTTGCTTCTGCTTCTTACTCACTTTTGAGTACTTTGTAACTAATTTCAAGTCTGTTAGCGGAAGAACTACTAATTGGAGATGAATGTCATGTTGCCAAAGCTGGTATCTTTTAATTTACCATTTCCAGGCAAAGATTGGGGAACTAAGTTAGGGATGCATGCAGTATTGGTTTAGTTCAGATTTTGATGTTTTCCCACTATACTTCCAGGTTCATCGGTTTGATTGATGATGCTTATTCACCAGATATGTGGGGGATGTGGTGATTACTTCTGTAGGAAGTTTCAATATTGTTATTTATTGATGGTATTAAACTTGCTTGTCTTTGTTTTGTAGATCTTTTGAGAGTTAGGCAGGCTTTAATGTTGCACTTCCTTTTGTCTGGCTTGAATTTTTTACTTTAGTATTTCCTTTCCTACTTTAGTTCTTACTATAAAAAGGGGCTGAATTCTGTTTGTTTCATCTGTCTTTTGGGTGGCACCATTTCTGCTCCAACAAGAGCCTCTGGCCCTCCACCTTTTTTTTATTTATTTTTATATATAAAAAATTGAATAAAGTTGTGACAAAAATTTGCTTCTCAAGATAAGCTTCAGTTATTTTGCCTTCTTTTCTCCACCTTGACTTCTCTTGCACAAAATAAAGTACCCATTGAAGTTGAAAGCCGCTTCATGGGTACTTGATTACAGTGTGAACTGTCAAGGGGTGTCCTTTATAATTGAACAAATTATGCTTGAAAGTTGTTGATGGAACTTGGCTATAATCCATTCAATTATCAAACCTCCCATTTATATACTTATGTTTATTGTGCTCTTCTATAATAATAATACGCCAATGGAGAAGATTCCATTTTTTAATGAGTAATTGGGTTGGAGTTTCAATTATGAGAGTAAGACATAAATTGGCAAGAAAGAGCTCAGTTAGAAATTATTTGGTTTGTGGACATAGAAAAAGTATGATTTTAGTTGTGGTGTTCATATGTGGCATATGTAGCATGGACACTTTTAGGGAGGGGATGTGTTTGTGTGACATGTGTCGAACATTGCACTTCGTGGACACTTTTAAAAAAGTGGCAAAACACTTCTTAGATGTGTCCTAATTTGGAAATGAAGTTTCTTAATTTCAACCATTTTGAGGATGCTTCTTGGACACTCTTCAATATGACCTATGCGACAAATCTCCTAACAAAAGTGATCACTGACATTTTTGGGAATGTGACTTTTCTAAACAAAGACATAATTTATATCTTTATCACAAAGTAAAGTATGCAATAGGCACTTCAAATATAGAAGCATTATAAAAACATAAAAATATTTAGTAAGAAATAGGCAATGTATGAGGCATTATTTTGTGTAGCTTCATTTTCTTCATTTTGCAATTATAAATAAAGATATTTAGCTAATTAATTCAATTATATATTTTTCTTTTATGGAATATATATAAACGTATCCAAATATATTGATATATGATGTGTCATTGCTTTGTTCGTATCCTACTTTTTTTGGGATTAGCGTGTCAACATGTCTTTGTTCTGTCATGTACATAGCTTGTGTTCGCACCTTTGCTACTGTTAGAACCAGGTTTGGTTTGGCTTGACAAATTGTAATTATGATTGGCGACTTTTGTTATCAAATTTAGAGTGCAATGTATTCTGTCTTGTAATGTGTGAGGAGTGTTTTAGAAGCTGGGAATTCATTGGATAGCTTCTAGGTTGAGACATGATGCGGAACTCGAGGCAAAAAGGCTACAACAACAGAGGAAGAGCTCAAGGGTGTAGAGTGAAGTCCTTGATTGCAGGGATTCATAGCATAGTTTGGACAACACTCTCAAGGTTGCCATATCGGACTCCAGGGTTGCAGAGATTCAGACACAGAATTATACCCTGCTCTCAAGCCCGCCTTAGCTGAGTCAGCACTTGCAGAGTGTGAAGATCAAGATTCAAAGAACAATTTCTACCCTGCTCTCAAGATTGCCTTAGCAGGCTATGTCGGTTTATAGAAGTCTCTGCATGTCAGATGTTGAAATGTGTGCCAAGCTGATTCCATTCAATTGAAGGCCAACCTAGAGCCTCGCAATGGTCATTTAAGTTGTTCTTCTTCCCTCCAAGCAACCTCATGGCTATATATTGAAGCTTAGATGTCTTCAACAAGTACTAAGCCAACCTAGATCTCTCCAACAAACACCAAGCCTTTCAAGAAGACATTCATATGAGTGTTTGTTAGAGATTGAGTATTCCTTCATCAGATTGTAAGCTTTCAAAGATCAAAAAAATACTTTGTTTCCTTCCTATCATCATTCTCGACCTGGAGAAAATGAATTGAAGGAGTCAAGTCTTAAAAAGTAAGAGAGCGGCTTGTGGTGATTTAAGCTGCTAGAGATTCGTTGTGGCTTCGGTGAAGAGACCAAGTGTTGCGGGAACAAGTTCGTTGTTTCGGATGGTATACGAGTTGAAGGTTTCAATCCTAGTTGTGGATTCAACAAGTATGAAAGGGTTGTAAGGCATTCTTGTACTTTGTTATGCATATAGTGCTTGGTTGGTGTTGGACGAGGTCCCGTGATTTTTCCCAGAAGGGTTTTCACGCTAAAAATCCTATGTGCCTCTTGTGTGACTGTTTACTTATGTTCATAGCATGCATTTGATTGATTGGCATTAACACATGATTAAAAATTGAGTAAGGACCTATTCACCCCCCTCTAGGTCCATTGCAAGCCATACAAATCCAGATTGCTAAGGCACCAGCATGTTTTCTCATCTACATAGGATATGGCCAATAAAATTAGAGGAATTGATGATGGTGCTTGATAGTAGAGTTGATGGCAGTTGATGGTGGTATTAGCAACTTTGATGGACAATCCACAACAAAATGGTTTTCAGATTTGGCTGGAAGAGATAGCGGTGTTGATGATTGTAAGGGCTAAGCTTAAGTGGTTGAGATGATGATTGTCATAAGTGGCAACAATTCGCTGATGCCTTCTCCTCCTCCTATTTTTCTTCTTACCTTTCTGTACTTAATAATTTTGTTTGTTTATCTAGTGTGTAAAGAGGGAAAAAGCAAGGCTTGGGAAGGTTTTGTTTTTGAAGAAGAGGTGTAAAGGAAGGGAGCGGAAGGATACGGAGGATCTGCATTTGATCAGGCATATCATATGCATTAGTGAAGATACTAGAAGGGTATTTAGATTTATGTGATTTGCATCAGTAGGTTTAAGAGGTAAAACACCAAAGTCTTTTTTTGGAGAGCCATAGTGCCACCCTCAATTTTTATAGCTTAAAATTTTTGTCTTCTTATATTTGAGCTAATACTGAAAATGGTTCAGTGTGATTTTGGTTTCGTTTATGCCTTGTCTAGTTAGATGTGGAAGTTTGCTGTGAATAATGTAACTTACACTAACCCAAAGTCTATGGGAGAAGTAACAGTGCTCTGATAGCATTTCCTTTGTACAAAAGATATCAAAGGCTTTGGCTGTGGTTTTGGAAATCCATGTGTTCGTTTTTTCCTTTTTTTGTTTTTTTTGCAAGCAACTTCGACACACTTGGGCTTTATTGTTTATTCTACTGAGTACAGAAAATTTGCTTATTAATAGAACTTGTCTCTTGTTAGTTGTTTATGTTACTTTTTCACTAAGTGAGGTTAGCAACTTGCCTTTCATATTAACTAGGATATAATCTGTTGGCACTTTCCAACAGTTGGTTTTGATGAACAACTTCAGGAATTGATTCGTAGAGGCTCATTAGACTTTGACACTTGGACTTCAATTATTTCGGAGATTGAGAAAGCATACCCAGTAAGTTTTCATTTCCATATGTATCTCATCTTAGAACTTCTTTGTTTAAATCCCAAACATATGATTGCATTCTACTGTTAATATTTCATAGTTCTTGTCATTCCAGACACTATGGCTCCAGCTAAGATAATTCCTCTCATCCTCCTCTTCTTTCTCCTTGAGTTTATTGTATATTATTAATAACGAGTTAGTGTGCAAGTAGTCTACTCCTCTGCATTACCACGAAAGGCAAGAGTTCAGCCAAAAGGGAACCATTAGGGGACAAGAGATGGTGCAAGTAAGATATTTTGTGAATGTCACCCAATAGAACCAGAGCTTCTACTGTTGTCAAACCCTTGGCTGTGGTAAAACTTGCTATTACTTGACCAGTTGAGCTATCAAGCATTTTCAAGAGGAGAGCAGTTTTTACACAACAAAATCAGGGAGATGTTCAAAGAAATAGAGGACCTGTGCGAAGACAAGAATAGACCAACATTAGGAACCAGTAGCTTTTGTGTTCCTAATTGATCATCTAAATCTCTATAAGGTTTTGTCGTCTGAGAAAATAAACAGATACAAGATTATATGGTTGAGGGCATCGTAGTATGCATGTCTTGGGTCATAAACTTGGACAAGTTTTGTACTAATTAGATTGCTGAATAACTAAAATTCTTCTTGCTAATATAATGATCATGAGCCGTGCAGACCTATATAGTTCACTGGGTCTTATGCTATCACACTTGAAAATATATTAGATAAAAGTTCCTCCTTCCTCTCTTTTGGTGTAAACTTTAGAATGATTTTTTTTGGCTTTCTTAACTTCTTCTATAATGACAAAAATGATATTTGGCAGTGAAAGCAAGCAGGTTTATCTTTAAATAGAAGCCAATGGAGTCTCTGTAGATTTCCTTGGGTTGACAAAAGCATGACAAAAATATACTACTATTCTCACTGGGAACTAGATACCGCAACTTGCGATTTTCAATGATCTAAAAAATAAATCCACGAGCCATATCTAACTATTATTACTTATTAATTGGGTTACGCCAACTGCCCAGGTGAACTGGACTGACACTTGTGTTTGAGAAGAAATAACTAAGAACGAAAAACATAAAAACAATCTTCACAAAAATTATATCCTTACCATGTTACTTGTTGAAATAACTAGGACATGGTTATAATACAATCTAACTTTACGGAAGGACATGAATTGTGCTTTTGTATACATACCAAAGGAATAGTAAATGATGTGGGAGTAATCTGTCAAAAAATGGGTGTACTGTAAGTAGTGCTATTGTTGGGTGTCAAAGTGGTCACTGGCATTGTAGCAGTAAGAAATTTGAGTACTTTGTTTTTATTAATATTATAATGAATGTTCGATGGGATTAAGGTTTAATGAAGGCTAGGATCAACTGTTAGCAATGTTAGGGTCTTATTTTCCTACAAATAGGATGATGAAAGCATTTTGGGGCCGAATTCACAATAAGGTTGGAGATGTGGAATTGTGGCCGAGATTGATTAAGATACTAATTTTGATAATGATAGAAAGTTCTTTACAGTTCTGTCTTTTGCATAGAGTAGCTGACAGCAAAAGTGATGTGGCTAGTACACAAACTCTGGAAACTTATTTTGTTTACTGTGTTTGCTCATATTTACTATGAAGTTAATCTTTTACATTGCTGTCAGGTTGATCAGGATGCTGATATAAATAAACTCTTTTCTGTAATCATTACAGGATAATATAGAGAAGATCTGCTCAGTCTATGACTCCTTTTTGTCTGAGTATCCTTTGTGCCATGGATACTGGAGGAAATATGCTGCTCACAAAGCACACTTATGCACTGTTGACAAGGTTGTTAATATCTTTGAACGAGCTGCGCAATCCGCCACATACTGTGTCGGTGTTTGGGTTGAATATTGTAGCTTCGGTATGTCCGCATATGAGGATCCATCTGATGTTCGTAGGTAATTTCTATATGTGAAACCATCATATAGTTTTCATTACAGAACTGGCCTTTGAACTATACTGAACTGGCAATACTTTTTGAATTATGAAAAACGAGTTTCAAAAGTAAAAAATATTGGAGTCTTTCTGGTATTATCCTTAGAAATAAACTTTTTTGTATTATAGTTAAAAACATGTGAGAAGAGATTTTGGTGTATGCTTTTTAGTTTTTAAGTAGAATATTTATTATTGGAAATATAAAATGCAGATTAGAAGAAAATTGTTTGTGTGTGTGTGTGTGTGTGTGAGAGAGAGAGAGAGAGAGAGAGAGAGAGCGAGAGAGAGAGAGAGATCATATTGGCAAGAATTTATGAGCACAGATTGAGGAGAAAATTTAGTGCATACTGTTTGTAGCTTAATTTGGCTTGGACAAACATATTTTGGAAAGTTATATATGGCAGTGTTATGGGCTATAATTACTTAACTAAATTGTGGTAATTATATTTTGGCTCCTGTAAGTTATGTTTTCATACTCAACTCAACAAGCTTTTGTTCCAATTACTTGGGTCGGCTTCATGGATCCACTTCCTACAGTTGGTTCTATTTGAAGTCATATATTGAGTTAAATTTATGGTAATCTTATTGCCTCAACTTTAATTTCTTCTACTACCTTTCATGTGGATTAAATCGCTCCTCCTTACAATTCCATTAATTGATATATGATGCTTGTGCCCATACCATCTCAAATGGCTTTCTCTCATTTTATCTTTATTTGATGTCATGTCTTAATTCCTCCCTATGGATTCATTAATTACTTTATCTTTTCTTGTAAACCACTCATTCATTCATCATCCTCATTTTAGCTACACTTATTTTATGAACATATTGTTTCTTAACCATCCAATATTTTGTACTACACATCATAATAAGCTAAGAAGCATGAAAACAGACACAAAATGACAGAGACACGTCGATACGACAGTTTTTAAAAAATCCAGGACTGACATGCAAAAACTATATGTCATATAATTTTATGTGTTACGTATATGAATATTTTACTCAAAGATAACGAAAAATTTGCAAGATAACAATAATTAAAATTAAAACTATGTGTTCTATAGTTTAATCGTCAAATTAGTTATATATCCACATTATTTTTATTTTACAATTGGATTTCAAGTTATTTTCGTCAATCTTGCAATGTGTTTTACTTGTGTTTACGTGATGGACACGTGAGTCCCTCAAGCGTTTGAAACTTGTCCAGTTTTGACAAAACCAAAAATAATAGGACACATTTGGATCATTGACACGAGTCCGACAACACCTTCTTGTCCGTACTTCTTATATAGGAGTTTTTATAGAAGTTCTATAAAATTTTTCCTTCAATTTAATAGAAATCCTACAATTACATGACACTCTTGACACACTCCTCCATTTTATCCATTTTGCTCTAATTCTATAAGTCACATTAGGTACTCATTGGCCCGGTGGCCTCCCAAGACCACCCAGCCCAACCAGCCCAGATTTTTTTAGGGCTTGGGCAAGATTTTAAGGCCCGTTGAATTAATGGGCAAGGCTTGGGAAGAGTAATTGAGGCTGGCCTGGTCCTAAACATGTATCTAATTTATTTAAAATCTTATTAACGAAAGAGAATAAATATTGAATTTCTCTAAGGAGACTAGTTATAGAGGTTTGAACTTAAAGACGTTTCAAATGAGAAGAAGCTTTGTTGCTGCCCAACATACTGTCCCTGAAAAAATCCAAAAAAAGGAAAATATAGCAATATGATTGAAAAGACCTTTAATAGAATTTTAATGGTCAAAAAACATAAATTGACACTCATCTACTCATGATGCATCAACTGGGGTGCATCTATGTATCTTGCATATTTGAAGCTAATGTTCATGGATATAATTTAATCTTTCCTTTTCAACATTCACTTGTTACAAATAATGTCATGCTTTAGTAATTGAATTCTTTTCTATATTTTATCTCAGTTACTGATACTTCTCCAAATTTTACTAGCAGATTATTTAAAAGAGCAATGTCCTTTGTTGGGAAGGACTACTTATGTCATCCCCTCTGGGATAAGTACATTGAGTTTGAGTTCTCTCAGCAGCAGTGGAGCTTCCTTGCCCAGATTTATGTCCAAACTTTGAAGTTTCCTACAAAAATGCTACATCGCTATTATGATAAGTATATTTGTCTCCTTTGAATATTTCACTACAAGTCTAGGTTTTTAATATATTGATTGTAACAGGCTTTCTGTATTGATTAATGTTTTTCTTCACTGTTGTTGGCTTGCTTTTTTTGTTTAATCATAATTTATGTGGTACGAAATAGATTTCCTTAGAGCCTCTATACAGCTAGAAAATACAGTAAAAAGGGAAATAAAAGGAAAGTGAACTTGCTACCATTTAGTGACATGTAAGTTTTAGAACTTTTTCTTGAACTCGGTAACTTGTCAACATACATGCTCAAACAGATAGCTGAGCTTGTTAAGTTAATACTTATGTGGAAGATATTGTAGCTAGGGGCAGTAGTTGATGCTTAACCTGCAACATATAAAGCATAAACATTTTTCAAGGTCCTGTCAGGTGCTTCAGCATTAGATGATTGGAGGAGTATATAATTCATATATATGCATCATCTGCCACATTTCTGGGATTGCCACGCAAGAAAATTTTCAACCTAAAAATCAGGCCTTGCCCTGCAAATAATTCTGGCCAGCAGACATGACTTCGAATAGAACCAACCGTAGGAAACGGATCCATGTAGGTAATTGGGACAAATAATTCATTTAGACTCTTTCGTTTTTTCTAAACTTCCTTATCACCCAAGTTTTACCATGATTAGTTTTATTATTGTTTGAAATTCATTATTCACTATAGAATAATGCTTTTTTTCAGCCGAATTAAAGAGCTCTCATTTAAGTTAAAACTATAGATTTTAGGGTAGCACCAGAATCTACCAGTCATCAAATAGTGAAAAACAAGTATGCATGATCCAGACATTGTGCCCTAAACAACCTAGATTGATCCTCATGGACCAAAGCAAACATCACATAAACATACCTGATTGATATTGTCATGCGTAACCGAATAAACTATCTGATAAGAAATTATTATAATTTTTAAACATACCAATCACAAAACTATTTCATCTCAAAGAGGACTACGGCTTTGTGACTATATAGCATGTGACCTGCACTTCTCTTCATTCATCAAGTGCTGGCCATTGACCTCACTTTGAGATAGGTGTATGCTTGTTAGTAACACTTTCCTTAAGGATTAATCAGATATGCTCCTTTTTGTTAGCATTTGCATCCAAGCATTCAGATTCATCTGATTGCCACGATCTAACTCTTGACAGCCATTAGAGCCTGTGTGCCTCATGGTCATGGTTTGTTGGCCACCTAGATGTTCACTTTTTGTGTGCCCTACCAGCTAAGTGATGGCATTGGTGGTGTTAGATAGTGTGGTGGGAAATCTGGGGATCCCATATGGTCTGGAAAATGTCCAGTGATATGCTTTAAATATACCAGCATGGCCCTGAAATTTAGGGTACTTTGATATTATTTGTGCTTGTTCCCATTGTTTCCACAACAATCACTTCTGTTATAGGAGCAATTATTTAGTCTACAAATGATGTAGCTATACTGGTTATAGGTTACTGTAGCAAGCTACTAACGGTTATTATTAGGTGCGCATCTGTCTTTTTTATGTTTCCTTTCCCATTGATATTACGATGTGCTTTTGAGACTTGATTACTCTAATGGCCAGGATTTAAAGTTTTTAGGTTGCTAAACCCACACACACAAAAAAAAGAGTTAGTGATGAACAATATACTTTGAAAACGTCACTTTATTGAACCATGTCAGGACTTTGAACAATATACTTCGGTTCCATTAATTTTCAGTTTTAAGAAGTTTGCAGCAATTCTGGAAGAAGAGATGAAACAGGATAACAACTGCAGCATTGAAATAGAGTCGGAATCTGTTCCTTATGATGCGGTCATAACACTTAGAGATGAAGTCTCCTGTGTCATTAACAACCTGCTTGATCCTTCCACTGGCTCCTTCAGTTATAAAGCTCTGCAGAAATATATATCTATTGGAGAGCGGTTCTACCAGGAAGCTTGTGAGTTGGAAAGGAAAATACATTGTTTTGAGACTAATATCCGGAGGACTTATTTCCATGTAGTCCCTCTTGATGACAATCAACTAGAAAATTGGCATCGCTACCTCGACTTCGTTGAGATGCAAGAGGATTTTGATTGGGTATGCTATGCTATTGTTCTGATGCTTATGTAGAATTTTTCCTATTTCATTTCCATATATGAAACTCTTTCCACTTGTAGGCTGTCAAACTTTACGAGAGATGCTTAATTCCCTGTGCTGGTTACCCTGAATTTTGGATGCGATATGTTGAATTCATGGAAACTAAGGGAGGGCGAGAGATAGCAAATTTTGCACTGGACCGAGCAACAAAAATATTTCTGAAGGTATGAAAGTTTGACGCAACCCCCCCGCCACAGCACAACGTGAAAAAAAAAAAAAAAAAGAGAGGATAAAATGATGTGGTGGTAACTCGTATCTTGTCAGGCTGTTAATTTCTGGCCTTTCAAGGCTTTGTTTTTTTTTTTTTGTGTGTGTGTGTGTGTGTGTGTGTGTGGTAGTTTTGTTGGAATCTGTTGGTTGGTGTTTGTACTGGCCAATTTATTGGAGCACGATCCAAATTGAGTCTGAATATCTGATGTGGTTACCAGTTAATGATCCGAGACTCCGAATTCAATTTGTCTGATGACCGACAAATTGAATTGGGATTTAGGTTGATCAGATCTGTTATAAGTGTAGCTTCTTATCTACTAAACGAGGCAAGTGCATATCACTGTCTGGTATTTTATGTGTTATATAGTTACTCTTTACCATTTTAGATTCATTGTATATCTTCAATATATTATGCATCTCATAAGTTACTGCAAGTTAAAGCAGTGTTAGCATAAATTTGACAAAACTGCCAAATTGAATGTTGGAAGGTTTGCCAAAATTTGCATGATCTTGGACTTTGTCAGGATGAGACTTCGCCCATGCCACTTTCACTGACTTCTACTTGTATTAAGTTTAACAATTGTGTATATAATCACCTGGAAATATTTTGTTGTACATAATTCACTGACTGCAGAATGTAAATTTTGTGGACTCGGAATTTGAAATTTCTAGCTTGAAGGTGATAATTTTTCTCTGAAACAACTTGAGTGATTCAGCTTTGCTGAATAAACTGTAATTTCTTCATTTGTCTGTGGTGTCCTATTAGAGAGTTGAAAGCATGATCATGTCACATTGAAACTTGGTTGATTTCTTCATTCTGGATTGCTTTGTAAATACCTGGACATGATTATGGCCTCCTCGTACGTTCTTGCAGAATGTGCCAGCAATCCATCTTTTCAATGCCCGGATTAAGGAGCAAATAGGAGATAGATATGGTGCACGTGCTGCATTTCTTTGGTCTGATAATGAATACAGTTCCTACTTCATCGAAAAAGTTGTAAAAGAAGCTAATATGGAAAAACGATCGGTATATAACCAACTCTACATGTATTTTCTAGGTCTGGAGTAAGCACTTTTAATTGAAATTTTGCGCCAAATTTTCAGGGAAATTTTGCAGCAGCTTCCAGCGTATATGAGAAAGCACTTGAAATGGCAGCAGAGAGGCAAAATTTGCCTAGTGTTCCAATTCTGTATATTCATTTTTCTCATCTTAAATATATGGTAAGCAAGTCATGCATACCCATCTCTTTAGCGTTGGAAAATTGTCTATTTGTTACTGGTTCTGGGTGGTTGTATTTCTTTTTTTCTTTTTCCATTATAATTTTATTTATTAGTTGGATACATGGATCTGTTTTTTTTTTTTTTTTTTTTTTTTTTTTTTTTTCCTTTCCAAAAGTGTTTGCTGATGATAAAATGATGCATGCTTCATTCTATTTTCTGTTGATAATTCTTTATAGGATTTGTTCTATTGTACTCGCACATACATGCTTGCTTCTTTTAAAGCTGTCTCTCTCTGTTCAGCAATTTCTATCTTATTGTATCGTGAGTGATGGACAGTGGGCAGGTGTGCACACATGCACTAATGGGTTTGCAAACCTTCTTTACCTGTGTTGTAGGTTAGCATTGCCCTCATTTTACATTGAACATAAATACGCGTATGTTACACTTTATGCCAGCAAATGTTGCTGATTAATATAGATCTTTTTGTCTATGCATGGTGATTATCCAAAGAAATAAAAAAATGAGAAAAGGGATTGCTAGGGGCAAGAGATTCATGCTAGTTCAGACATCCAGTCCTTTGTCAGACCTTGTGATGGTGCTGTTGCTGCTGCTCTCCCCTGGCAGTTAGTTTCATGATCACTCATTCCATATGTATCGTCAAGAACTTTAAACTTTTCACAGGCATGGAGCAATTGGGAGAAGCCTTAATGCATCATTTGTGGTCCACATTCCAAAGAAAGGGGATGCCGAGGATACTAGAGAATTCATGGCTATCAGCTTGTTAGGAGGTGCTTACAAACTTTTGGCTAAGGTGTTAGCTTTGCATCGTAAGAAGGTGCTACATTGTTGGTCTTAAAGAGTCTCGAAATGCTTAATTTTGTGGTTTTTGTTGTTGTTTAAGAGGGGGGGGGGGGGGTGCGGGTTTTAGCATTTGTGGTTGATGTGAGTTTGGACTTGAGATTAAGAAGTGATATTTTGGGGCTGTTTTGCTGTGTGCTTTTATATTTTAAGGCTGTTTTAGCTTTGAAGGTGAATTTGGGGAAAGTCATTCCATTTGGGGTGTGCCAAATGTTGATTCCCTGGATTCTATTTTTGGAGTGTGGAGTGGATCTCTACCTTCTACTTATTTGGGATTCAGTGTTGGAGAGGTTTCAAAGAGGATTGTGGGATGGAAAAGACAAGGAAAAATTCTTTGTATGGTGTGTGACACATGGAAAAATTCTCAATATCTAGAATTCATTTATTCGTGATGTGTGTTTGTTAATTGGTGTTGTACATGCACAAGAGGGAGAGTTGGACATCACCTTCTCATCCATGGCTTGTCTAGAAAACTTTGGGAGTTGATAGGGGTGCATTGACTATTCCTTCCAAGGTTGGAGGACTTGTTACATAGTTGGAGGTGAGGTAAGATCGGGAAGAGTAGAATGCAAGATTGGCTTTTGGCTCCCTTGTGCCTGCTGTGGATTGTTTGGGGGAGAAGATTAATATATCATTTAGGGGCGAACAGATACAATTGTATTGCTTGAAGAGCAGGTTTTTGGACAACTTTATTTATGTAGATTAGGAGAAAGGGGTACCCTACCCTTAGGGGTGGCCATGGGCCTGATGGCCCTGCTAAGCCTTTCCATCATTTATAGGGCTTGGAAACTTTTTTTATGCCCAATCATGTTAATTGGTGGGCCTGAGGATATATTTAGTACAATGTATTTATATATTTATTATATTGCATATATTTGGCTTTAGTAGAAAAAACACACAAACCACTTTAATCAACACATAATTTATGTTCAATGTCTGACAAATCTTTTTATTAAAATTTTTTTGAATCAAATGGGCAGGCTTGGGAATATAATTTTTGTTTTGGGTGAGGTTGGGATTTAACTTTAAGCCCCGTGGGAATTTTTATATGTGTAGGCCCACCCTGCCCCACCCAATGTTCACCCATACCTACCCTTTAATTCATGAGGAGGTGTACATGTTGTCATGTTGCTTCGCCTTTCTTTGCACTCATGTGGCATCCCTTCTTGATGCCTTCATTTTACACACACACAAAAGAAAGAAAAGTTCTTTAAAGTTGTCCTACTAGCCATGATCATTTAGGCTGTATTTGGATCAAGGATTTGGTGATGGAAAAGAAAAGGAAAAGGAAAAGTTGAAGAAGAAGAGGACAAAAATACTCTTTTAGTTTGTTTTCTTTTCCCTCACATTTTCCTTTTCCTTTGCTTTTCCTTTGATAAATCCGGTTCCAAACATAGCATTAAAGAGGCATTGCATTCTCTGGTTTGTTTCTTTCAGACGAGTGAACGTTGAAAATGAGCCCCAACTACTATGTTATACTTTTGAAGCAGGAAGCTACTCCTTTTCCAATAAAAACCCACAAAGATTGTTTTGACAAACATAAATTAAACTGAGAAGTATCACTACTGATTTCAAGTTACAAATGAGTCATTGTGTGCTGACATATTCAGCTGGCTGGGATGAGTTGTAATTTCGTGAGGTTTTAGTTATTATATTTTCTTGTTCTCGTTTTTATTGGGTGTTTCTGACTAGATGAAGCTGGAAATTTATTTTTATTCATAAATTATGTTTTTTTTGTTTATACTTTTATGTCTTGTTTATTTTATTCTTTCCACTTCATCCCAGTGTAGAAAATTTGCATGTGATATGTACCTGCATGTTCTCATATGGGAGAAAGATCTGTTTTGTAGGACGGAGGGAAAATTTGAAGGCTAGGCTTGGGTAAGGAAAATGTATTGCAGAAAAGGAAACTGCTTCCCCTTTGTTTGGTTGAAGAGGAAGGATGGAATAAGGAAGGTGATCGTATCATTATATCCTTGCATATCAAAAGAATGGGTTTATTTGAAGGCCAAAAATTGTAAAGGAAGAGGCTCCTCCATTTGCTTCCTTTCTTCTGCCCACTTTGGGGAAGAAAGTATAGTGCGCCTGGGGTAGAAGTCATTCATTCTTTCTCTCTTCCTTTCTTTACTCATCCATCCGCCCTCTTACCCTCCTACCAAAAGGTCAATTATGGAAAATGAAAACGGAAGGTGTCCCCGCTAAAGGAAAAACAAGAAGGCAGTCAGAGTTGTGAGATATGAAATTTATTTAATTCATTAGCTATACCATGAAAGGTGTTAGGAATCCTAAATAGTTCACCATGATAGATGCCAAAAGACAAGTATTCTAACTGCTGTTGGTGTCAGCCATTGGAGATACCATTATTATACGAGCGTAGAGGAAGCAAGATATGTGATTGTCTCAGTCATTTTGGTAATGAACTCATCTTTTCTTTTCTTTTCTTTTCTGTCATTATTTAATATAAAAATCTGACCGTGTCTTGTCTGTTCAAATACTCCAGTGGTCCTACTTCTTTAATATAGGATTCTTGGAAGGGTCAGATATCTTCAAAGGAAATTCAGGGTTTAAACTTTAAACATTTGATTTTCCCCACTAGACATCCTTTGAATGTTTATTTAAGGGAAGATGGTAGAGAGTATCTACAAATGATGAATCTTGTGGTGGTCATCTGTTTGAGAGCATAAAATGAACATCAATTTGTTGAAACTTGGAACAAAATGAATTTGTTCTTACTTGATCATGAGGACATTGAGTTATGAAAAACTAAAAAGGTGAAGTGCCTTTAGAAGTTCGAGTTTTTGTATTAGAAGCATTAATATTGAACAAGGACAATGTTGTGTTGGGTTTATGCTTTGATCATGATTTTACTGTTTGGATCCAACTGTTTTGGCTGAACAATATTTTTCTGTTGTTAATTTTACCTGAAAAAAGAATATTCACTTTTTGGGTGCTTGTGGACATACCCTAAACTGATAGAAACACATGATGAACTCGCCTCAATCTTCACAATGATGTATAGCAAACTAAGAGCGCCAGATGATTATTATATTGTTGAGAATGTTTCAAAGATCTGTTTCCATCACAATGGGCAGAAGAAAAATAGGAATGATTTGATAGATGATAGGTAGCGATTCTATATTCTCTTTTATGTTTTATATTATCTTCTATATTTTCTTGCCACTTCACAACTTGTTAATGATTCTCTCTAACTTCACCCTTTTTGTTGGTTTGTAGATGACAGGTAGCGTAGATGCAGCCAGAGATGTAATTATAAATGGCATACAACATGTGCCTCATTGCAAATTACTTCTAGAGGTATCTTTGTCCTTGTTCGTAAATTATATTATTGGTTCTAAAATAACAATATACTTGCATTAATAATTTGTCACTAATGACAATATGTTAGTGTTAAAGCACCTGTACACGTTTCCTCTTTATCAGTTACTGGTTGGTTCTCTGGATTGTTGAAGTGGGTAACATAGACACTCTTTCAATCTCTGTACATGCGATTGGGACCTTCAAGGCTTAGGTTTAGAAATTTGTCTATTTTGACGACCTTGACACTAGCGTTCTTGTTTTCTATATTGTGAACATAAGTATAACACATAGAGCACTGTACCTTTAAATGGTGTTAGTATTAAAAATTTCATAATCGGTCTATGTGATTCTTGCCTCTTCTTCTTCTGCTGCTACTGCTGCTGCCCCCTGGCTGGGGACTCATGAATGCAAGAACTGCCACAATACACCACTTGCCACCTGAGCCAAGGCCTAGGGCAAAATGACTTTTTGTTGTTTCTTGTACAGGGATTGATAAAATTTTTGATGATGCATGGAGTAGGACAAGTGAATGTAGTGGACACCATCGTAGCTGATGCTATCTCTCCAAGGTCAGATGCATCTCAAGGTTTGGGCACTAAAGATCGGGAGGATATATCGCTTTTATATTTACAGGTCAAGTTTTCTCTTTGGATTTGTATACTAATAAATTTATCTTTTGTGTGTGGTCGCTGCTCCATGTTATCTTTGTATCATTGTTCTCATCTTATCTACTTAACTAGTTAAATCAGGAGATCAAATTTTCATTTCTTTGTGTTGTTTCTGTTGGCTTGGAAATGAAAAAGGTTTAAAAGACATTTTGGTAAAACTATGGGAGGATGAAATTCTGGAAACACATGGAAATACTTGGGAACATAAGAAAAAGTGAATATTAGCATTTAGGTTGGACAAATAAATAATTCATCAATCAAAACCTGTTTTTTGCTATTCATCCTTTCGTACTACACAACGCTAATAAGAATTGGAAATTGTGAAATTAATGTCACATAATTCTCAGCAAGTAATTATAGTTAATTATATTTGATTGCACATATTTATTTCACAGCTGTATACTAAAACTTATTCCATTTTATGTCGCAATTTGTAAACATTGTAATCCATGAATGCCTATCCAAAAGAAAGAGAAATAAGAAAAGTTGGGATTTGAGGAGCTTACCTATCCTTTCTTATGATAAATAGTGAAAAGAAAAAGATGAAACAAAAGTAATTTCTAATCTGACGATTCTGATGATTCATTAGAATAAACTACATTCATATTTCCCCCAACCACCAAATGTATAAGTTAGGGCCATTTGATCTTGGTCGTTGTTTTCATGTTACTTGAGTGGCGGTCTTAATAGGAAATGTTATTATGGTTGTGTTGAGGTCACTTTATGGTATAGTAACTCATTTATTTTCAGAAAATTAAAGATTTTGCAGAGGAAATCAGAAAAGAGAAAGAAAGGAGTTCAGATTGAGAGAAACCAATGGGAGGCTATAAAGTCCACCAACGGCTGAAATATTTGAATTTGGATTTTCCCTTACTTTAGTATAAGGACTTGATAGTACTCAAGTGTTTCAGCTGAAACAAAATAATAAAAAAGATTTTTGGGAAGGATCAAATATTTCACTTTGGTGGTCCTTTTGGTGAGCTTGATATAGGAAACATTTTGGAGGCATAATTGGACAACCAAAAACCATGAAACTGTGGGAAGATGCTTAGAATAAACTAAAATCTATGTATGTATGTGGTTATGTGGTAAGACCAATAATTGCTTAATTGAACATGTGTGGGGTATATACATGTGGCCATTGATGCGGATATTAGATTGACAAATAGCTGCTAACCTAAGTATAACTTAAGGGGGTCGTTTTCTAACCCCCATTAAGTAGTAGTATTTAATTTTTTTTTTTTGTGGTTTAAAAATTAATTGAGTTTTTAATACACACCTTAGTTACTACATAAGCTTAAAATCCATGTAAAAAATTGGTCTTTCAAATCACGTTCTGCTCTATCTCATCAAGTGGTGAACATAGAATGGAAATTTCTTACTGACTGCCTTGTTTTGAAATGCCCTCGTTCAGATGAAAATTACTAAAGCAAGGCGCTCTATCCAAGCAGTTGAATCTGATCTTCCCCCGTTTTTTTCCTCAGGGGGCCTACAAAACTCCGTATCCTGGATTATATGTGTTTTCCTTGAATTTGTTTCTTAGATGAGAGCATGGCTTTGGAAATCAGCTGTACTGTTATATACCAGTGTTGGTCAGTCTTAATCATGTTATAGACGGCCATTTTCCAAACCCATCACATAGTGGCCACTACGGCCACTACAAGGTCTTAATCCTGGAGTTCTTCTTTTAGCTTGATTTTAACTTTTGACTCTAGTTTCTATTCCATACCTACAAACACATTATCAACTTAGATCTACATAATATTATAAATGATTGTAAGCTCAATTCTAGTACCATAGACTTCCAAAGGATTAAGAACTGAGTAAATTTAGGGTACTACTCTTATTTGTTGAATTCTTTCGACTATTTGTTTGAATGGGGGTTTGATTCTTTATTTACAAGCTAGATCAAAGATCAAGCGTTGTTGGCTATTCTAAGTTTGCATTTCTCATATCTTCATTTTTTTTTATGATACTTTTCAATCTATTCCATCAGATTATGAATGTTTTGATTACTGATTTCCCAATTCATCTATGGTTGTAGAAGCAATGAAAATTTTATTTTTATTTTTGTATAAATCATCCGTATGGGTTGTATTGCGAGGTGTCTTGTTATTGGTCATTTAATTACTGAGCTTGAAAAACCTTTGGATATATTGTGTGGGCTGATGGGGGTCATATTGGTGAGTTTGGCAGAGGTTGAGAGTATCTTGGAATCCCTATTCCTTTCTGATAGTGGATTTTGATCTCCCTGACCCGTTGGATTTAGGCAATATTGGTGAACCATGTAATTTCTTTCCTTGTGTGCTTGAATTATTTTCTCTTCATTCATGATTGCACAAGAGGGTAGAGGAAGTCCAACAAAATTTTTGAATATCTATAATAAAGTTTTCTCTATTAGAACCGATGTATTCCTAACATTTGAGAATTATTTAACAAAGGAACAATTCTTGGCATCCACAGACCATTTATGCAACATTTTACACCTATGTCTGTGTCATTGTAATCATCACCTGGGCTTAGCTGTGTTGGTGGTACTTGAATGTGATTGGGGTTGTTTTCTTTAATCTCTCTTTGCTCAATTGGCGGTTGGGGGCTAATCAAATGGGGAATGTCAGCTTGGTACTGGGCCTTAAAGAGGCTAAGAAGATGGGTGGAGGAATACTTCTATGGAGGATAAACTATTGAATGTTGGAGTGAGCAGTTCACCTTTCTGAAGTTCCTTGGAAAGCCCTTGTATTATGCATGAGATTGATATAACATGGTAGCATTGATGGTCTCCAGCTTTATCCTAGTAGTCTAGGGTAGTACGAATTAGATATTTAAGCCAAAAACAGAGCTAGTTCTCTTGAGGGGTACTTCGAACTCCTATTATTTTCCTTATTCTTTACCACGGTTTTTTTTCCTGTCTTTTTTTAAAGAATATTGTTCTCCCCCCTTGATTGCTATTTATTATCAGGATAGAAATAGGACTGACCTGGTGGTCTGACTTGAACTAGGTGCTCTTGAAGATGAGTTTCCCTATCATTAATTGATTGAACTGGTTAGAATTATTCTTTGATGGCATTTCTTTTAACTTCCCAATATGACTTGTGTTTGAATTTTTAAGAGGAACAATGCCCAGCATTCTTGGGAATGCAACTCAAGCATCCAAAATATGTCTGCGAACATTTCTAAAAGGAATAAACAATATGCATGACCAGCATAAGGTAAAGTATGCAATTGACAACTGTTGGCATAGGAAAGAAGATGAAAAAATTAAAATTAAAATGCAGTTAGTGGTGTTTGTAAAAATAAGAGTACGCTTGATTAGTGTACGCTTTTCCTAAAATAAGAGCACACCTGATATAAGTGGTATTTGTAGAGTTTGATCTTCCACACTTTACAATTTAAAGTAGAAATGTTTAGATAATAACTTAAATTACATATCTTTATCATACAAAAGTTTAATATGTTGCCATGCACTTGGCATGTTTGTGCCTCGTCCTGTTCTACGTAGAATAGTCCTTACTTGCCTTTGATGGTTTGGAATTGCTCTGCTCTAAATTGAAGCAATTGCTGCTTAAGTTGTTTAATAGTCAGGCTTTTAGGGAAATCTTTATTCTCTTCTCTTTCTTTTGTGAAGTTCTTACTTGAGATGAAAATATCATAGTTGGTTGCCTTCTGTTCGCTTGTATGATTATCATGTTCTTGGGCTGCACTCCCTTGCCTCCATTTTGTGAACTCTTACTCAGGAAATGTGTGTTAATCCATGTGTATTGACTACATTTCTTGCTGGATGATGGGATGTCACATAACTTTTTGAGCCTTACCACAATAAAGTAGCTTAACCTTCCAACAATACTATTTTTATATTTAGGCTATGTTTGGTACAAGGAAATGAGTAGATTGGCCATATTTCATTCCCATTCTCTTGTTTGGTGCCACTATTTAAAGTTGGAATGCTTATCCCCTCTTTCAAGAGTGGGAATAGCCATTCCATTCTCTCATACAATAAAAACATGAAACAAAACTTGGTAACATTTGTTTGTCAAATTTCTTTAAAAAAATAAAAAATGTTTGATAATTAATTTTTAATTTTTTCATTTTAATAATTCAAAAACAAATTTTCAAAATACTTTGTTCTTTAATTATTTTTAAAAACAAATCTTCCTCCCTTCTCCTCCTGTGCCACCCACTACCACCATCCACCGTTGTCGCCACTGCCACTAGCACATGCTGCCACCGCCCACCACCTTTGCCGCCGCCACCACCACCCACCGCTGCCGTCACTACCACCACCACCATCAGGATCACCAAAAGCCCAATAATATTTAATAAATAATAATATATAATACTTCTAATATTTCGTATATAATATAATATCAAAATTTTCCATGATATACTAAAATTTCATTCCATTCTAGCATTATCAACTTGTCTTACCAAACAAGAGTATGAGAATGATCATTCCATTCCTACTAAGCAAACAAACAAGGGAACAGGAATGGCCATTCCATTCCCATCCCATTCCATTCCCTCATTCCAAACATAGCCATAGGGTATATGAAACTTAGATTTGATAGCTCTTTTCTTTGGGTAGTCTTTGGAACTTAGAAGTGGCTTCTTTCTTTCTTTTGCTTTAGTGCTTATATGCGTGCTGGCATCCCTTTTGATGCTTTTCTTTTAATACTTACTGAAAAAAAAAATTATTTTTGTTCTTAGGCATAAGTATAGTTCTTGGATGTACAAGACTTTAGCAAAAAAAATGTTTTTGGTTGTGAAGTTATGAACTCCAGTAAAATTATATTTTGCAGTCAACCAGTTTAATCTTCAGACTGATACAAACTGACCTAACTGGACACTTTTTCTGGTCTGATGATTACTCTAATTCTTATGACATGCTGTACCACATTATTAGTCTAATTACCACCCTCTTCACTCTCTTTCCCTATGGTTCAACCCATACTGGCAGACCTTTGCTTTGTATGTGACGTGCAAAAAATGTGCATCTATGAGTTCTTGTACATTAGAGCAAAGATTCTTCTGATAAATGTCTATATTTGTGCCTGAGATTCTTGTTAGTTTTTGCTGTTTATTCTTGTGAATGTCTTAATACAATGAGACATATGTAAATAGGTATGCCAATTGCGCTGGCAAAACTATTTTCCTCTTCTTTGTGGTGAACTCATGGTTCCATTAATTTCCTATTGGGGGAAAATATAGTTTTTTCTTTATATATATGCATATATCTGATGATATTAATCTATAATGGCAGCAGTTTGTTGACCAATGTGGAACTGTTCATGACATAAGGAAGGCATGGAATCGCCACATAAAGCTGTTTCCGCATTTAATAAGGAGTCACTCCTTAGATAAGCTCCCCACTTCAGGTAGTCAAAAATTGTTGGAAATGCTGATGGAAGGAAGACAAAAGAAACCTTTTCCAATGTCTGATTTGCCATCCAGAGGCCAAAATTCTGACCATCTCACGCAGCTCCCAATGCAAGAGCAGAGCCAATCATTGCCAGAACATCATGCTATCCACTCTGACCAGGTTTTTGCAGAGCAGTTCCAAGCAGAGGACAACGACAACATTGCACAGGAGAGATTGCAACAGTTCTCGCCCAAAGTTGCAGAGCAGTCAGTGGAAGATGCATCTAAAGTAAATCAATCAAGCCATGATTCGGTACATCAGTCTGGAGATGATGCATCTGGACAGATGGAATCAACTCCTTATTTGGTACTTCAGTCTGGAGAAGATGCAAATGGACCAGTGGATTCAACTAATGGTTTAGTACACCAATCTGGAGAAGATGCATATGGACAAATAGAGTCAACTAATGGTTCACTACATCAATCTAGAGAAGACGCATATGGACCAATGGAGTCAACTCCTGGTTTGGTACTCCAACAAGGAGAAGATGCATCAGGACCGGTTGAGCCAACTCATGGTGTAGTACATCAAGTTCCTGATGATGATGCATTGTTAGAAGCCTCACAAGAATACTCTGATTCCATCAATGATCAGCTAGAGCAAGACCATGAGCCTGAACAGCATCTGAAACCGCTTTCTTTAGATGGCCTTTCTTTGAATTCTCAGGAGAAGGAATATGGGGATTCAATGCCCTTGTCGTCTTATGAGCATCAAGCTCCAACCTCTAATAGAATGCCAGAGAATTGTCAGAATGCTAATGGAAGCCCTTCTATAGTCAGCCCAGGAAGCACTCGATCTGCTGATTCCGCTCAAATCCAAAATGAATCAGTACAGCGCTCACCTTTGGCAAGTCATCAAAATCCTCTACCAGAACAAGCACATCCAAAGCCAAAGGTGCCTAAAGATGGTGCTGGAAACTGGCATCGCAGCAACAATGCTGTTCAAGCTTCTGGAGATGCAAGATCTAGGTATTATGAAGATTCGCTAGATCACGAGAATCAACAAGGGAAAGTTTCTCCACAGCAATGCCCACCAGCCCATCCTTTATCTGCACAAAATCCACAAGTTCAGCAAGGCATACAATCACAAAATCAGGACCAGGTAAGTGCTGCTCAGGGGAATACAACAGCAACTCATTCCTGGCCAACACAAAATCTGCAGCAACAGAGCTTTGTGTCTGTAAACCAGTTGCAACCATCTTCCCTACCTGCTTCTCGCCCTAAAGCACATATGCCTCAGTTTTCTTTGCAAAGTGGTGAGTTTGGGCATGCACCTTATAGTCAAGCATACAATCAGATGATGGAAAACTATTTACAGCAGCAGCAGCAGATGATTGTTCAACAACACTATGAGCAGCAACAGCAATTTATGCAACAGCTGCAACAAGAAGTTCAGCAACCCTATCAACAGCAGCATCATCTGCTTCAGCCACTTCAACAGCATGAACTTTACATACAGCAGCAACAGCAGCTGGCAAAGCTGTACTATCAACAGTTACCACTGCTGCAAGAACAGCAAGCTCAATTGATGCGGCAGCAGCTACTGAATGCTCATCAGCAGCAAGATCAGCTACATCAGCAGTTTATGCAGCTGCAGGAACAGCAACAAGCATATCAGCAACTGCAGCAACAGAACCCAATGCAACAACAGCAAGGATATCAGCCACTGCAGCAGCAGCACCAATTGCAACAGCAACAAGGATATCAGCAAGTCCTGGAGCACCTCCACCAACAACATCAGCAGCAACAGGACGAAGAACAGCGGCAACACCAGCCGCAGATTCCTTCAACACAGAATCTGACAAGGAACAGGAGCTACTATCAACTGGTGTGCTTCTGAACTATAGTTACGATATTCTTTTCTGAATCTGTAGTTTTACATTTCTTTGCTTGTAGGGGAAGGGAAAGTTGGCAGAAGTGAACTGTGAATTTTTATATTAATGCCAAATTGTATCCAGTTACCAGACCTAAAGTTCTCCAAAGGAAAAATCCATGTGGTTGACATATAAATACTTACTTCAGAGTCAAAGATAACAAGTTAAAACCATGGAACCCTGGTGCCAATGTACAAATAAACCATGAAATCCTGTTCCATTCAATGCAAAACCATTTTTCATAGCGTGTTGACACAATGTTTATACACTTCTCAGAATTAAAGCTAGTGCATTTCTAAAATTAATTTTGGCTGAAGAAACACGAGGCATTTATGTCTTTCTCAAGTACCACTGGAGTTTCAAAACATTTGTATGAATTTTGGGGTTTCTTTTGTTCTTGTTTTTTTTTTTTGTCATTTGTTATGGGTGGGAGTATTCAAGGATATTGTCAACGGGCCATTTTGTGTACTTTCTACGAATGAGCTGATTAAGTGATGTTATTTTGAATTCAAGTCAGCATTGATTCATATACATCAGTTTCAACCACTGGCAAATGTATGCCAAAATGTGGGTGCTTGCCATCAGCTTCTTACTTTTTATCCCACTCTGTTGGTGTAGCTTTACCCCTTCAGCAGGTTTTAAATCTAGTTTTAGAACTAGATTGCCGTGTTAAAATTTTGCAATGTTCTTCTCGTATGTATTTTTCTTTTTATTTTTTGCTAGTGGTAAATATTCTTATTGGCAATGTTGAAAACTTGAAAGCAATATAAATCCGAAGCCCCCTCAAAGGATAGTCTGTTGTGCTTGAACCTAATTTCTCTCCCATTTACAACCCATATGGATTAAGGAAACAGCTGGGCTGCAAAGTTGCTCAGTGTCAGATTTTTAAGTATATTATCTCCTTCACATGGCATTCTAACTTTATGTATTTCTGAATTCTTGACTACAGAAATGTTTTTCACTGTGAAAGCTGTCAATTGCAAACCTACTTTCTTTTCAAAATAAGTAAATTGGTGTTAGAACTCCTATTTTGCGGTTTCTTATCTCTGGTGCAGCTGCCTCCCCCTCCTTTATCCTTTTCTTCTTTCTTTTGATTTTTTTTATATCAGCCCTTAGTGAATTATGTTTTATTAGTAACCCTTAATCAAATCCGATCTCCTAAAATTGTTTTTCGTTTTTTGTCATGTAGGGCCAACAGGTTATGCCACTGCATGGTGCAAGTGCATCTGGAACTGCTGAATCTGCACAACCCCAGCAACAATCTCACATCATAACACCACCACATCATGCAGCTGCATCTCGATCTGCTGTATCTCCACATCACCAGCAGCAACCTCCCCATGGAGTTTCACCACCGCATAGTGCAGGTGCATCTGGACCTGCCACATCTCCGTATAACCAGCAGTAATCACCATAAAAATGTTTTCTTTATTGTTCCCATTAGTCCATTGGAGGAGTCCCTTGCTGGAGAGGAAACTTGGATTGTGTAAATTTTTTTTCTTGGTCTGAGGTTGTGCTTAATCAAATGCGATGGGAACTGCAAAATGTTGAAGGATGATAGGACTCTTGTTTGGGAAGCCTACGGTCAATCTTACATGCAGGAACACTTGGGCTCCAAATAGAGCGTGTTTTTTAACATAGGCCATGTTATTTGGTGTGGTTAACAGCTTTAGTGCTTATTATAGGGTGTAGTTTCTACTGTAGGGCATGGTTCTTATGTTTTCGCTCAGATTTGATGTGGCTTGTGCGGCATTGCATTTTTTTTTTTTTTTGGAAAATGGGTCTGGCATGGGGGTTCTGTTGCTTTCTTTTGGAATGTACTATTCGGCTTGGTACTGTGCTCAGATGTTTGTTTCAGTCTGTTCTTTATCTCTACTTTGATATCTCAATGAAGTTCTTTATGTGTCCCAAAAAAATTGAAAAAAAAAAAATTGTAGTTTGAATTCAAAAGGAACTCAGAACTGTGATTTATCTATTTGTACTATTTCCCTCAAATCTAGATGCTGCAGATCTAATGACAAATAATAATATTCTGGAATGGCCAGTAGATATGAAGTTTCAGCTTATAACTGTTGATTCAATGCTAGGGCATTTCAATGAACCATAGGAAAAGGAATTTCACTTTGCTTGTCACCAAGAAAATATTGTTCAGCCAGTGCAGAGTAAATAACAAATAGATCATAACTTGGATGCTGATGTGATTCAATGATGTATTATAAATGGGTGTGATAAGTTTTTGATTTTTTGTCCATGGAGATTGCAAAATTTTCCATCTGTCACTTGTGATCACAGGTGTATGAACACCCAGTGCCTGAAGCTCTAGTCACTGGAGAATCTAGGAAAAGGTCAACTGTACATAGCTTACCCCACAACAATCTTCTTGCTCCAAGGCCCTCGCTCATCCTATAGTGGTTTAAGATGATCTTTTTTATTTCCTCCACACACTCCCCCCCCCCCCCCCCCCCCCCCCCCCCCCCCCCCCCCCCCCCGGGGGAGAAAGCAAAGTTGCATTTAGGGCTTCCAAAATGTTCCATGTGCAAGTTACAGACGAGACACATCAGCAATTTTTATGGGTTGGTGTGGCTGAAAACCTTATTACTAAGCAAAGTCACTCAAAACCAGAGATTGATTTTCATTTTGCATAATTATTTTGCTTAAAGAGTTACCATGGCATTAGTTTGGAAATTTCCATAATATTCCTTGAAATGAGAACTGGAAAAACATTAAGGTGGCATTTGGTAACATAATCACTTTTCCGTTTTTTCACTTACAGAAAGCAGGAAAAATGTTTTTTTTTTCAGAAAACGAAATTGCAAGCTTATGGGAAATTAATTGGAAAAAAAAAAAAACTTGTTTTGTAACTCGCCATTTGGCAGTGGACCGTGGTTCATGGTGGGGAGTGGCAGTGGTGGTGGTGGGCTGCTTTGAACTTATATGCTCTTCAGAAAAACAGTTGCCCTTCCATTCCAGTTCCTAGTGTCTTGTGTACACTATTTCATGTCCAGACATCAGAGAAAATAAGCAGAGAGAGATAGATAGAGAGAGAGTGATAGAGAGACAGCAGCAGAGTCAGACCAACATGTAACCCTCAGATAATTCATTTTCTGTGATTCTCCAAACAAATACCATACATGTACTAATTGTCAATTTTTGAGAGTCCTCATACGAAATTGCATTAAGACTTCACAAAATCAACAATGAGATTCTATACCATCAACAGTAACCAATGTAAATCTTGTAAATTAAAGCACATCAAGAAATAAACTCAAATAAAATAAACAAAAATGGTTCAGACCGGTACTCCCTGGACTTTGTAAACTTTTTTTATTATTATTATTATTATTATTATTTATAATCGACAGCCACTTCCAGTCACACACTCATATCAGGTTTCTAAAGGCTACATTTCCCTGGGCAGGCTGCAAGCCAGAAAGTGAACCCGGGTTCCCTAGGATGGTCGGAAATTGAATCAAAGAATCACCACTTTACAGGATTAAATCACAGGAAAAATTATCATTCGTGTTATAAAATGTCATCCCACTCTCCATATGCCCTTGACTGGCATATTTGGGGATGACCATCACTTCATATCCCAGGAGACATTCAGCACAAACTGATAATTGTCCATGAGCGGATGAAAGGTAACATATCTGGATTAGAAAATGGAAAGATTACAGTGTCCCAGGGGAAGACAATCATCAGAAGGTACAAGCAATAAAGGCATCAAAAGAAACATGATATATTTCTAGAGATCACTATATGTCATATGACCCCCACTTGATGCAGAGTATATCAATCCATAATTCAGCATTGTATCCGCAGAATACGCTTTTACTTTAACATCTTACACGACCACTGAATGTGGTTTACCAATACAAAATTGCTTTTAATAACTTCATTATCTTCCATAATAAACAAGAGATAGCCTAAGCAAAAACAACAATAACAAAAATTGAAAACTATCTACATCTCTAATGAAGCTACACAACTCGAAGTAGTTATCAGTACTCTCTTAAGGGGAAAAAAATGCCAAAGATAATGTGGGACAGTTTTGTAAAACACTATGAAAAAATAATTAGAAATACAAAACTGCGCACCTATCGTCACTGCAATTGGCAGCAAATCCAAAACAGATCTTCGCATAACCTGCAGATAAGGCATTCAAGATTTACAAGGGCAAAAAAAGTTCTAATTCAGCAGAGGACATCATGGCAAGCAATCATGGTCAGCTGGTTTGTGCAACTCCACAAACTAATCACCTTTGTCTTCTCAATACTCTAGGGCAGAAAATAATACTATTCAAGTCTAGGTTTTCTCCACAATCCTTTACAGAACTCTTAATTGAACATGCAGCAGCAACATAATGAAGAGGCTGTTCCCATAGGAAAATATTACCAATCCTTCAACCAATGCATAGCCTCTGAAATGAGATCTCCATCCATACCACTAAGTCTTGGTCCCCATGACCTTTACTTGGGATCTCAAGTATCCATCCTCCATGCTCCCAAAAAATTAGTTTTGATCCTAGTAGGCATGAAAGTTAAATACAAATTGGCACCCTAGTGGACTTGGCACTCTGAGGTAAGTGGAGTGGTAGTATTGCCTGGTCTAGTCAAGTAGAGCACCTATAATGCAATGTACTTCCCCACATGTACGCATCCTCTTTTGTATAACATGAGGACATTCTCAGAGACTAATCCATCCAATTGAGCCCTCATTTATTCTCACTATACAATGACTAATCCATTTGCATTTTTAAGTATACTACATTTTTCTAACTTGTCCTAATTATTAATATACACTTGGCTTCACCTATGGTTAGCAGAATGAATTACATGAAGAGTCATAATTGAGTGCTGCAGCCTGTGTTGCAGCGCCATAGATACAGAAGAAAACATGAGATACATTTAATCAAAAGATGAATCCTGTATTCAACATGACCTGACTCTGTTAGCCAGGTCTACCTTCCTCTCTCTTTAAAAGATTAAATTGCAAATAACCAATAAAACATAAGTTCAACATCACAAGCAGATGACATGCCAGACCATCATGAAAGAAAGGAGAGGCATGCCCGACGACTAAAAGCTGACCGTGCTTTAAAAGTTTCCGTTGAATCAATGAGAAAAGCAATTCAACGTGCTGAAGTCAAGGACAGAAACTAAGACAGACATGAATAGTAGTCAAGTCTTCTTAACGTATGGAGTTTATGTATCTAGATAAAGTGGAAGCAAAGCATGTACATGCACCTAAAGCTTTAACATAAGGATAAAACTGCAAATAACAAATACAGGAACTATTGAAAGAAAAAAAGAACACTGGAGAATCTAGAGCTTCCCTTCTTGAAGCTAAAGGATGTCTTCTTAAACTAGCACTCTTTTTGGAACTCTACTTATTCACATATTACAGAAGCCTCTTTCTTGGACTTTGAATATCATTGTAATTTAGCTTTCCTAAGGAAATGTACTTTGTGCATAATGAGCCTGGTCCTTTCTCTTATTTTTACTTAAATTACTCAACTATAGGAAAATATACAAGCTACTATTTTGGAAACCTTATTGACAAACTTTTAGTTGAAATGTCCAATCTTTTTAGCATTGCATCCCCCTAGCACTATCTAGACATCTTTTTTATTTGCTAATCAAGAGAGAATAAGGATAAAAAAAAGGTTACCACCAATAAAATCTTTCCAAAGTAGATCTTCCAAATTTCTATCCTAGCACACAGTATTTTGAATCTTATGATTAGTACCTTGAGACACCTGTGTCCAAACAGCTGATCTTTTGAGTGAGGGAAGTTGGAGTTTATTTGAAACACTGTTATACATCGGCCTTAAATGAATTTCATTTCAAGGCTCCAGGAGTTCTTGTTGTTTGTCTTCATGTTCCCATGCATGTATCAACATTTTTATTATCAATCAGTATGCATGTATCAACATTTTTATTTCACAGAGAGCCAATTATATTACTACTTATTTTATTTAACCCCCATTATTCCGACCCACAAGTTTATTAACCCTCCATTCCACTCTGGGTCCTAGCTTGAAAACTTAAAAAATGTAACCATCGCTCTCCCTTCTCTTTTTCTTTTTGATATGTAATATGTACCATCACTTCCCCTTATTACCCTTCCTTTGAGCTTATACATAATACAATCATGATTTCCAAAAAAATTATTCAAACAAGACAAAGGACATTATTGTAAATTTACCATTCAAAGTTGCTTTCTTTAAGGTTTGTGCAAAGTCAACCAGGAGAATAAAAAGGGACAGAGGGATTATTTTCTTTCTTTTGTTCTTTTGTTCTTTTTTTGGTTTTTTTTTTTGGAGTGTGGGTGGGTGTTGTGGTGGGGGGAGGGGGGGGGTTTGGGTGGGGTGGGGGCTTTATGTTCAACACATCTGAGGCAAGAATGAATTATAGTAGTGGGAGTATGGAGAAAGAAATGAGAGCAAATTGAAACGACTTTTTAACCTTCAGAAGCTATTGATGTGGCCGCATTAAATTATAGTGTATCATAGGAATAATTCGCAATTGTTTTCGCTTTAAAGCCCATCTTTAAATCTCACTAAGATGACTTAAGCCCATATTTCTTTCGAAGAACTGCATTGAGCTTCAAAAGGTATTTCATGTAAATGTAGCATTTCTATGCATGTTATAAGTAACTTTAATGATTGACCATACATAGTTATTGAAACTGGAACTCTTTGTATGGTTCTCTTTTTTTTTTTAATAATCTATTTTTTGAAATGACTGTTTTTCCTTGGTTACAAATTTTTTAAGATTTACAATGGTGGCACACATGACAGTCGATTTGTGTCTTGCTATCATATAACTAGTTGCAAAAAAGGGTCAAAAACTTGTTTTTATTATGACATTTTTAGCTGATTCTGGATTTCAAGTCTATTCTAGTTTTCCTCGGTGTCCCTCTGTTCATTAAAGCTTCTTGAAATTAATAAAATCATATCTTGAATATCAAACAAGATAGAGAATGACAATTCCTTCTGCAACATGCATCTCAAATCATCCAATAGGAATGATGATTCAAATCCTCATCCTAGCACGTTTGCTAAACTAATTCATAGTACAAATAAAAGATATCTCATAAGAATTAACTGATGATGGAAGTACCTGAGCATAACAGAAGAGGCAAGTAAAGGATTAGTGTCATTTTTGACAATTAGAAGTCCCACTACGAGAATCGTATGGCTTGGCATTCTTGTTCACAAATCTATAAAATAAAGACCACGAGCAACAAAGAGTATGATTGCAGACTGGAGTCAACAAATATTAACCCAAATATCAGTTCACAAAAATTTATTTCCCAAAAAAATAATTCATATACACAGCCTTATGAAAATATAAGAACCTATAACTGGACACTGCAAATATAGGGAAGTTCTTCACAACCACCTTTTGCCACAAATTATATTGAACACTTGAAGAGATTGTCAAAAGAGGGGGGAGAAAAGAAAGGAACGAGCACCAAAGCTGACTGAACAAAAAGACTAAAGATATAGGTATTGTCTAATTAACTGTACCAGGAGCCCAAAGAGGAATGAATATTGAGCATCTAAATTGAGGGTAATTTTTGCTTAAGACAAGATGAGAGGGACAAGGAGCTGTTAAATTTAGCAAATTAAGAGAGAACAAGGGGCCCTTATTCCTTGTTACCAAATCTCTTGGCAATGATAGGACGGACATCATCAGCATCAACCAGAGTCTCAAGGAAGGGAAGTAATGAAATTAGTGCACAGTCTGATGGGTCATCAAACCAACTCTTAATAGGAATCCCATTATTCACTTGCAACCGGAAAACCTGAAATCACCAAAAGAGAAGTATTTATTAATACGTAACTTTTCCAATAGAGACTCAAAAGTCTAACTTGAGCCAGGTTTTTCAATCTCACTGTAACCAAAATAGGACCAATTCCCCCTCATACTCATTATGTGAAGCAACTTAATCCAGATGAAGAGATACTCTAAGCCAAGGAATCAAATCCTTAAAAGTTTTGCACCAAAATTATATCTCAAACAAGTCAACAGCTTTTACCAATAGGTCACTAGGTCCCTCCCAGCACTCTTATCATTCTGAATATGTGGCTAAAAGGATTCGTTAAAATAAATCTAAAACCTAAGGTGGTCGTCCAACATATCTTGATCTCACATATCTATTTTCTAAAATATCACCCACAAAGAACAAAATATATCCACAAGGAAGAAGGGTGAAATAGAAAAAGATAAAACTAGCAAAGAATAAATGAAGGTCAATGGGAAGGTAATCTACCTGTGGGGAATTATCAATGATAGCAACTTTTGCAAGGTCAACACCTAAAACTGTTAAGTCCTTAGTGTAACTTCCATCTGAAAAAATGCATGATTCACGATAAGCTCGACGTGAGATAAGCTTTCCATCTGCATCCAGTATATCCAGAAGTTGTTCTGCATAGATGCTTTGACTGGCAGTGAAAACCACAATTTCAAACATCTCAGCAACCCTCTCCAGGAACATCCGAAGGTAAGGCCTCTGTTTTACATACACCGTGTTCTCTTTCATGTTGAAAAAAACTTGAAAGGTGAAATCCGCATCATCACAATGTTCTAATCTAGAGTGGACGAGTGTTTCTGAACAAATGGAACCCAGTGTGAGCAACCTTTGGAAGCATTGACTTATAAAAATATTCAGTAAATTATCTTCAGAAATACAAACAAACCAGAAGTTGAAAGTAAAACAGAAGTATGGATCATAAAAACTTCCAAGTAGAAAGCATTACTGCATTACTGATATGCTTAAGAAATAAATTAAACAAGTCAAACAGAAATATAGCATCAAGAAGGAGCTCATAATTCTTACCATCTAAATCTAGTACTAGGGTAATAGATTTTGTTTTCCTCATTTCCTTTGGTAATATGTCAGACGGAAAGTTTGCTGCCACATCCGGCAGGTCAGGTAGATTTCTGAAAAACATGTGTGGATCAAAGCACTCTGATTTATCTGAATCTGAGTACGGATTAACATCAGATTCCTGGTTACAGGATCTCAACTGATGAATTGCAAGATATAAGCTTGAATCGTCTGAATCTAAAACGGCGTCCTCACATGTTCTGCCATCATAATTGCAGCTTGCCTCCACGGTATCCTCAAGGAAAGGCAGTATCATGTATTCTTCATGCACATCAAACAACAAACTTGGCTCATCACATTTGTAATCAGGCAAGCAAGTTGTGTCTGTAATATCTTCATAAACCGAGTTGCTTTCAATGGGAAAGCCTGTAACAATCATGTCAGAAATGTAGAAATCTGAGACATTGCAAGTTTGATATTCACTTGAGCATCTGCTGTTATCATCACTATCATCAGCTCCCAATAGCAGTGCATCAAGATCTTTGTTACTCCCTACATAGAAGTGAGAGGAAGGTAAAGGGTTTTATACATTTTTAGCATGTCTAATTCAAAACTGAATGTGAAGCTTCTACTTCATACTGCTCATTCATGGAAGATAGTTTAAGCTCTCAAACCTAAGATGTGCTTGAAATCTTTTGAAAAAAAAATATTAAGGTAATCCATACATTCATGTGGATTGACATTCTTTATGAAGATGTGCAGAGATTTTTTATAGTACTCTGATCTCCAACAAAGATCTCTTCATGCAACAAGCAAAATACTCATCATTGTACGGTTAAGTGGACACAGTACTTAAGGAATGCGTGCAATATTTAATTAAGGTTGTATCCAGAGAGCAAATGAAACATGTTTCAATGCAATGTCGCATAGGGTTGACATAAGTGCCTTTTGATGTTATCTTTCAGAAAAGAAGTGGTTCTGCAGAAACGCAATTCACACATAAATTTATACAGATATTTGTGTATCTTCTTAAGTATGCACATTTTTTTACAAAATTCCATAGCTTCTTACAGTCTCAAGTTCTGAAAAACCTTTCCCAAGGTGCCCTACCGAATCACTGAGTTATCCTTTTAAATTATTCCTCTTTCTTAAAGCCGTTATCAGGAACAATACCAAAATTATTGTGCATCCAGTTCTACTTTCTTTCTTTTTTTGTTTTTTGCTCAGCTCATCTTCTAAATGCAGGAAATTCTGAATTATGGGGGACGTCTAGGTGTTCAATATCATGTTCAAAACAAAAAGAAAGCAAATAATAACAATGCAGAAAGTGTCTGCAGATACAAACAAACCATTTTCTCGAAACAAGAAACGACTTCTCCACATTTTCATTTCCACATCTTGTTTAGGTGGAATAAATCAACCAAAGAAAAAAAAATTCTCAACAATTTTCATCATTTTCCATTTAAAAACAACAGACACTTAGTTTAAGCTAGGAAGCCCTCAGTCAAAATGATAATGATAACGTAAACAATAAAATTCTGGAATTTTACCAGAATTATTGTTGACCTCTGGTTCACTGTGAACTTCAATTGTCTCCAAAATAGGTGAGAAAATTGTCTCTAAGTTTGACACACAGGTGGCTGGTGTAGATTCCTGCAATCAACCATCAATTGTTAGTTGCCGGAAGTAGTACATGCATTGATTACAATGACAGAATTTTACAAAGTAGGGGAAACAGCTCAGAAAACAATAGAACAGAGCAGCAAAAAAAGAAATAGATCTTATGTGTATAATTTCATTTAGTGATCATTTCCAGTATGTCAGCAAATCAATTTGGCAATCTAAATGGGCCCACCCAGCCACCAGAGCTTCATATTCTGCAAAACTTTCCAACTTCTTCGGTTGATTAAAGATTACAAAATTGCTCTTATGGGATACTAAAGAAATAACAAGACTCTTAAATCTCTCTTTAAGCCAATCTGGCAAAAGGCAAAAACGAGGAAGCTTTGGTGACACTAATGCATAAACATTAAAACTCTGAAAAGCCTTAACTACCATACAAAAGGTATGTTCAAAATCTCAATTTTGCACCACAACTGACCAACAAAGGATAGCTAGTAAAATTAAGCAAACTTCGCAAATTCAAATTTAAATATAAAAAACAATAGATTTCATCATTTCCAAGTACACAAAACCAAATTTCAACCATTGGTTAAAGGGACCACAATTTAACACATTCCCAAATTTAACATATTCCCCTTTCTGTTAGTCAACCGCTAGTTGACCAAACGGTAAAAGCTTACGCAAGCTTAATGATATTTCATAATAACTATTTTGCCTTTATCCAATTTAATTAACAACTATACCATCTTCTCTCTCCAGTTTCTCTATACTGTTATAACAATGAGGCAGCCTTTCTCTCTCCTCAACAAACATCTTATCAGGTCTCACACAGTCTCCCCTAAAAATGGAAAACTGTGAAATATTGTATGTGACACCATCTGCTCTCCAAATTCAACAGAATCATGATTGAGGCAATGGAGGGAAAAATAGAAGGCAGATTCTTCTCAACTAGTGTGGCAACTGGAAAAAGGACGGAGAATCTGTCAATCACCTTCTACAGCATCATCCAGCAGCTAGAGAACTATGGTCCCTGATTATAGGGCAAGTGGGGTTGGCTTGGGTGTTCCCTAGATTTATTAAAGATTTGCGTTTTGATCTGGTAGGGAGCCAGAGTGAGTAAGAGGAAGAAAAAGGCCTGGTTTGTAGTGCTTCATGCTATCATGTGGATTATCTGAGGCGAGCATAATCGTAGGATTTTTGATGGGGTTGAAACCCCGCTCTTTAAATTAAAAAGTAGATTACTATTTCTTTTGTATCGTTGGCCCACAGATATTTAAGTAATTTCTGATGTACAGCGGGTTCAAGTTTCTGTTATGACCTTATTTTGTTTACGAACAATTTCCCCTTGGTACCTCGTCTATATACACTTTTTGCTTATCAAAAAAATGAAGGAAAGAAAAGAAGAAGCATGACAAAACATTTAGGAGACTTGAAGCGGTAACAAATTCCGCAACAACTTTCATACTTCTTTTCTTTTATTTTTCCTATTAAACAAAATTGAGTTTGTGATTACTCCTTACCATTCTCCCAGCCGTTGCAGAATCAGCTAAAGGCGATAGGTGCTTTTGAAATAGAAGATTTTCTTCATCAAGCAATTCATGATGGTCAATAGCTTTGTCACCTCCATTGCACAAAGAAACTACAAGAACATCAAGTGTGATTAGCGGAGGAATACCACATGACAAAGTAATTTTCCTTCACCGCAGAAAAATCCATAGAACTTACATAGACAGCTACAATAAAAAATGCAGAAACCTGGGAAGATCATAGGCCTTGCACAATAATACTTTACAATTGTCATTTTTTGACATTGTCTTTTGATGCCCAGACTCTATGTTATGATGAACAGTACAGTACAAATCATCTATATGCTGAGGTATTTTGCTATAGAATGCAGTCAAGGATTAAGAAGACATATAAAATCATACTTTGCCTTTTTCCCCCAAGGGTCGAGTTTTTAAGGTTCACGTCCTTGTTTACTAAAATTATGACTTCTTATCATGCTCAAAAATCAAAAAAAAATTTACTATCAGCTTCTTTAACCCGAAATAGAAACCAACTACACTCAACTGACATAAGTTCCGGAAATATGAGAACACATCACAAAATTATTTGATTTTTCTTCCTAAGATCCTGATAACCCAAAAGATTACATTTTTGTTCTCTGCATACCAAAGCTACCACTTTTCCAAAATTTTGAACACGCACAAAGAAATGCCTGTTGAAGGAAAAAATTTCACAAACTTAAAACACTGGAAGTTATTAAAAAAAAAAAAAGGAAACTTCTATTGAAAGTTGAAACTTAGCAAATAGACCAATCAAATAGAAGTAACATAGTCTGAACGTCCAATGCGAGAGCAAAGTTCTACTTGTACAATGATAATATTGCACGGCTTCTCCATGAAGTGAAACTCTAAAATTTTCAGAATGTTCTGCAATTCTCTGCAATATCTTTATTTGTGACTACTAGAATTTTTTCCATGCATTTTATTTGTAACAAATCTCAAGTGTATTATGACACAAGACATACAACTATACACAAAATCCAGGCATTCATATGCAAACATGACCAGTTGTACCACAAAGTAATCTGAAAGATAAAACATTTGACCTTTATTGACACCAACAAATAAATATCTTTTCTTCCTGAAGGTCTGTTTCTCAAGTAATTGTAAGCAACATCACTTACCGTCCAGATTATTTTGAATACAAGCATCAAAGTCCACAGCTTCTTGTGAAATCCTGACACTAGAGCAAGAATTTTTGGATATCATACTTGATTTCTGGCAAACACGGAGGCCATTTTTTTCTCTTAAACACCCTGTAGCTGATTTGGTCTTCATTTTTAATGATGGCATTTGGTCTGTTCTTCTGATATATACCACAATCTTGAGTTGAGCACGTCGGAGGGGGGGAACAAAACCCCTCCAAACAATCGAGTCAGCAGCAACAGACTGTCATTGGAAACAACTGGGATAAGACACAAAGACTAGACACAGAAAAACATGAAGAGCAACTACTATTAAGAGATGCATGAATCAGTTGTCAAGCAAGCAAATTGAATAGCAATAGTATAGGTCACCAATCTGCCTACATTATTTACCAACAAGAGAGGATTCTAGGGAGCTCAGAGAAGATTCCTTGCAAGTTAATTAAGTCCTAAAACTTAACATCCTAAATTGATTAAAAGCTAACACTGCATTAACCCTCCAAAAAAAGGTTAAACAATCTATGGAATGTAATGCTCTTTGCTTCCCTTTATAGAAGAAAGAGACCGTTGCACTGTATGATTTTACATCAAAAAATAGGCAAGAGATCGAGAAAGATTTGCAAGTTAATCTTATTCCAGTATCCTGATGGTCCAGCACCTGATCTTGCCATTTCAACATCCAGCCCCACTACATAGTGGGCTTCACTAAAACAAGGTGGAAAGGCTGCCTTCAAAACTAAAAAGAAAACCCCATTTGATGATTAAAAATGTTATTTAACATTTTCACACAATCTTACATCAATTCAAACCATGAATAATTCCATTCAGATTGATAACCAGAGATGCAATCGTTACCTGTTAAATGAGAGAAAACCAGACAAAGATACCACTCAAACCCCTTTTAACTGTCAATATGCACTGTTTTACTAACATCAGATTATGACAATTCTTTGATCAAACAAGACTCAGGTATCTTGACAGTGAGATCAACTGACTACAATTCATATCAAAGTTCACACATGATATCTTCCACAACACCCCAGTAGTACAGAAGAAGAACAAGAAAATAAGATTTGGAGGCCTCGGGGTGGTTGTATCGGGTTACAGTAGTAAACATGCGGAGAAAACAGGGAAAGTGGTTTCAGTTTCCGTATTTTTTTAATTTTTTCTGGGATGTTACACTCAAAAGTCCAAAATTCCATTATGCTACATCCTTATGGGTAACAATCCCACAAAATAATAAGCCTTTGTTAACCTGTTATCAGAGATTCTCTGTGAAACAGATTACAGTGGATGAGATTTTATGCTAGAAAAGAACAGCATAAATAATACATTTACACCTCCCTCTCTTATTTCACAGTAGAAAATACATATCCTAAATTTAGTCTTAAGTATGTAATTCTAAGCAAAAAACATAAGAGCTCGTTGAGAATTGGCTCATATAGAAATGGTATCATGGCAAACCTTGTGTAATTTACCTATACAAGACCTATATCTACAATGCATTTAATATTTAAGGTTTGAAGGAAAAAAGCTGTAGTATTTTTGGAGTCGCTGAATATCGTAGGCAGTCCTCGAGTCAATACCTATATGCTTGGTCATGTCATAATAAAAAACAAAAAAAACATTGCACAATCTGACTGTTAATCATAAGCAAAACATCATATTCTTTTCTAAAATTGCTGAAACCAATTCTTTGCAGCGATGTTGAATTCTGATAAGCATGTGTGAGTGATATTGTCCTGAACTGAAATAAATTTTTCAATCATTGTAGGGCGGTTACAGCCAGTTGTACTGAATTCAAATATTGCCCGTCTCATCAGATTACAAACATTCCATTTTTGTCAAAAAAAAAAAAAATGTGCACATAAAATTTGCACGACACTCTTCTGATTGTCAATCAATATTGTACCCATTTAGGATAGTTTGAGAACATGACTGGAAATTTATTACATCAAATCTAATCACAAATTTCACATAATAAATAATTTGATTGACATCAATCATATGTTAAGCCATTTATTGAATCTTAAATGTGTCAACACTCATGGGTTCCACATAATAAATCATTTGATTGACTCAGCATATGTTAAGTCATTGATTGAATCGTAAATGTGTCGACACTCATAAATTATATGAAAGATTACTAATCAACACTGTTACCAGTTACATAACCAGTGAATTCTGTAATAAGAATCCAATACTTGGAAGAGAAAGCACAGGATACAGACAGCAGTAAGTCAAAGGGCCAGGTATATAATGCTCCTTTTGGCCATACCTCGATGTTAAATATTCTTTAGTGAAAACACTGACAAATGGTGTAAGTGACTAGAAGAAATGATGTGTTTTATTACTTTCTTTTTTTATTTTATCTAAAACATAAAGATAAATATATATATATATAATTGTTGCTTGGATATGCTGCTTTTTTCCCCACCTTGGAAACATAGATCACAATTCAAGACAGAAGAAGATGGATATAACCCCTTCAAATCATGTCAAGGGAAAACCACTTGTCATTATCTCAAGGTAAAACTACCCTCCTATTCTTATGACTTTCCGCAAAAAATTTGTTTCCTAAAAAGACAACAGGCAGCTGATTCTCACCAATTTACCTCATGCTTCTCCGCTCAACAATATCAGATGATTAGTGGTCAAAAACTAAAATTTACACTGCAGATGCATGATTAACACAAGATCTTAAATTATAGCATTCAGAGTAATTCTGTTGATGAAAACTAGAGTTTCCTTTCCCTTCTAAATAGTTATACAAGAAGGGAAAAGCCAGCATGGTTGAAAATAAAATTACAGGAAAGAAATATAAAACCACAAATAGGGGATGAAAGCAGAGAACTTTCACATAAATCTATAGACATATAGATATAGATTATACACCCTTTTCATGGAAGGACAAAAATCTCAAACCCAATTCAAAGAACTCCAGAAGAACTCCAACTAAACCGACCCCCAATGACGAAGTCAACCCAAATGATTGCATCCAATAAACATAATTAACAACAATTTGTCACCACTAGAACAAAAACACACAACAATTCAAGGCAACAATCACTATAGCCATAATTGGAAGCAATCTACAAACTTAAACCCTAGAAACAGAAAAAAAAAAAAAAAAAAAAGCAGAGCCGAACAAGAGCTTATTCAGTTGAATTATCAGTTATACAGTCTATACATACATATATATACACGCATATAAGCATAGACAATAATCAGCTGATAATTAAGGTGCCGACAACAGCGAATTCGAGAACATCAAACATGTAAACACAAACCTGTGTAGCAATCAACTTTCTCTCTCTATACGTACGTATCTATATCTACATGTATATAGAATAGACGGTCTTTCTCTCTCTAAAAGACTCTCTCTGTCTTTCTCTCTCTAGAAAGAGTTGTGCGAGTCTCTCACTGGACGGGGCTCTTTGAATATTTATTTTAACTTCCGCGAGAGAACGGTCAGGAAGCAGTGGTAGTGTGCGTCTTTTGACTTGGGTAGAGATTCAACGGACGGCTGTGATCGAATGTTGAAGTAACTGGTTTAGACCAGTGGAAAGTTGCCACGTGGAGAGTGAGCGTGTGGACACGTGCAGGTTCGCGGCAAGAGAGGAGTCGTGTAAGGGAGGGACTGCTCTGCGGAACCATTAGGGCCTGTTGGAAAGGTGTGAAAGGGAGAGGAAACATCAAACAAAGAAAGAAGTTGTACGGAAAATATTTAAGAAAAAGTGAAAGAAAATAATTTTTTTAAAAAAATAAGTAAAAGATAATAGATTAACTATTGAAAAGAAAATAACAAAACAAATAAAAAGCGAGAAGGAAAATATTTTTTTTTGTTTTTTTTTTTCCAAACAAGAAAGGATAATTACTATTTTCTCCTTTTTTTTGTTAAGTGCGTGCATGACCCACTCAGTTTTACATACTACTTATACACTTTTTCTACATTCCGTTATTGGCTTCTACGTTAGAAGAAAAAAAAATAAGGAAAAGGTATTTTTTTCACTTTCTTTTTATTTTTTTTCTTTATAATATTTATCATATTATTTACTTAAGGTAATTATACTTTAGTTCCTTGTGGTTTAAGTCAAAACCTTCTTGATTTAAAAGTGAATGCGTGACTCCTTATGGTTTGGACTTATCTATAAAATGAATAAAAACAGTTAGATTTAAAGAAATTTTTGTCATTTTATCTTTCTAAATTAGAATATCAAAAGCACAATTTGGCTAGTTTATGCCAACATAAAGAGTTGTTTTTCCAAGAAGTTTTTTTTTGGGTTATTTCACCAAATCATCTTTTTAGTGTTATAATTTAAAAATATAAAATGACGAAAATACCTCAATGACAAAATATTGGTTAAATCAAACGGTTTCTATACTTTTTGCAAATAAGTCTAAATTACAGAAGAGTCATATGTTCACTTTTAAGTTACAAGGAGGTCATCTAATTTTGGTTCAAACCATAAGGGGTAAAATGTAATTATTTCCCTCCTTTTTTTTTTTTTTGTTTCTCTTTGAATTCCAAACAAGAAAAAGTTATTTTCCCTCTATTTTTTTTTTGGCAAAATGAAATAGTATAAAATAACCGCTTTTCATACAATCTTTTTCACTTCATTTCCCTTTTTCTTTATTTTGCTTCCGTAAGTTCCAAAAGTGCCCTAAATTTGAAAATGTGTTCTAAGTTTAGTTATTTGTTGTCAAATGTTGAAAATTTTTGATTGAGCTAAATTCAAGTAAATTTTTTATTTTCAATTAGTAGGAAATAAGTACATCATATGAAACATATCACGACATTCATCTCTCTAAAAAAAAAGTTCAATAATCACAATCTTACTACAAACCTAAAAATCACACATAAATCACAATATAAATCCGACACTAGAAAGAGTCGAAGTCAGAATCTCAACAATTAAGTTCTAGAGTAGTCAACTAGATGCAATTGAAACAGATTGGTATCGGCTAAATTTAAGTAATTTAATACAGCCGGTTGCAAGTCAAACTCAAGTTAGTTCAACTTTATAGTATTTATAAATTTATTGAGATAAATTTGCACAAATATTTGAGAAGCCAAAACGAGTTGAGATCAAAAACTTTAGTTAGGTTTTTGTTTTTTTGTCAAAATTTTCAAGAATGCAATACTAAAATTTTGAAATCAACGTTAATAGAATTTTGAAGTTCATGCAATAACATACATACATCTTAGCAATGGAGCAAGCCCAGAGTCAACCTTGTTCCAAAACAAACTAGAAAATTTTGAGGAGAATTTCTACAAAGGCAAATTTCTCCTAAAAGAATTCTAAGGTACTATGACGGTACCAGCACCTAGCAGTAAACAAACATAAGTCCCAGTTGCCAAAAAAAGTTACTAATGAGACTGGTTTTACTTACTATTGGGATGTCGTATTTATTACAGAGATTGATATTTTTTATTGTTAGATACCAATAATGTGAAAGCTACTCGGGGTACTGTAGTCGTTCCCATTTGGAAAATGTTCTGAACTTCAAAAAATAAAAAGAAGGATATGAAATCCTTTTATTTCTATTTTGTACAAAAAAAAAAAAATACAGCATATACATAGGATAATGCTATATATATAAAATAATATAATTGAATAAGAATTATTCGCTTCAAAACAAATCATCTGTTATTATGACTCTTAATTATAAATATTCCTATAAATTTTTTAAACAAATTTTTGGAAGAATAGTAGTTTTCATATTTATAATATGCCCCAAGCAATAATTAACGATTCATAGGGACATTATTTTTAGTTTTTTTTGTTGGAGTCCATGCCCACCTTGCTTCATCTGCTATGATTGATTTTAAAGTGTATTAATGCATAAACAATCAGCCTCGAACCTCTCACTTTTAATGGCTTAGGCGAGCAAGGTGCTAGGCCTTAAGCACCAATTTTTTTGAGGCTTTTAATTTTTAAAAATTTTATATGTTATAGTATAGATTTTATGTAATTTTTTCATTTTTTTTTTAACAAAAATGCTCCATTTTGAATGAGAAAAAAAATGCTTATTAGAAAAATAAAAGCCACAATCAACTGCATTAGTAAATCTAAGGGGAAAAAAACACCACTTTAACTAACAAATAAAGTGAAGGTCTAGAAAATTTTTTTTTTTTCCAAACCTTACAGGGTATGATTAAAGCCCTATATAGATTTTACAACTTTTTTTCCCTAAAAAAACATCCCAATCCATATGAGGAAAAAAGACCTATAAAAAGTAATCTTGAAATCAACTACAATAATTAACTTGTGTACAAAAACAAAAAACCAGTTCAACCCAAGAAAATGAATTGTACAAAAACGAAGGCCTAAAGTTTTTAAATCTTATAGGTTATAACTATGTCTTATATAGTTTCTACATCTTTTTTAAAGAAAAGATATCTTCCAAATAAAAAAAAACACTTGTTAGTCCAAAATTAACACACTTTAAATTTCAAAAGAAAAATACTGACTTAGTCAAGAAAATATTATAAACTAAAAATCATAAAAGGCTTCATTTAAAATTATTTGCCTTCGCCCTCAAATGTTTCTAGCCGACCCTACATATGACGTCACACAGACATAACCATACAAATATTGAGGCAAAAACAAAAGTTTATTGAAGCTTATATTAATTATTGGAAAAAGAAAGACAAAACTTGGAAAAAAAAAATTTTAATTAAGATAGTATTAAGAAAATACTTGAAAATTATTTTAGTAAGAACCATTGAAATTAAGGAAAAAAGATATACTTTGGGCAAAGATAATGCATAAGGGCCACTTTGAAGGTCATATGAAGGTTAGATAAACAGACCTGTACAAACACCAGTGTGAAAATAGAATTTTATAGGAGTTATATATTAATTATGAATAAAATTCGCAAAAGAAAAATTCTAATTAGACAATATTAAGAAAAATGCTAGAAAATAATTTAGTGAGAACCCGTAAAATTATGAGAGAAGAAAAACTTTGGGCAAAGATAGTGCTTAAGAACAACTGTGAGGTTCATTTGAGGGTCACACTGAATGAACCGCACAAAAATAGTGGTAAAATAAAAATTTTCTAGAAACTTTAGGTTAATTATAAAACTATTGCAGGTGAATTTCAATTCACTAAGCTACGAAAAAATATTGGTAAAAGCGGATTTATTATAGAAACCAAACGCTATGAATGTTCTTAAAGCAATCATTAAAAAGCATTTATAGGTTTTGAATTTACTACACTGAACATACATATTTCAACTACTAAAATTGAATACTCTTAATTGATTTTAAATGACAAAAATAATTTTTTAATGAGCAAAATTAGTTTAAACCAACTCAAAAGTTACTTCACAAAAAGGCTAATGCTTGTGTGATAATTAGAGATAGCAGTAGACTGGAAAAGATGGAGATCCAATCGAACCCATTCCGTTTGAGAAGGGTATGGAAGATTTAAAACGAGAATGGAGGCGAAGATAGAGATATTAAACTAAACCCGTGCGGGTATGGACGCAAGGATGAACCTAAGTTTCCTTCTACCCCGCCCTACCCGTTAGGAGACAGGGATGTACTTGTACCTTTATATGAAAAATTGCCCATTGAATACTTTAACTTGTACTTTGAGTTTCGAATTTTTAATTTTATTATTAATCTCTTTAGTTAAATATGAAATCAATTCATGTTGAATGTGTTATGAGGGGAATAAGAGCTTTTGAAAAAAGAACCTTTTAGTTAAATGATTAATTTGGGAACACGAGTTTTAAATTGGGTTCGGTGGGTGCGGGTGCGGAGATGGAAGTAGATAGAGGCTTGTAACCATGGAGCGGGGATGGACCCCAAAATTTTTTTTGTATAGATAAAGAGACAAAGATAGAGGTAAATTTTAAAGGTGGAGACAGGGATAGAAGTGTCATCTCTCACCCCGCCCCGATCTACTGCCATTCCTAGTGATAAGGACAGAGGCCCACCAAAGTTAATTCATAAAAAGACTAATGGCCTGATAGCTTGTCAACCCAAGCCCGTTCATGTTTTGTATGGTTTGTGATAAGGTATAAGCTCGTAGAAATTGTTTTAGGCACGATTATAATTGCGGGTAGGGTTTGGAATAAGCAGTTGAAGACTGGCATGGCCCGAAAAGTTTATATAAATAATAAATATATGCGCATACATATTTAAATATTATATTTTGTATTATTTAATTTTTCTGTTTTGTACTACTAAAATTTGTAATATTAAATTGTGAAAGAACTATTCATGAGTTGAACTCCCAACCTTCAACTTTAAAAAAGATCCCAAACAGGTAAATGAGTGGGCTTGTGAATGTAAACTTAGGTCCGATCTTGGGCCGGCCTTGGGCTCGGGCTCGGGCTTGTGCTTGAGTTGTATTACATGGTGCAGGCCCGACCCCGGACCAGCCTAGCCTACCTAATGTCTCCACAATGCTAAGGGCCTGTTTGGTTGTGGTTTCGGTTTCAGTTTCAGTTTTCTGTTTTTGTTTTTTGAAATTCGACGAAACCGTGTTTGGCAGATTGATTCCGAAAACTGTTTCCGTCGAAACCGCGTTTGGTAAATTGGTTCCGGAACTTGTTTTTGAAAATTTTTTCAGAAAATAGCCCAGTTTCAGGAACCATTAAAAAGATGTTTTCTGAGTTTCCGAAACCATTTTTATACGAAAATGAGAACGATATGAAAATGATAGTGTTTTCGATGGTCTCATTTTTTTGTTTCCGAGAACAAGAAAAACGAGTTGTTCTTAAATTTTTTGGTTCCGAGAACACGAAAAACGAAAACGAAACCAAAACCGGAACCGATTCCAAACAGGGCCTAAAATTTTTAATATGCCCTCAAATTATTTGCATTTTAAATTTAACACTCAATTAGTTTGCTTCTTATATCTGTGCTTTAGCAATGACTATGTAAATATGCCCTTAGCTCAAAAGAACGCGCAAAATTATAAATTTTTTACAAGAATTCTTAGAAGTTAAGAAGTTCAATTATAGGAGATAATTCACAGTATACAGAAAAGCACAAATGCATACAAATTTATATACCAAGAATGGAGGAAATATAGTTAATTTTTTTTGCACAAAAAGAAAAACTTTATTCATGGGGGAAAAAAAATTAGTACAAGATAATGACACTACATAGACAACAAAAAAACCTTCATAAAGAAAACGAATAATGAAAGAAGACATATATGATAAGGAGCACATGTTTTAGAAGCAAGCGATGACACCAAACAACTAGAATCTGGAATACTCAATATGTTACCTAGAAACCCATCAATCTAGGACGACAGAGACATATTAAAAATAGAAAAGACACTCTCCTTTCACAACAATCTCCATCAACTGCAACTTGCTGTCCCTCTGCGCGATTGAATTGCATAGTTTATGTGAAGAAATAAGTACATTTTTCAGTACAAATATTAAATTTTTTTTTGGCCAACTGCCAAGATTAGGCAAACCCATTTATGTATTCTTTTTTAATATATGAATATTTGGCCAAAAATGTCATTATAAACCTTATGTTTACCATCTGTTGAAAACCAATTGTGGTTCTATAAGATGTACAATTGGACGGCTCTGTTTTAAGGAAGTACAAGAGTGACCAAAATGGGGGATACAAGTCATGTGCTGTACAAAAGTATTTAGATTGATGTCAGCACTAGGGAAGAACAAGAAATTTTGTTGAGAAATTTTTGTTTTTTGAATTTTGGACTGTCAAGGTTGAGTTTTTTGAATTTTGTGGGGGAGCGAAGTAAAATTTTTATGTATTTTGGAAGGCAAGACTAAAATTTTTTGAATTTTGGAGGGCCTATACATTATTTCTGATTATAAACGGTGAAAATTTATAAGAACTATACATAATTTTGTCAAAAGTACGGAGGCCTTGGCCCCCACTATCTTAATCTAGCTACATCCTCATTTAATATCTATGCATCACTTGTCTTAACTTATAGTATTCTTAAAAGTACAAAATAATAGATGTGTTTGGTTTGAAATAAAAAGACCACAAATAGTCACATCATTTTGTACAAAAATTTTATATGTATATCTTTACTCAAGCAATTTTGTGTAGTGTGCATGTTGGATCATGCATGGGACTTTCAAAAACTGATTAATGCACCATTTCTGTCTGACCCCTTTGGAAACCTTGCCTATTATTAGTTTTCCCTTTCAAATTCTCACCATGTTTGATATTGAATTTGTGGAAGGAAGAGAAAAGAAAAAGATAGGAAAAGAAAATATAGTAAAGAAGCAAAATTTGTTTCTTTTTTTTTTATTGGATTAGTAAAATTAGAAACAAATTAATAGGCAATTGTTTCTTCCCACAACTTTGGCTCTCCAATGTACCCATTTTTTGTGGTTTGCCTTCCCATAGAAATGAATATGTATAATAAGTGCATAGTAAACCAAAGTGTGCATTAATTGTTTTGAACCTAATTGCTTGCACTAATAAAACATAATGCATTGAGCCTTATCATACTTTTATAACTTGGGAAAAATTAGTGGCAAGAATTTAAACTGAAAAGAGGTAATGTAAGAATAGAGAAAATGGAAAGAGAAAAGTAACATTATGTGGAAAAAAAAAGAAGGAGAAAGGTAAAAAAAGAAGACATGGTAAATGGTCAACTTAAATTGGAAAAAATTGATAACATCCTGAATGTACTAGCTAGTTATTCAGAATGTACGATTTAGTTGTTGCTATGAAGTGCTACTAGTTTATTTTGTAAAATTTAGTAATACATTATAAATAAGTAAATCATTCTTCATTTTATGTAAATCATTTTTCATTAAAAAGTTGGTCAGTTACCATTTTTTATTTGAGGTTATCTTTTTTTCCCTTCTTTTGGGTCTACTTCTCTTCATTTTTCAGGGAAAAGTTATATTTTCTCTTCCAATTTTACATATGCTTACATTATCCATTTCCAATTTGAGTTCCTCTTACAATTGAATTATAATTTTCTGCCTAATTTTTCTTTTGGAAAATGTTGGTTGCCCATGATGGTCAAAAATCTTTCGAGTGGGATCGTGCGAACTTTCTTATTCTTATTAGTCATTTGACTCATTTCTAAGCCTTCATGCTATGAAAAGGATTTTGCTACTCCTAGTTGAGCCTGATGGGCAAGCGCCGGTTATTGGGTGACACTATTTGTTATACAATCATGGAAGTGTAGAAACCCTATCTCAATTTGTTATAATAAATATTGTTAAGGCCTACTTGTAAGAAAGTCAAACCAAAAGCTCGCTTGGATAGTAACTTTTTTTTTTTTTAACTGATTTTGGGTTTAGAAATTCAATTTGAAAGCATAAGTGTAAAACCCTAACTTGCTTAGCATCATGTTTAACATAATTGCATATGTTGTTAACCATGATTACATTAATTAAGAAACTTGATTAGCATATTTTAATAAGAGTATGCGATGGGGGAATTATCAAAATTTTAAGTATGATTAGTGGGCTTAATCTATGATTAATTAGCCTAATTAATCTTCGTACTTAACTTATGTTAATCATGATTAATTATCATAAGTGTGATGAATTATGTTAATCATGTGAATTAGTGAAGCAATAAGGTGTAGGTGTGTGCTTCACTTAAGTGAAGTGTGTGCTTATTGCTAGCAAGTGTGTGTGTGTAACATGTGTGATGTTAGATACAACTTGTATCTATCATGACTTTCAAGTCAAGGGAAGAAGAGAGAAGAGAAAGCTTGTGTAGTTATTGTATTTGGCAAGAGAGAAAAAAGAGAGGAAAAAAGGGAAGAGGAGCAATTTGAAGGGAAAAGTTGTGTGCATTTGATTTGAGATGAGGAATCTCAAGACTATGCTTGCTTCTTTGCATTTGCATGATAATTACTTGTAGAAACATCATTTCATATCATAGAATTGAGAATTGAAGTGAGGTGTGGGAGGTTACATATGGTTTCCAAGTAGAAGCCTTGAATCCTTTATTTTGTGTGTGTTTTGGAGCTTAAATTCTTGTTGGAGAATTTAGAGCATCATTCTAGTGTTTGGGGAACTTAAAAATGGGTTGGGGATGACATTGAGAGCTTAAAACCAAGTTTTAGTGTGGTTTAGGTCGAACCAGGGGGAGCCTGGGGCGCTCTAGCAGACTCAGGGCCGCCTGAGGGCACATCTCACTGTCCAAGACCGCCAAAGCCGCTAGAGGGCGCTTGAGAGTGCACTTCTCTGGAGGAAGCCCGCCCTAGCACACTCCAAGCCCGCTTTAGTGCAGTCCTAGATTTCAGCTTTGTCGCACTTTAGTAAAATAATCATAACTTTCTCTATGAAACTTGGATTGATGCACCGTTTGAAGCGTCGGAAAGTAGATTCATATATCTTTCTATTGATATAAAATTGTACTTTAACTCCTTGTAAATTGAGAGATATTGTAGTTTAAAGTTGACTTCACATTATATTGGAGAAGAATTTAACATCCTATTGGGTTCTAATGCATTATTGGTGTTCTAAATCACATGTTTAAGATATATAAGTTATAGTTACGTATTAATTATGAATTATAGCATCTCTTTCATCAAGTTTGATGTGGTGGTATTTGGTAGGTTCAAAAGCAGATCAAAGTACTCTAATTTAATCAATTGAGTGACTCGACAGTGTTTATAAAACGGTATCAGATGGGGAATATGAGATAATCTTATTCATATTAAATAGAATGTCTTGTTGTTTGTGTTGATGATGGTGGTTTATGTGGTGGCATTGTGTGGCTTATTTATATTGATATGGATGAATGGATTATAAGGTGGCATTGCATACGACACACATTGTGTGCATATCTTGCATTGCACAGAAGAGGTTTAGTCAATATGGGACTAACTTAAGGTTCAGCTGATGTGGGGCTAACCTAAAGGGTGTCGATGTGGGACATCCTTTATAACAAGCCATTGATATATTGGGCCAATATTATCAAAATAGCGCGCACATTTATGGTGTATCATACATTGCATCACATGAGGAGATATTATATTTTAGTGGTGGTTTATCTATTGGTGGATTATTTATTGAATATCTGTCATTCAATCATTATGAGTTTGAGTATCTTTGTAAGCACGTTGATATATAGCTCACATCCACACAGGTTGTTTTACAAAAAATTAGAGATGTCCAATCCACTATTGGTGTTGGTGTTGGTATTTAGTTGGGGAGTTTTGAAAAGCTCTTTAGTTGAGTTATTAGTCATGTACATTGTTGTACATTGTATTAAAGTCTTGTTGGAATTTGTTTATTTTGTGGTTTTGTAAATATTCATAAGTGTGTATTAGTAATTTTCTTTATGATATATGTTGAAGGATTATGAGATGGTTTTTATTTATTTATAAGATGATTTTTATTCTTATAAAATTTCTATCTTTGGAATTATGTTGAGATTTCACTTATAGGTAAGTGACCTGTGTGATCACGTTAGTCTTAAGATGACATTAATGACGCTTAATTAGGAGTGAACGTGACAATAAATGTTAATTTTCTTCATCAATTCAACATATCATTTTCTAAAGGGTTAATTACACCTGAACCCTTTAAACTATGACATTTTTCACTTAAATCCTTCACTTACAAATGCTATGATTATACCCCTTATTGTTTTTCAATTGTGCCAAGTTTATCCTTCTGTTAGCTATTCGTAGAAAAATGAATGAAATTTAGGCATATGACTTGCAGATGATTGCACAAGTTTTGTTTTATTCTCAAAATACCATTTCACTCTCACTGTAAACCCACTAACAGTTTTTTTTTTGGGTTGAAAAAGAACCCACTAACAGATTTTGAAATCCCTAATTTTATATACACTTAGGCAATTACATGTGTGTATGTATATATATATATATATTTATATAAGGAACCCTCACAATACATATGTATATGTAATATAAGTGAGTTAAGAAAGTCAATATATATTTATATAAGGAACCCTCACAATACATATGTATATGTAATATAAGTGAGCTAAGAAAGTTAAAAGGTTAAAAAGTAAAATAAGCTTTTCTATTAACAGTGATAATATGGACAACAATTTTAATACTTGAGGAGTGTAAGTGTAGCATTTTTTTAGATAAGGGGTGTAAGTGAAAATGGGTTATAGTTTAGGGGATCTAGGTGTAATTAATCTATTCTAATTCATTAGACGATTACTTTACCAGAACCTCCGTCTCTGTCTGTCTCTTGTTGGATCCACTAACTTATCCAAATTTATATAAACAAATATTACAGTTTATTTTTCAAGTACACATCAATTTAACAGCAACAATTCTTGAACATACGAGCGAAAATCAAAGAAAAGAGTATGATATAAACTCTTACAAATCCAACAAATATATGGATCTCTTATTTTCCACCAAAGATATAAACTTAATATATCATATATACAGTATATTTGCACGTGCGTATAAATATTTATATAAATAAATAATTGCACTAGGAAACAAGGGGTATTTGAATCTTTCATATTTTTTGATTGGGCCGCTAATTAACTACCGTCTATTCTTTGAGGTTTTAAAACCAAAAGCGTCATGTTCCAACAAAAAAAGATCAAAAAAAAAAAAAAAAAGAAAGAAAGAAAATAATGTGATTCAAGAGAAATGCAAGTATTTCTAAGAAAATGAGACGTGTTTCTTTCTCTTCTTTTCCTCTTCGTAAACAAATTAATAATTGGTCTTTTTTGTGCTTTTTTCCCTTTATTTTTTCTTTGTCCTTTATTTTGGTGTTTTTTAGGATTTTTTTTTTAAAAAAAAAGTGCAGAGAATCTAGTGATCTCAAGAGAGTTAAACATATGCAACGTTATCTCAAAAATACTAGTTACAATACAACAATCTTGCCAATTCGCCAAACTGATGTTACTTGCTGTTTTGGTTATTTTCTTTGTTGATATCATTTTTTTTTTCTTTCGATCCTCTCTTTCATCATTCAAGTGAAAATTACAATAAAAATTGTTGAGGGTCGAAAAAATCTAGCATCAATGATGCGCAGGTTCGACTGATGTTAGCCGAACTCTTCAGTGGCTTCTTTCAAGAGGACCGAATACCCCATTTTGTGAGAGGAGTACAATCAAGTAACCCTTGACGACTGAGTTAACTATTTTCACAAATTTAAGAATCTTTTCCTCTTTCCTAGAAGAACCTGTATTTTCCTAGGAACGACAAAAAAAATTGGACCCATTAGACAAAGATGTTACATTTCACTATATAAGCCATAAAAACTGAGATAGATTATTGCACCGAGAGAGAGAGAGAGAGAGATTAGCAGTCTTCAAGTGGTTGGGAATTAACACAAGCCTTAATTAGAATCCAGTAATAATGCAATTAGGAAAGGTTAAGCCCACACCCCACCTGCGAATGAAAGAGATGTTTGGAAGCCACAGCGAGGCTCAAGCCAAAGGAAGAAAGTACAGTCATGATAAAGGTCCAGCTACCAGTTCTAATGGTACTGATTTCTCTGAATTTATGAGAAAAACCCATCAAGAAGAGGGCATAAGATGGAGTTGGGAAGCAGAGAAAGAAGAGAGAGAACAGCCACAAAAAATAACAACACAAACACCTTCTCATCATCGGCTGCAAGCAACATGGACCCCAGAAAGAACAAAGCCATAGCTCAATACAGTGCTGATGCTGGGCTCTTGGCTGAGTTCGAGCAATCTGCTGATTCTGGTAAGTCCTTTAATTACTCTAGATCAGTTATACATGCGCCACAAACTGTCCCTGCTGAAAAAATCACTGCTTATCTCTCTAGAATTCAGAGGGGTGGCCTCGTCCAACCCTTTGGCTGTATGCTTGCAATCGAAGAACCCAGTTTTAAGATCATAAGTTACAGTGAGAATTGCTTTAATTTGTTGGGTTTGGACAATCTTTCTGAGTCGAACCAGTCGATGGGTCTGATTGGGGTTGATGCTAGAACACTTTTTAGCCCTTCTTCAGGGGTTTCTTTGATGAAAGCTGTTGCATCAAGGGAAATTTCTCTGTTGAACCCAATTTGGGTCCATTCTAGAACTACCCAGAAGCCATTTCATGCCATACTCCACAGGATTGATGTGGGAATTGTAATTGATTTGGAGCCCGCCCGTTCGGGTGATCCTGCATTGTCACTCGCGGGTGCGGTGCAGTCACAAAAACTCGCTGTGAGAGCGATTTCTAGGCTGCAAGCTCTCCCTGGGGGAGATATTGGTGTTCTTTGTGATACTGTTGTGGAAGATGTTCAGAAGCTGACTGGCTATGATAGGGTTATGGTTTATAAGTTTCATGATGATGATCATGGTGAAGTTGTATCAGAAATTAGAAGGTCTGATCTAGGGCCCTACCTGGGTTTGCATTATCCAGCAACAGATATCCCTCAAGCTGCTCGCTTTTTGTTCAAGCAGAATCGAGTGCGAATGATATGTGATTGCCATGCAAATCCAGTTAGAGTAATTCAAAATAAAGAATTAAAGCAGCCTCTTTGCTTGGTCAATTCAACCCTTCGAGCGCCCCACGGCTGCCACACTCAGTACATGGCCAACATGGGCTCTATTGCCTCGTTGGTGTTGGCAGTTGTTATCAATGATAATGACTCAATGAAGCTATGGGGTTTGGTTGTATGCCATCATACCTCCCCTCGCTATGTTCCTTTTCCACTTCGCTATGCTTGTGAATTCCTAATGCAGGCATTTGGGCTGCAGCTCTACATGGAGCTTCAATTGGCATCACAATTATTGGAGAAGAAGATTCTCCGGATGCAAACTTTATTATGTGACATGCTCCTCCGGGATGCCCCATTGGGCATTGTGACTCAATCCCCTAGTATCATGGATCTTGTGAAGTGTGATGGGGCCGCATTGTATTATCGTGGGAAATGTTGGTTGCTGGGTATAACACCAACCGAATCACAGGTCAAAGATATTGCAGAGTGGCTGCTAAAGAATCACGGGGACTCTACGGGATTAAGTACAGATAGTCTGGCTGATGCTGGTTACCCCGGCGCATCTTTACTGGGTGATGCAGTTTGTGGCATGGCAACTGCAAGAATTACGTCAAAGGATTTCTTATTTTGGTTTAGGTCTCACACTGCTAAGGAAGTCAAATGGGGAGGAGCTATGCATCATCCTAAGGATAAAGATGATGGTGGAAGGATGCATCCAAGATCTTCATTCAATGCTTTTCTTGAAGTGCTTAAAAGTAGAAGTTTGCCTTGGGAGATTTCAGAGATTAATGCAATTCACTCTTTGCAGCTTATAATGAGAGATTCATTTCAAGAGATTGAAGGCAGTGGTCCTAAGGCAATGATAAACACGCAACACAATGATACTGAGGTGAAGGGTTTGGATGAACTTAGTTCAGTGGCATGTGAAATGGTTAGATTGATTGAGACAGCATCTGCTCCTATTTTTGGTGTTGATTCAACTGGTCTTATCAATGGATGGAATGCAAAAATTGCTGAATTAACAGGACTACAGACTAGTGAAGCTATGGGGAAGTCCTTGCTTAATGAAATTGTTCAGGAGGACTCGCGTGGAGTTGCCGAAAATCTTATGTGCAGAGCATTGCATGGTGATTCTTTTCTTACGTCAATGATCAAGAATTTGAACATTGTTTTACTTCTTTATATCTCTATTTTCACATTCAAATTATATTTTCTATTCAATTTCTATGAACAGTAGTCTAATCTTCTCTGTTCCACTTTCTACATTGATGATTAAGATTCTCTTAAAGAATGCTATCTAATACAACTCTCTTGTTTTATGGTACTTCGTATAAACTTTTCAGGTTTCAGTATAAGCTTATCATGTCATTTGTTGCACAAGAAATTCAACTGAACAAGCACTATTAGTCTAACTACTTGGGCTGTTTGCAAAACTTTATTTGGCCAATTTATATCTGCCTCAGTCTTTTAGTTTTGTTAAATCATGTGCCTAATGCTTTTTCTCACAACCTCAACCTAGAACCATGACCTTATGATTGGAAATATCTCAAAGAATATTGGCATGTAGATTGAAAAAAATAGTTGATAAATCATTTTATTCCAATGTATTAATGCAAAGAAGTCTAGAGTAACTTGAAGGAATGTCGCACACTTTTGCTGTTCTCTCTCTCTCTCTCTCTCTCTTCCAAACACTGTGGTTCTAAATTGACTTGAATTTAATTCAGGTAAGGAGGAAAAAAATGTTGAATTGAAGCTGCAAAAGTTTGGGCTACATCAGCAAAACTCAGTTTTATACATTGTGGCCAATGCCTGTACAAGTAGGGATTACACAAACAGTGTTGTTGGGGTGTGCTTTGTGGGTCAAGACATAACTTCTGAGAAATTTGTCATGGATAAATTCATCCGCTTGCAAGGGGATTATAAGGCCATCATACAAAGTCTAAATCCATTGATCCCACCAATATTTGCTTCAGATGAAAATGCCTGCTGTTCTGAATGGAATGCAGCCATGGAAAAGCTAACTGGTTGGATGAGACATGAGATTATTGGAAAAATGCTTCCCGGGGAAATTTTTGGGGGTTTCTGTCCGCTGAAAGGTCAAGATAAACTCACTAAATTCATGATTCTTCTGTACCGAGTGATTAGCGGTCATGATTCTGAGAATTTTCCATTTGGATTTTTTGATAGGAAGGGAAAATACTTGGACATGCTCTTAATGGCAAATAAGAGAACTGATGAGGCTGGGAATGTAATTGGGTGTTTCTGCTTCTTGCAGGCTGTTGTGTCTGACGCTCAGGTCCTTGGAAACAAACAAGAGAATGGAGTGGGCCTTTCAAAACTCAAAGAGTTGGCTTATATTCGACAAGAAATGAAAAATCCACTGAATGGAATACGGTTCATCCACAAACTCCTGGAAAATACTGCTATTTCAGAGGACCAGAAGCAATTTCTTGAGACTAGTGATGCATGTGAAAGACAGATAATGTCAATCATAGATGATATAGATTTAGGAAGTATAGAGGAGGGGTAAGTTATTTCTCTCTGAGTCTACAGTTTTGCACCAATTCATTTTTTTCAAGTCTTATGCTGCATCATCTTTGATTAATTTAGTATATCAGACACCTCACTCTTTGTATGCCTGGGGAGAGGAGAGGATTTTTCCCTGTATCAATGTTTCGGCAAATTATTATAATGCAGGAGTATCGTGTATTAAAATTTTCTCAGTTCTGTGTGCCTGGTATATTACATGTTCAAGCTTTCATAAGGTTTTTTGCAGCTATAACATGTGTGATGCGGTGCTTACAAACAAGAAGGATGAACTGTAAATCTTATCGTCTTTAATAACGTCTGTGTCATGGTAATATGGAAATTTCTTATGGTACTCATGTCTTTTTTCACCAAAAAATAAGAACTTGTTTTTGTTAATTTGAGTCAATTTTATGTTTCTCATTGTCCAGTTGTTGCTGGCGTAATATCATTGATGTTTTTTTACCATTAAGAGCTGAAGGTAGCTTAGTAATTTTAGGCTTGCTATGGCTTGTACTGGTTAGTTTAGGAGATTTAGTTTGATCTAGATTTGTCATTGGGTCTTTATGTGTGGTCTTTAGTAGTTCTAGAATAATTTACAAGTCACTGCTTAAAGTTTCTAAACTTGTAAGTCAAATCCCTTGTGAGTGGGGGTGAAGTTTAGCAGCTTATAAGTATCTACATATTCTTTGTATTCAATGGAGTCAAATTAGAGAGCTGAAGTAGGAGGTCCAAGGGATTCTAGGTGAAAGTCTTCTTCTTCTTCTTCTTCTTCTTCTTCTTCTTCTTCTTCGCTTTTGTTAACCTGCAACCAAACTTGAATAATCGTTCTTTCTGAGCTTAAGAGTCCTTCCTTGATAAGGATAATCCTCATCTCCATCAAAGAAGCAAGCCAAATCCATGAAAAAACAAATTGCAACATTATTTTTTATGCAGTGGAACCGGCCCTGAAAAGATGGATTCCCCAGATACATTACAATACCTCGCTCCTTATACAGGTTCCAGGAGTTCAAACTTGTCTAAGACCAAGCCATTTCCATCCTTCCTGTTGGCAAACCCCAAAAACTTGCTTACACTTTTTAAACGATAAACCTACAGGGTTGCTAACGTAAAACACTATGGACCTAATAATAGGCAGCACTTTTTGTGTTTCTAGTGCTGCTTTATATTGGTTTCTCAGTAGAGCTATTTGAGCTATTATGAAATCCAGCTACTCCAACCAAAAGCCAATATAAAGCGCTTTTGAGACCACATCCAAGGACCCTGGATTTTCACTCTTTTCATTTTTCCTTGGTATGAATTTTCATAAATTTCAAGGAGCGTTTGATTAACAAGTCGGCTCAAATCTCTTTGTGTGTGAACAAAAACCATGTAACATTAGTTTCAATTTGTGATGTCTAAAAGACCATGCAGGAGCTGAAAGTTTTCCTCTGTTAAGCCAGATTTATGGGAAGTTATTCAAGAACCAAGATAGGCATATCTTTTTAAAAATTTTCTTTAATTGATTTCGTGTAACTTTATCTGATAATAAAGAAGAATAAGTTCTTTTGATCTAGAGAAGTGGAATTTCTTAGGTAAGCCAAGAAGAATAAATGCCTCAAGATTTGCTAGTTGTTATTACTACTTTGCTGTTATTCCCGGGAAGCCTGTAATATCAGTGCTAGTTCATTTCTGTCATTTGGAATCCTTGTACTGGTGACCTTCCTATTTGTGCAACTGATTAACTGTTAGTTTTCAAATGTCTCAATTTTATATTCCCTGTCATTTTCAAATCATTATTATAAAAAACACCACTAGCTTGTGATCTATATTTTGGTAGCTTTTCTCATATGAACCTACGCAGCAAGACATCTAAAGCATATATTCGTTGTATTCTGGTTCTAGCAGCAGCATGGAGCTAAACATGGAAGAGTTTCTCTTGGGAAACGTTATAGATGCAGTTGTTAGCCAAGTTATGATTCTACTGAAGGAGAAGAATTTACAACTAGTTCATGAGATTCCTGACGAAATCAAAACACTATATTTGTTTGGCGACCAAGTTAGACTTCAGCTGGTCTTGTCAGATTTCTTGTTTAATATAGCACATTATGCACCTTCTCCAAATGGTTGGGTAGAAATAAAGGTGTCACCTGGTTTGAGGCTGATACATGAGGGGAATGAATTGGTCCATTTACAGTTCAGGTACAGTAGCCACCAATATTTTTAGTTTATGAAAAGGGACTTTGTCCCCTTAGATATTGAAATTAAGCTCCAACTTTTTTATTACGTGCAGCTAGTTTTGTTCGCAATGATGATATCTTACCTCTGATGCTATACTACCGGAGTCTGTCGGTGATAGAATATAGGAATGAATCTATAACTTACAACTACTTTCTTTCACATTAAGTAACCCTTTCTTGACTTTTGAGTGTCTATCTGTTTATCAAGATATTTTGTGTCTTTCTTTGCATGTGTGTGTTTTTGTCTGCATGACAGAAGAAGTGAACATGCTGCTCTCATCCTTAGGTTCCAGTAATTGGAGAATCGTTTGTTATATTATTCAAATCCCTAGAAAAGTAGGTTCTGCTAGTAAAATTTGATGTATGAACCTATGCATATCTTCTAAGTTTACTTTCAAGAACTATACCGTCATCCATATTTTATTACATAATCATATTACATTTGCTACTACTGTTCTCTTACTATATTCTTTATTGAAAATCTTGTTGTATTAGGTCTTACTGGACATAGTGCTCATGCTTTTTTAGCACAGCACAGAGTGCTAGATGTTCGCTATAAAAAGTGCAACTTCTCTGATGTACCTTGCGTTGCACAAGAACTCTCCACAAGGCCTGCAAAACATATGCCAAGCTGCATTGAAATTTTTTTTTTGTTAATACCCTACCTTATATGTCTCTCTCTTTGTAAAACACAATGTATTTTGCTTTTAGTTTGTAATGTATTCTAAACCTTGCTTAAAAAAGAATAATCATTCATTGCAACTTCCGTAAGATCTGCTTGTCTGATTTCATAGCGCTCTATTATTCCAGACAACAGATCTTGATCACTGCGATAGGAACAAGCCATTGATGTTATGTTTGGATCTTGAATTTGACAATGAGAAGAAAGACAAGAAGGAAATTACCTTTCTTGTATGTGGTGTGCGTGTAAGCAAACAAAAAAACAACTAATTTTTTTTACAAAATACCTCTTCATTTTCTTCTCATTCTTTTTTACCTTTATAAGCTGCAGGTCTTGTAAGCATTTCTCATTCCTATTTTTGCTTTTAATTGTATTACCTCCTTTTGTATGATATAAGCACTTTGACTGATAGTTCCACATGTTTAACACATTTTTCCTCTCTTCTTGTTTAGAATGACTCATCCTGGCGAGGGCATTCCCTCTGCTCTTATTCAAGATATGTTTGAAGGAGGAAATCAATGGACTACACAGGAAGGTCTTGGTCTAAACCTGTCCCGCAAGCTTCTTAATATGATGAAGGGTCATGTTCATTATGCCAGAGAGCAAGATAAATGTTACTTCCTCATTGACCTCGAACTTAGAACGAGAACATCAAGACAGAGGAGGTGGTCAAAAGCAGAATAATCTGATGTCTTCTCCCGAACATTTGTCTTCGCTTATCTATCTGCTTTCCAAGTAAATTGTTCGGCATAGAAGCATCATAGAGTTTCCTGGTAAAGCCTATAACTTCTACTATGGCTTCAGTTACTTTTCACTAAACATGCAACCTTACGGTAAAACTGTATTCGTGATTTTGTAAATATAAGCAGTTACTGAGATGTAGGTATTGAAGCCTATGCTAGCGTAAGTAAATGTTGTATGTGCTGTTGAACTGAAACTGTAAAGAGATGGAGCGTGTGTACGTTTTCAGTCTGCTCATCGGAGAATTGTTTTCTGTTAAAACTGACAGTGATTCTCTGAATTTCAAAATTTGATGCTTCTGTTGTTTTACACCATCAAAGCATATGTAAAACATACTACTGGGGAGATGATATATAGAACTTTCTTTGAAGTTCTCAAGGAGTCAATTGCAGCGAAAGGGCTCTCTGCTGCAAGGATCAGTGAGGATGCTATTCGAAGTTGTACCTTGGCTTTTTAAAATTATTCCTGAAACTTTTTTTTCAGGTCAAAATGGGAGATCAATTGGAGTAAGTAGATCCGTCTAGCCGACCCAAGTAATTGGAACGGAGGCTTGTTGAGCATAGGTTGAAATGTTTTTGAATTTTGATACTATGCATGTTGCATGACTAGCTCTCTCTCTCTCTCTCTCTCTCTCTCTCTCTCTCTCTCTCTCTCTCTCTCTCTCATATGCTCTTAGAAACGTGTGTCATCTTGAGTAGGTTTTCGTCTCTGAAATATAAGGAGTTTCTCAAATGTTCTCATCTTTCATCATGTTCCATAAATTCTTCCACTTGATTCACCATGGCTGCATTTACTCAGAACCTCTCTCTCTCTCTCTCTCTCTCTCTCTCGGGAGGGGGGAGTTTGCTTCAAATCTAATAACATCATTTTTATCATCTTTGAACCTATTAAAAGATGAAAATACATCAGAAAACTTGCTTTAAACCAATATGCTGCTCATGCAATTCAGGCCTGATCTTTGACAAACTACCAAACCCTTGCTTCCTGAATGGCTCAGATGGAACATCACCACTCCATGCATGGTTTTATATCTAAATTTAGGACATCAATGGGCACTATTGACACCAGACTAAACGCCACCAAAACCCATAGAGAAGTATCACAAAGGCAGTTGAGAATATTAACTTAACATAAATGACAGGATAGAAATCATAGAACCATAGTAAATTGGGAAATGCTATTGAAATTGTCACTGAAGGAACTGAATACAACAAAACACTAACTAGAAGGGTACATTCAACCATCTCATGATAATGAAATCGTCATTCCAACAGAAACTGAGCTCATACTGTTTCCCTGAAAATTTGGTAGAAGTAATTTTCATTTTTCACTGCATTTCCAATAGATTCACCAAACTCCGAGCAGAATCCATTGCCAAAAAGTGAAATTTTCAGGGGGCTCAGGCACAGATTGTAATGGCTGCCCTTGGTCCAGGTTCCATTTGAGATTGAGCATCTTCACCTTTGAAGCCTCGTCAACCAGCACTGCCTGTCTAATGGGCAGACCAGTGCACAAGGCTGTTTCCCGGTGAGAAGCCTGTCTAATATTGCAATAATATACGTACATGCAAAGCACCGTGTACAATCTCATGTCTCAAAATTACATATTTTTCATTCACATCAAGAATACCGATTAAGATCGACAAAAGAACAGTCTTGACTTCCCACTATACAATTTGTAGATAGCCTCGCTACAAATCATCAGCCCAAAATTTTCAACCCCAAGATACATGTTTTCTCATATACTCTGTATGCCAAAACAAGCATAAAATGTGCAGATTGATTTGCCAATCTCTAGTTAAAAAATATACAAAAGACTCCAAATTGAGAGCAGCGAGAGGAGATACCATGCACATATTGGCGACCAATGCTTTGATCTGCACATCAGTCAAGATACTCCTGCTTCAGCTCTCATAGCTTTCTTGCAAAATGTCAAATAATGATACAAAATCTACGCGGCTCTTTCTCTGGTTCACCTCCTAATCTTATAAACATATGTACGCAACAGCACTCACAGCCACCAATAATTTGGACTGTGGGCAATCTGCTTCCAGCTTGAACTCCTGTTAGCTCTTATCTGGCTTCTCGTCTGGACTGCCCTTTGAAGGTCTTCCTGGAGAATCCCCCGAGTGTGGCCCATTTGATTGATGGACTTGGATGTTCACACCATTCGGGGGAAGATGTTCCTGGATAATCTACACAGACAAGGTTGTCAGCAAATATAATATACAACAAAAACAAATGGGGGTATCGTATCTGTCTTCATCATAATCACAACCAAAAAAATCAAATATGATGACATGATAATCTAACGGAATATAGACAATTCACTAAACCACATTACTCGACTAGAAGAGCCGAAAATGAGGATACACTCTGGATTAGACCTAGCACAAGGGAAAGAGAGCAGGCATGTTCTAGTTCCATTACAGAAGTTCCAGCATGTTAAAGTCAATAATATCTAAATATTTTTATCAACTAGATGGCAAAGCAAGAATATTGACATTATGGACCTCAGTTGCTTTACCTTTCACCAGGTAATTATTTATGTTTACCTGATCACCAGCCTCTGAGCCCTCTGAGTGGAAGAGAATCGGACGGCACCGCTTGTCTTCATTCATCAAACTTGAATTCTGGAAGTGGGTGACAAGGGCTGCCTTTCCCTGAATCCGGGCATATGCCAATGAAGCGACTTTCTCACTGTTGAACTTCTCCCACTTCTTTCCATTAAATGCCTGCAGAAATTATGAACATGAGTAGATCATACAAGTTCTTGAAAACTTCATGACTCAGGATTATTTTCTATCTGCAATAACGAAATGTCATATTGTGGCAGTTGCTAGTCGGAAAGCAAGATATCTGGAGTAAAAGAAAAGCAAAAAGGTTAACTGTGCACAGCAGAAAAAGTTATTCAAGAGACAATTTGTCTCAAAAGTCATTACCTCGTAGAATGTAATAATATGCGAAGGAGACAGCATATTTATAAATGCATAGCCCACATTGCATTTGTTCTGCATTTACATGCAGGACCCACTGTAAGTTGCGATAAATTTAAGAAAACGGTGTGACCTCATCAGAATCCCTTAACAAAATTACCTTGAAATCAATGGGAAGATAAAGAAAATCATAAGTGCCCCTATGATTCTCATCAATTGCAGCTAGTAACATCTTTGAGGTGTACCTGGACGAGGGCAATGACGAACATCACAATGACATATCACTACTAATGTAGTTGTTATTCACAAATCAGAAGGATTATAAAGTCCATACTTATTCGGGATGTTTTTAATCATTAAAGTTGTTCGGGTATCTTCACCACTTCTAATCTTATCCAAATCAAGCTGAAACTGTTTCTTGCTATCTATCTGGTTCCCATTGTTCTCAACACGTCGGCTCCAGCCACGCTCAAAGCCCTCCATGCTGGTGGGTGCCAGTCCTGGGTAATGACCATTACCTAGGAATACAGGACTAAGCCTTGGTGAAGATATCATCCTGAAACCAGGAGAACCATTTTCTGACATATTTCCTGTAACAGCAGAGCCAGCATTCACAGCAGCACGAGCACCAGCATTCAACAAAAAACTAGCATCATTGTGGCCTAAACCCATGCCTCCAAAGCCAATGGGACTCATGAATGATGTTTCTGGGGAATCCTGGTAAAAACCAAACTGCCTTTTTAAAGGAACACCGGATGGAGCAGATCCAACATGATGGTGAGGATGGTGTTGAGAAGAACCAAGGAAAGATCCATGGCGACCAGTAAATGGGAGGCCATGGCTCTGTCCACTGGATGTAAATGGATGCCCCATAGATGGTGTTCGCCAGGTAGAAGAATTAGTTTGTTCTGGGTATGGATTGGGAGTTCCCCAAAGAAATTGCGGCCCAGACAATGTTTCAATACCAGACTGATTTGAACTAGAAGCACCAAAAGAGGACATGGTCCCAGAATATTGATTCACCTTTGGCTCCGGAAATGAATGAGACTGTTGAAAGGCAGCTCCATGGTTTGAATTTGTGTTGGTGAAATTATGCTCCACATGGCTAACTCTTCCATTACCAATAGGCGCAACCCTTGCAGAGTTTGATATCTGAGGATGCAGAATTGAAGCTAATCCAGGTAAACTATTGCCAATTGTAGAACTCATTGAAATTTGACCAGGGGAATTACTAAGTGTTTGCAGAGGACTACGTTCTATAGGGCTGCCAAACTGCGGCCAGCTACCTGCCAGGAATATGGGTATCAACCCAGCTTGTAAGACAGCAGTTAAAATAGAAAAAGCCCAAGAAATCATAATTCTCACAAGAACACAAACTAAGACTCTACAAGCTCGACAATATGGAAAAATAATCATAAGCCACTACCTGGAGGGGAGTTGGTTATCGAGGAACCCATTTGATGCCGGAAACTCCAAGATTCATCTTGTTCAAGCTCTTGGTTCAGTTGCAACATAAGACTAAAGGTATGACATGTAATAAGGAAACATTTGCAGTGATCAGTTATCTATATTTGAGAGAGAGAGAGAGAGAGAGAGAGAGAGAGAGAAATCCATGAAACAAATTCTAGAGATCAAACTACAGCACAAAAATGGCTTGAGTTTAACAAGTTACAACAGATTTGAGATAAAGATAATAATGGCAAATGGGAAGGGACAGAACCTATATGGATACACATCATCATTACTTCTATAACTATATGCTTACTGACTAGCAATTGTAGAGGAATCAAAAACCAGAAAAAGCATGGAAGCTGGGACATTGAAGTTCGTTATTCTTTGGCCTTTTCTGACCTCATCCATTGAACATGGTGACAAAGACACTAATTTCATTTAATTTGGAACCTTGGGGAAAAATTAAATCTGAAAAATAAGTGATATCCAGAGCCTTCCCACCCCTATGAGTCCATACACTAGAATTAGTTAGCCAAATGACCTTTGACTTCCATTCCATCACAATCAAAGTATGAAGCTTAATATTAGAGAGTACTTAATTTCAATTTCAGCCCTAAACTGAATGAAGCCAGAACGATTTTTAATTAATCAAACATTATCCTTCCAGTCGTCCTCCCATTTTCTAGCACGCTTCCACTCTCTCACTTTACCATTGATCTTTTCTAACATACTCAAACCATCTCACTCAGGTCCAGCAGAAAGACAGAAGGCAGAAAAAAGAAGAAGCTAGATATATGTATATATAGAGAGAGAGAGAGATAGAGAGAGAGAGAGAGAGAGAGTGAAGTACAGCTTGACCAATGCTTCCTAATGTGACTATGTGACTACACATCCAAAGTCCATACCATGGGGAAAAAGGAAAATCATAAACAAGGAGGGTTCCAGATATGGCTGGGATATGAGCTGATGGACTTGGGGATCTCACCAACCAAATTTTGCACTAGGATTGGCCTACATATTTCATGCCAGTAATCCAAGAAGATTTACACTACCTATTCTTTTTGCCTCCAAAGCTAAATTTGCCCTGTTGTTGGACATGATGTCTTCCATGCATTGAGTTAGGCCCGTCAATGGGCCGGATCTAGACCAGATCCAACAGATTCAGATCTGATCCAGATCCGATAAGTCACAGACCCGATCCAGATCTTTTAAGCCCCAGGCCCAATAAAGAGTCACAGACCCGATCTGTTAGTAGAAACTACTGGACCCGAATACCCGATTCGACCGATAAGTTTTTTTTTTTAGCATGAGGGTTTCCTTGTTGCATTTCAACCGTCCACTGTAATATTTTCCATCTCACTTGAGTACAATAATTCTTTACCATGCCAAGAAATCTAATGAATAAAACATGTTTTGATCATAAACCCACTAATATTTTTGCTTTGCAACAAATTAACAAAATAAAAAACTATAGCACTGGGATAAATAATGTAAACAAACATAAACAAATTTGAAAGCATACTCTCTATCTTTTCAAGATTTCCTGCTTAAAAAACACCATCAACCATGTTAACCATAAGGGCTTAAAAAACTATATATTCTCTTCCTCTGTCATGCGCATCTCATTGTTCATCACTACAGCTTTGAAGTGAAAGCGAAACAGAAGGGTTTATTTGGAGTATACAGTTAGTGTAGCCGGAGAGAGAAATGTTTAATCAGATGAAGTTAAATTTTGTTGAAGGGGGAGGTGTGACACATTTATAGAGGTGAGAAGAAAGTGATGGAGGCATCTCTCTCTCTCTCTCTTCTCTGAAGATAAATGTTGTTTTAGCAAATATTGGACTTTGTATGCTTTAGTTGATATTTTGGAATTGGTGATAGAAAGTGAACGAGGACTTTGCATGGTGAAAGGCTGAAAGCTGGACATTTGAAATAAAGTAGAAGTATATTAAATGCTCCATCTGTCCATCTGTCTTTCACTGTCCTAGCACATTACAAATATATATAATATATATACATATTTACATAGGAAAAAGTGTTGAATAGTACATTAAAACCACTAGAGAGAGAGCACCCCATCACATCACAATACAACCCTTCAATATCTCTCTCATCTCTGTCATTCTCAACAACCCTTCTAGCTCTTAGCACCTCTCTCTCACTCCCAAACCCAAAATTAACTGGCAAGACTGTCTCTCCAAGAAAATGTACGTTCTATACAGAAAATATATATATATATATATATATGCGAATGCATGTATATATATAGAGATGGAGACTCACGGTGTCTCTCCTTCGTATTTTCAAAAAACTCTCAGTCTCTGGATTGTGAGTGTCCCTCTCTACTCTCCCTATATTCGGTCTAACCCTCTAATTCGCCGATATGAAGTTTACAGTCTAGACTCTGGAAGGCAGCCACTTCGAAATTACGGTTCAACCCACCAACACCGCTGATGGTGGCTCGATGGTGGCAGGTGGAGTAGCTATCGGTTTTCCAGAGAGCGTGAGACCGGAGACCGGAGACTGGAGACGGAGAGCGAGGCAAAGAGAAGCACAAGAGAGAGAGATTAGGTTTCGTTACTCCAAAATTTTCATATGTTTTCTTATTTTTCGCCGATCGAGTCTCTAATCAGGTCTACCGGTTTTGACCATATCCGATCCGATAGTAAATGGGTCTAGAAGATCTGGGTTTCATTGGATCTCTTTTCGGATATGGATAATCAGGTCGGTTCCAAATCAGACCCATCCATTGACAACCCTACATTGAGTCAAACATGATCTTACTATTCTAATCCTAACTGCAAAAAAAGTAACTTTCTGCACTTTGTTTATGTTGCCTCCATTATAGTTTCATAAATTGGCATCAACATGTTCAACTTAAATTTGAATTTCAGTGGGTATACTTGAAATCATAGCAGAAACGATTTAAAATTTTTAATTGTCAAACTAAAAAAAGTCAAGCATGGCTAAATGACTGCAAAAACCTTACTTAAGTCACTGCAAAAGCTCTTCTCATAGGATATATATAACACAAACTGGTAACAACTCAAGCTATCAGGGAGTTTACTGGAAGGCTACTTGCTAATTCTCACTAAGCTCCACCAAACCATTCATGTCATCCATTAAATGGATACATTAACATCCCTCAGGTTATGATACATGAACCATTTAGATGACGAGCAGTAGTCATAACAAAAGGTAGAATGATCCTAATGTAATACTTCATCAAGCACCATCCAAGAGCCTTGAAAATCCTCACATTCCTTCTTTTACGTCATTACCTAAAATCCATCACTTCACCTGTAAGTTCCTACATGATATTGTTGTATTTAACCTTTTCTTAAATGCAGTTCACTAAATGTCAAATATCTCCATTCTCTTTCAGAAGGCACAAACCTCTTAACACTTAATGTTTCAATCTCATTAAACTAGAGACAGATAAAATCAATTAAGCTGACAAAAGAGGGGAAACTCAGCCACCAAATACAATTAGAGTTATTGCAAAATAGAAAATATAGAAAATAAAGTAAATAAGCAACAAGTGTGTCAAGCAGTTATAATGGTAAAATGAAATTTTAAAACTTGTATGGAGGGAGAGCAGATGCTGATCAAATGACGAAAGTGCTATATTTGAACACCTAATACCATTGTAAAGATAAAGAATTAAGAAAGTCAGCAAACCCACCTTCGACGTGCTCCCCCAGGGCGACTAGGTTCAAGCTTTATGCGTTTACCAGCTATGTCACTCCTATTTAAGGACCTAAGTGCTGCTTCAGCGGCTCTAACATCATAAAATTCAATGAACTTATGGTGCCTCTTGTGTGGTGTTTCCCTTATCTGCTTGTACAATGAACACCACATTCGATCAGATGTCAGCCAAATATAACAAAAGAATGCCTGAAGGAAGAAAACCATGGTGAGCAATAAATAAAGGGGAAAAAAGAGTAATTCATCACCTCTTTAACCTCGCCATAAGCCCCAAATATTTGACGAAGGTCATCATTGGAAACCGATGGATCCAAATTAAAAACCACTAAAGTTCCTTGATTAATGTCCTTATCTGATGGATTATCCTGGTGTGGTGCCAGAAAAAGGGGAAAAAGGAAGAAAAGAAAAACAAGTAAAAATGACATGAAGATAAAATCAACCTAAAAACTAAATTAGACAAAGCTGACAATTTGTTTTGAACCTTTGGAATTGAGAAGTGGATGTCCAATTTCCTCCGCCTTAGAGGCTTGTTTTGCAATGCCCGCAGAGCAGTTCGAGCAGCACGGATGTCGTAATAAGATATCATCACAAAGCCCCTATGTTTACATGCAGTGTATAAAGTCCTGATGTCGCCATATTGCTAGACATAGAAATAACAAAATTTGGGAAGCAAAAGAGATCTGTTAGTAATTTGTTATTAGATCATAAAGAATGATATCTTATTTCAGACATCATAAAATTGCCGAGTAACTCTTATCCTTCTACCATACAGTTTACACAGACACACACTGCAAGCAGCAACAGCTGAAAAGCCGTTGCGCGCTAGCTTGTAGTTTAGGGTATAGGGGTGGTGCCCCTTTCTAAAACTTTTCTCTAACCCCTCCCCAGGATAAGTTATATTCGTTTGAATGGAAAACTGGGAGAGAGAGGCAGAGCACAAATAATTCTCAACGGGACAAACAACCGGGAAAGGAAGGTAGAGCACAAATTAACAACACGGTAAAGGAAGAAGCAAAGGACAGTTAGATGGTAAGTTGATACTCCTTATGAAGTTCAAAGCCGCTTTCCAGATACTTCTGCTGGGATAGCTAATCTTAGCAAATGTATACGCCAAAAACAAATGCTAGGAATGCACAATCAAGTCATGAGTCATGAAAGCAAAATTATGCAGGTTTCTATGGAAAAAAATCAAATCAAATCAAATAAAAAAAAAACTTAAAAATAGGGAAATGATCCAGCTAAATATATGCACAGAAGCAACTACGAAATAAATATATCTAAAAAAAAAAGAAAGATAAGTCAACCAAGTGCAAATAGGTGGTAGTGTGGACCCCATATTAACCAGAACCTAACTACAAGGATATCCGATCTAGTTGAATTACCTCAAAGAGAGTCTTCAGCTCCGAGTCCTCAACGTTACTATTAATATTTCGAACAAATAAGGTTCTGGAAGGATGCTCCCCGTAAGGATGTTCTCCAGCAACAGTTCCCACACCATTTGCAAAACCATAGGGTGCAACCCCATTCCCAACAACACCCTCAGCTAAACTTATCATTGACATACCCTTACTCAAGCTCTCCTGTGGATCAGATTCCAATTCCATCCCTCCTCCACTGCCAAAAAGATCATAATCTTCCATGTCATCCACATGATTAATCAACCAACTTATGTCAAAACCATCCATTATGCCAGCTAAAAGGTCATCCTCATCATCAGGAAGCAAGCTTCCAATTGCTTGATTTTCAACATCCTCAAGCAGGTCATTACCTTCCACATCTGGATGGGATTTGTTCAAGCTGGACAAGATATCGACAGATTGAATACCGTGATCTATATTGTTTAAGTTCACTGCCAAAAAAAGAGAAAGAAATAACATTATTTCCCAAAATGAACATCGTATAGGGAATCTTAAAGCAACAGCTGGTGCATACATTTTTCATGGGCAAGAACCGGCAACGAAGTGGAAAAAAGGGTAGCATCACTCGAGGTACGATAGACATCAGATCCAGACAAGACTCCCCATGCTACACTTCCTACTTCCTTGCAAATATTTAATGGAATCTTTGAATGACCTACACACATGATTCATCAATATAACACACTTCACTTTCTGCTTTTAGCTAACAATAAGAAGGTTATCAGGAATTACCAGAATCGGTACTCTCTGAAGGCCGCTGCATTGCATTACCTTTCTGCCAATAATAAAAAAACCTACAGAAGTGTAAGAGTTAATTCCTGGCAATGCAGGAAAATTTGGAGAGAAATACTTCAAGTGTCTGAAGGTCCAAAGCATTTTTTTCACCAATAACCTTGCTGAATGTATTTTGTGGCACAAATGCTTGTAGGGAAAATAAAATAAAATAAAATAAAAGAGAAATAAAAACCTCTTACACAGTGAAACCAGATGTTTTGATATGTGTTTAAAGAAAGACGAAAGCTACCAAACCTGAAATACCTTAGAACTACAGTTGATACAAAGAGTTAGAGAGACTAAGCTAACAGAACCCATCCACTGCAGTTGCATTAAGGATCAGCAAAATATTCGAAGTCAAGACATTATATCCACACAAATAATCCACTTATGCATAAATATAAATTAGTAGACCTATGTAAAACAACTTTCAACAGCTTCCAACCTTAGAAACCAAAACTCCAGTTTATCCACTATAATTAGTTAAGCCTTTCAAACTGAAAACACTACATAAGTACATATAATAATCATGCCAAGTCATTAAGACCATGATTAAGGGGGCCTGTTCCTTGCAATAAATTGCTTGAACATGACTACTCCCCATATTCAAAACCAGAAAAGAAGCCTTCATTACCCTCAACAAAACAATTTATGAGATTGAGCATGCACATTCCATCTTCCTTAAGAACATGTTAGTGAAATTTTACATAACCTACAGACTACCTCAACATGCATTATAATACAAGATAAATTCCAAACAATAAATTTTTTTATTTCAAAGAGTCAGGAGTGAACTCAAGGAAAAAATTCATAAATGAAGCATCAAAGTCAAATGAACTTAGGACATGTAAACACAGACATAATTCAAACCAAAAAAAACATAATCACACATCAGAAAGGATACAAGTTGTAAGGAAAAATCCTTAGAATTGAATAGAAATCAATATGTATATATATACATCTAATAAGATGACGAGTGTGGGTGTATGGTGTCACAGACAGACAGATTAAGTCCAACCAGTGGGTCGCTACTTCCAATTTAGTACAAAACCGACGAATTCAAATGAACTCCAGCATTAAAATCCAAGTTGCACATTAACCCAAAAAAAACCATCAAAAAAATAAACTCCAAATTCAGCAAACTTATAAACCTATCAAAGAAGATCCTCATAAAAACAGAGCATTTATTTCACAATAAAATACCACCTTTACCAGGACTTCAACAACAAAACCCCCAATTTTCCCAACAACCCCCTCAAAAACTTTGCCAAAGGCGCAACTTCTCAACCCATAATCAACTCAGCAAACAACCCAATTCCAACACCAGAGTAGAGCAATCGAAAGCATCAACACCTCACATTTCAAGAAAACGAACTCCAAGAAATCCCAAAGAAACAAAATTGAACCTAGAAAATCATACATATAGATATACATGTATTGACAGAGAGAGAGGGAGAGGGGTTTACCTGAAAGAAGTAAAAGTCAGCGAACCCTAGACCAAACTCGCTGACTGAACACTGAACATTAACACGCAAAGATAGCTCAATTACATGTGAATCCACAACAGATTAGATGAAAAAAAACTCGTCATATTCGGGGAGAAAGTAGAAATAGATATTGACAGAAACAGAGAGTCGTGAGGAGAGAGAATTGTCTTTCTTTCACTCAATTACTCCTTATACTTTGTTTCTCTCTCTCGCCGCAGCAGCCACACGCATATATGTAAACATATATACATTTGTAGAGAGAGAAAGTAATGAGAGAGAGAGAGAGGTGATTGGGCGGAAGGAGTGAAAAGGGAGCAGAGAATGATTGAGATAGAGAGAGAGTTTTTACGAGAGGGAAGTGTTAATTTGTGGGCATTCAGCTCTATTTAAATCTGGTTTTGGCGTCCGTAAGCACAGCACGAAAACTACTGTTTTTGACTTTTGTTTTGAAAATTTGGGCTTTGTTTGGAACTTGCGGACGGTATTGAGAGAGGAAATGAAAGAAAGATGAGAGGGAAAATGTTAGGGATCGTGATTATTTTTTCTGTTAGTTTTACAAAGAAAATAAAAAATAATTTTTTTACATCAAATTTTGAAGAAAATTAGAGAAAACAAGAAGATAACTACTAAAAAGAAAGAGGAAATAAAATGAATATAAAGTGAGAAGAAAAATAACTTTAAAAAATTTTAAAAATAATTTTCCTTTGTATAAAATTTAAAAAAAATTAAAAAAATCAATGAGATAACTATTAAAAAGAAAGAGAAAATAAAATGAATATAAAGTGAGAAGAAAAATAACTTTAAAAAATTTTAAAAATAATTTTCCTTTGTATAAAATTTAAAAAAAATAAAAAAATCAATGAGATAACTATTAAAAAGAAAGAGAAAATAAAATGAATATAAAGTGAGAATAAAAATAACTTTCTTTTTAAAAGGATTCATTTCCTTTCACTTTATTTTCTCAAGTTCCAGCATGCTGTTATTTCCAAAATTCTATTTTTTTAATATTTAAAGTTATTATTAAACATATGTTATTTATGAAATTATATTTTGAAAACACAATTTTAAGTTCTAAATTGTAATTTTAAAGCACGATTTTAGTACGGACTTGAAGCAATATTTTGGCTCATGTATTCAAGCTCAAAATCGTTCTTTGAAAATAGGACTTCAAAACAGTACATAATTTGATAAATAAGTTAGAAATCAGTTTGCTTTAGAAAATGAGTTCCAAACCACTTGGATTTGATTTATAAAAAAAAAAAAAAAAAAAAAAACACGACTCCTTATTTTATTAAAATCCCCACCTTTGCCCGTGACAGCTGAGGGTAATTAAGATAAGGATTAAATTATTTAATAATCTGATATGTAATGTAATGTTTGTCTTTTTGTAGGCTTTATTGTGCCCATCTAATTATGATATAATTACTTTCTTATTAAAGGAATTGCTATTTTTATGTTGTGGAATGGATTAATTAATTAATTTTTGTTTTTGGGTACGTCGGAAATAAGGATTAATTAATTAATGAGTGTGAAGGATAAAGACAATTATTACAACTTGGCATAATCGTGGGGTCTGATTGAAATTACTTTGTTGCCCTCGCGAGGTTGGTTGGTTGGTTGTTGTAGCCATGGTTTCTCTTTTTTGTTCTTTGCTTTTTTATTTTTGTTTTTCAAATTAACTTGAAAGATTTCTAAATAGAAATATGTGCACCCTTTTATTATTATTATTATTAATTTTTTGGACCTTGGGTAACCTTTTACAATTGAATGGTGTCAATTCTAATGTATCTTTCATGGTATTATTTTAAAAGGATAAATATTTCCTACAGGCCTAGTAATAAAAACTTCATGCATTCTGATTGCACAGCGATATCACACGGAAAGATTGAATAACTAACATCAAGTGCGATTGAGTTTAAAATTTTAATACGTAATTACTTGATATGTTTTTTTATATGAATATTAGGAACTCCGACAATTCATACTGCAAGAAATTATTTCCTTATTTTAAATAAAGATAAAAAAGGATGAGGGTAATATGGTTTAAAGAGAAAAGGGCAATATTTTATACTAGTTGAATGCATTGAATACTTACAAGCACTAAATTGAAAAGGTTATGATACTATGGGAATGTTTATGCATATGTGTATTCTGGTGGGCCCCCAGCCACTATAATAGTAGCTGTGAATTGTGATCACCTAAATAATTTAAGTAGGAATATTCCATTCATTATCTGCACCACTAGTCCACATATTGGAAAGTCCTAGTCTTCAAACTTTGTTCTAATATCTAATCACTTGACTTCTAGAAGTTAAAAATATACATACATATCTCAAACGGGGAGAATCTAATACTTCTTGATATCTTAATGTGGATGACAGATAATGTGTACACATTGTTCAAAATAAAAATAAAATAAAATCAATTTAGTGTAGGAAAGTTCTCTCATTAGACGGTTTGGACGAGTATGTAAGATCTAGAGAGAGTCAAATATATGCAGCGTTATCTCATCATATAGGGAGCATTTATGTGTTTCGAACTCATGATACCGAAATCGCTATGGGTTCGAAATAAAACTATTTTTACATGAGCATTATGCCAATTTGATTTACAAAGGTTTGTTGGACAAAATTTTTTTGGTAGCTTATAACTTAAGCTTATGGTTTTTTTAATTTTTATTTGGCTTACAATAAAAAGTCAGTTTAAAAATGACGTGCTATAGCTAACTTAACTTATGGTTTTTTTGCAAGCCATTAAAAAAAAAATGACTTTTTAAAACTAGCTTCAACTTTTAGCTTATGGCTTTCTCGAAGATCTGTTTAATACAACTTTGTTTTAGCTTTTTTTTATTTTATTTTTTTAGCTTATAAGTAAAAAAAATTTAAAAAATTTTTTTTTTAACTTTTATAAGCTAAAACAAGTAGAGAAGCCAAAAAAAAAAAAGCAAAAAAGCCCCAAAAAAAGGTTTTTTTTCTTATAAACCAAAAGAATAAGCCTAAAAAAGCTTACAAAAACTAAATGGGCCCTTAGAGTTGCAATCCAAACAACCGCTAATTGTGGATCCTTCACAATATTCACAAACCATGTGCTAAAACCCAATGGTTGGAGATCCTTACTTGGGTCTATAAATTTGAAGAGGAATGTTTGGATTTTCATTGTCATTTGGGTCATAATCATTAACCAAATCACCTAAATTTAGGTTATGAGCATTCTGTGAGAAGAAATTAAAATCCATGTTGCTTAAACAACCAAACAAATCCTTGAGTTTTGAAGTTAATTCTTCAACCCCACAAAACTTTTCTTGAAAGGCCAAGCTTTTAAGAAGTGCCTTTAAGTTTGAGGTTATGTTGTTCACTTGCCTCAACGTTAGAGCTCTGTTTGCTCAATATTTCACGGAAAGGCATAAGAACTCAACCAAAATGGCTTTCAAGATACAATGTATCCACTCTAATATTGCCTCAATTTTGAAGCTCTGTTGTTTGCCAAAAAAGATGGAAGAAAATGAATGGAAATTCAACCAACCGGCTTGCAATATCAAATTTCCACTGTTAATTAGAAAATTCAAAAGAGCTAATTGGTTCTGTAAATACTATAATTTGGATAAAAAAATACAGAAAAATTGCCCAAACGATGTTATTGTAATTTGGCTAAATGATTTTTAAAATTTTTTTAACAATTAAAGTAGACCAGAATCGAGCGTAAATATTTCAGCGGATATCAATCATAATTCCATGTCCATCAATTCAATTTGGAAATTAAAAATGTGAATTTATTTTCATACATCCAATTTTTTTGGTGACTTACAAAAAAAGATTTTTTCCTTTTTATTGTTTTTATTAGGGACGCCGGTGGTTTAATTTAGTAGTTAAGCAATAACTTTGAACATCTTCCAATCCACGGACCACTAAATTAACTCAACAAAACATTAAGAAAATTTAATAAAAAAAATAAATAAGTTAATTTAATTCTAGTGCATAACAGACTAACCCTAAAAGGCCCCCAAAATTTCACGGGAAATCAAAAAGAAAAAAACTAAGTGAAATAACAAAATAAATAGGCGAACATGAAAATTAAAAACCATGCTATAATTAATTATGCAACGGAAATAGGGGCTTAAAACTTTTTATCACTCAATATGAGTGATGTTTCAGGGGTAGTTTTGACAAATTATAAGAATTTAAACTTAACATCCTTTCATTAATTTTTTAGTTTTATTGGAAAATAAAAATACTTAGGATTGTTTAATTTCATCAATAGCTCTTAAATAAATGTCTACATCATAAAATGCAATTTCTATGAAGAAATATGACTGTACTAATTAAGGCTAAACATATGCCCTTTGCAAAAATGTTAGCAGGCTCGTATCTCAATCAATTCGCTTTCATTGATGCTGATACCCACGTGGGTGGACGACAATTTTGGGCATTGAGATCAAGTGTTTTAAATCTCTGTTTTTTTTTTTTTTTTTGCTTTTTGGGAGAGTGAAGTTCTTCTTTGTTGTTAAAATGATTAATGAGGCGAATGTTATACAAAAAAATTTATACAAAATTTATTATAAAAATGATATAGTTAGATAAGAATTCTTTACTTTAAACACATAACACTCACATGATAGCTATTAATTACAAAAATACTACTGTTAGAGCATTCTAATAAGATTTTTTATACAAAATTTTTGAAAAAACAGTATTTTTTTTATTTTTTTGCTAATCTAGTGTTCAGGCCACGATTTTATGTTCTCACACCTCAGCTAATTCAAATGTCTGTGTAGCCTATGCCGACACATTCTAGATAATTAATACGTCAAAGACTTTTGGTAAACCATTGCCTTAGCATTTCCTTGCAACATATTCTTTCCTATACATTGTCTTAATTATCATTAAACAAAATGTGCACCTAAATAAAATATATTCCAATTTCCCACTACAAAAAGACCAAAGTAACCATATCTTTGACTATTAATTATATGAAAGGACAACTAGCACTAATCATGACTGATGATGATTACATTAACTTGAGCCAATCATCAATTGATAAATACCAACTGAGATCTAATGGTGAGTTCAGACTAATATAATCACTATCCGCTGATGATTAACGATCAATTGATAAATAGCAACTTAGATCTAACGGTGAGTTCAAACTAAAGTAATCACCATCAATCGCTATGCTGTTGAAACTTTACAACCCATTGATTACTTTGTTTTTCTGTGGGTCTTTGAAAAGCTTTCTTCAACAAGATGATGAGTATGCATGGCGTCATAAGCACGTGGAAGACTTTGTCTGTAGCGTTCGCTGTCATTCTATAGTTTCTTTTCCTTCGCAATTAAGAAACAAAAAAGCGTGTTTGAATCATAGTTGTATATTTGGTTTTGATATTTTCATTTAGCAGTTGTTTGCTATTATTCATTCTACTCGTGGATATTGCTTATAACTTGCTTAGGTGAGGAGCATAATTATGAATATTACACCATTTAGCACAGTGTTTTTGTTATTAATACAGTATGTACTAGTATCGGTATATTATTAGACATCGTGTGAAATCCTAATTTTGTAATTTCATAATTAAGTAAATTATATATATTACATGGTTAAAAGATATGTAAATTAATCATTTATGTGAAATAAGTTTAATTAATGATTCTAAGTAATTAATTGACTTAAATTACCCTATCAATAAGAGTTGGCACCTAGTGAATCACTTAGTGAATAGAAATTGATGGGGGAAAGAAATAGGAGACATCTAAGGTTTTTATCTAACAAGTTGATAGAGAGAGAGAGAGAGAGAGAGATTGGTGGAAAAGAGAGCAAGGGGGAGAAAGAAAAGAAAAGAAAGGAAAATAAGGAAAAAGAGGAGAGGAAGAGAAAGAATAAGAGAGGAAAAACCCTAGGGACTGATTAGTTGCAATTATTAAGGTGAGTTCTATATTTATTTCTTGTATTATGTATGTATAATATGTTGTATATGTATTCTTATCAGGGAAGGAGGATAATGAAGGAGGAAAAGAAGGTGAGAGAACTATAGCTGTTGTTCAGAATCTGGGTAAGAGCAGTAACTTTCAAATTATGTTTTCAAAATCTTAACAATGTCTGATTTAAATTACGAGACCATATGTCGAAAGAACTCGAAAAATTACTTGATTAAGACACAAAATTCATCTGATTTGATTAACAATTGAGAGAGAAAACTCTGTTCAAAGTTGGAAGAGTTTTTGCTGGGAAAATCTGCAAAAATAGCCATTTTCGGAGGCTATTTGACCTATTTAAAAATATTATTTGCAGTTGAATTTTTGTATACTTAAACTTTGAGATCTTAGAGAAATTTAGGTTATGGTTTTAGCCAAAAATGTTAAATATTCAAATTATGGTGATTTTTCAAAGTTAAGCTATCATTGTAGAATTCTTATGCCTAGATCTGCAACATTTAGTTTGACAGAGCATTCGATAAAGTTAGAATAGCTCGAAAATTATAAAATTTTTACTGTATCTAAGAGAAAGATTGATGATAATTTGTGACAAATTTCAGGGCATTTAGAGGTCGTTTACCTATGTTACTAATTTATCAAAGATAAACCAACTGCTGTTGAATTATGGTTTCTACAGCACTGCTCTGTATTAAAAAATACCAAATAAATACTTAGGCATGTTCAAAAAATGTAAAATTTGGTCTGGATACTATCTAAGATGTCTATTGTGTGTTTCTAAGGTTTTGAAATTTTTGAGTATAAGCTTATGAAGTTATGCTCAGATTATGAGGCTTGTGTCAGTTTTGGCAGATTAGAAGACTTAGTATATTTTGATACTTTCTAGCTATTGCATTACATTGGGAGTTTAATCGAGATTATGTATATAATATATTGATTATTATTACTGAAATTTCTAAACTAACACGATTGAGGTGATAGAGACTCACGGAGGACAAGAGTCATCAATATCAACCAAGGACTAATCATACAATGGTGTGAGTGCGGTGACATGTGGGATTTAAGATAGTCTCATCTATATTGAATGACTATATTTGTTTTTATTTGTAATATTATCTATATTGGTGTTAATTGTGGGATTTTAGGATAATTTTATTCGTGTTGAATGCATTGTTTGTTTTTTATATGTATAGTGGTGGTGAATGCATATGAGGTTTTAAAGGTATTCATATATGAGGTGAAATTGGTATTTATATATATGAGAAGTTCTGTGGAGACATTAATGATTCTATATATATGGTGACATTGCATACCATTCATATTATATGTATTGTATTGCATTGAAGAGAATTAACCGCGGTGGGTTAACCAAGGCTTAGTCACGATAGACTAGCCTAGGGGTGCCACGGTGGGCATTCCTTGATAACGCGCCATCAATATATTGGGCCAACGTTATCTAAAATTGTATGCATATGTGGGTGAAACATGCATTTCATTGAGACATCCATGATATTATATTGATCATTTATACCTATGTGCATTATGGGTGTTTATTATCATTCTTTATAAATTTTATTATTTGTCATAAGCACGTGGACAATTAGCTCACATCCACACAGACTATTTTGACATGTAATTTGGAGATAACGGTTGGTTCACTGTAATTTTGGTCCTTACTGTGGTGACATGCATGACAATGTCACGATGTCGAGTCTCGGGGCTTAGGAGAGCTCCATTGTCTTACCTTTGGTTTTTTAGTTGTGTTTTAAATGGGACGTTGAGTCTTGGTGTAATGTTTTGTATTAGTACGGTACAATGGTAAGACATTTAGAGGATTGTTGATTGTTTTCCAATATTGATAATTTGTAGTTTCCTTCGATGTATGTTGGGGGGTTTATTATATTTCTTTCTCATTGTTATTATATTTCGCTGCGTTCTCTTTTTCGATTAGGTGTTAAAGTGTCATTCGCAGGTAGAGTGACATGTGCGATCACGTTTCGCCTAATGTGACATAATTAATGTCTAATTATGCTGGGAGTGTGACACACCATATTAGGTTTATCGTTATTAATATTTTATACACATAAAACTGTATATTTATTTATGATATATTATTTTTCAAAATTTTGACATTGTTCATATAAAGTATTATTTAACATTAAATTATTTTTACAAAATATAAACATGTAATCCAACCCAAATAAGTATTTAAAAATATTTAAAAGACATTACTTGTCTAGTATTTATTAAAATAATAGACATTTATAATAAAAATAAATTATTTTGAAAATTACACAAAATCCAATGTAGTCTAGTATTACTCGGTATAGACTAGTATTGTCTGGTACAAGCAATATAGACCGGCATTTGTTGGTATTGCTTGGTATTTTACCGCTGAGAAACTTATCTTTTTTTGTACCGTTTTATAACTGGTGCAGTGTGTACCGACTAGTACAAGCTAGTGTGATGCATGATTAACAACTATGGTGGAGAAGATAGCACTTTCCAACATAAACGGGCCCTCAATGCTTGTTCAATTACTCTTTTACAAGAATTGGGTTCAGCAATAATAATATCCCCCATCACACCAAAACTAGATATCTTAGGGCAGTTTTGGCAAAGTAAAAAGTTTGAATCCTTGATTCATTAAAACCTTTTGAAGTTGTACTAGATGTGGAAAGTATTAAGCATGTGTCCACATTATTACTTGGATTTTCACTGCCTCGACATAGTTTCTATGTATGCTTTTACTTGCATTGGTCAAATCTATGTATGTAAATGTAATCTTTTTGTCTCTCAATGAATGCAAAATGACCCCAATTAGCTTCCAATTTCGGAATTGCTTTTAGAATTAAAACTAAGGTAAGGTCTTGATCAAGTCTAATCCATGTTTGTCATTTCATAGAACCAAACAGTTACGGAACCAAACATAAAGATAATTCATAAAAATCCTGAATCCAGTTTTCTATAAATACTTAATCACAATTGCAGCGCACCCGCAGAAGTCAGACATGATAGTAGTGTTGGAATTTGCCTCCAATGACAATGGACTGTGAGTAAAGCAAATGCTATCTAGATTGTTACTTATTCATCGAAAAAAAAAAAAAGAATTTTTATTTCCACATAAAATATCCAAATTCTGAAAACACAAACGAAAATTTGTTTTTTGTTTTTTATTTTTATTTATTATCATTTTAGTTGTGTTGTACGGTAATTGTACTCCGTGCATTGAGTTTTGTACGCTGACTCCATCAGAATTCCATTTTGTTCTTTTGCAATTTGCCACTTTCAGTTCTCACTTCCCGGGGACAGGAAGTTAGGAACGATGCGGAGCTCTTCTCTTCTCTGTTCTTCAAACTCTCTCTCTCCATCAGTTTCTCTCTCTACCTATCAGCAATTAACAGTGCGTTTTCAGAATCGATGCTTTGGTCCGGTGGTAGCACCCTCATGTATTGGTGGAGTACCCTTGAATTGTTGTCAAATTCATCGAAGTACCCTCACTCCCGTGCACAGCAATGGTAATTCCACAAACAAACTCTCACTTGCTTGATTACTTTTGAAATTTTCGGAGATGGGTTTGGATTTCTTTTGGCATTTTATGAGGTGGGTTTTTTTTCGTTCCTTCTTCGTTTGGCTTCGGGCTTGAGCTACTGAAGATAATGTTTAAAAACCAGTCATGCCAGTATCTGTTGGTATATTGAAATAAAAGTTTCAAAACTTTTCACATTACAATTATCATTATAATTTAAGGTACAATATTTTCCATGGCCTATTTATTCCAAACACTATGGTGGTTACAAATTATTTATTAATATATTTTATTATATTTACGTGGCTATTTTCAATAGCTTTTAACATTATGTTTATGATTCATTAACCATTGTAGCCGTTGGTCCTTTTGGTTACCAAGAGTCATGTGAGCTTGTGCAGTATATGCATGTATAAGTCTATGTCATCATTTGAGGGGTAATATATATATGAACTATGAAGTCTACTACCAAAACTTAAATAATCATTTCCTCTATTTTTATATATACCTTTATACTTGTGTTTTGTGGCAACCACGGTTCATCTTCTCCCAGTCGGCGTAACACCTGAGCGGAGCAGCTTGCGAGCACTTGAGTTGAGCGGAGCGGCTTGCGGGCACTTGAGTTGATGTCTGCTAAAACCTTCAAGTAGGGAGGCACAACGACTTTAAGACAGTGACTTTGTCGTGCCTCACTATTTCACAAGCCAGACTGTTTTAATCTTTGTTTTCATATTATACGATGTATTTGTGCTATTGTTATTTGAATATATCAATGAATGATGATTTCTTGTTGTGTAATCTATATTATGTGATTTTTAGACTAACAGTTTAAAGTTGTTGTTATTCTCTTAAATAATATAATCTGGAGGTAAAAATGTCTAGTGCAATTTTTGGATAACATTTTAATGGTATCTATGTCTTAATGTAATATGGCAATGTGCTGTGGAGTTTGTATGTCCATGTACAATATGTAGACTGGAGTAGTACTGATATTAAAGCTGCATAGGTTCTTCTGGTTCATTGGATACCCACAGATTTGTTAGGATTTTTATTTCATATGAACCATACGTTGCTCTGCTAGAATAGCAAACCCCACTAATTTTGTGACTATTGTAATCTTGTATCTTTATATGTTTTGATATTTTTACATGCTTGAATTAGATTATATAATCACTTAGACTGACAAATGATTTTAGTGTTGCCTATTTGACTGATTTCCTTAGTATTGTTGAGTTGTGATTCTAGTCATTTAGATGCATGACATCCTACTGGTATCATTAGTACTTTTTGGAGTATATGTTTGATCACACGTAAGATTCAAAAGTTACCCAAGTATATTTTTTTATATTAATGACATGTATTTTGTGTTTTTTTATATTCACTGAAAATTCATGGTGTTCTAGATGGTGATATTGTATGGTGAAATGGTTTATTATCTATATTTTTAGAAAGAGCAGTACTCTTTCGGAGAAAGGAAAAAACAAAACAGTTTTATGTAGTTTCAATTTTCTACATTATTGGAAAGTTTCTGAAAACTTTGTCAATACATATTTTTGCATATTAGTGTCTGTCTGAATATTAAAATAGTTTCTGACTATAAAGAGAGAAAAAAACTGGTTTTATTTCTTTTAATTGCGTGGCTAGTCATTGATGATTTAAATTCAAAATTTATTATTTAAATGAATTTACCGTTTATATTTGTGCTGGATATACAAGGTCGGTTACTGTTCTAAATGTATTACTTGGTTGTTACATTCAGGCATTCACTTATAGTTTTAAAGCTTTAAGATGCGTTTAGATTTAACATTTTAAATATGGGTGGACCAGTGGATTGAGTAGGTCTGACTGTTGGTTGGCTTATATATGCAGATAGTGGTTTTTGAGTTTCTTCTTGGAAGGAGAGTTTGTGGGTGTTACAGATTTGATTTTATATATATCATAACATGATTAATGCTGCGAATCAATTGGATAGTCTCTTTTAATATATCCTTGACAGGTGGTGGCCATCAAGTACAATACATGACAGGTTATATATGATCTTAAGATTGTGAAACTGCTTTGAGTTATATCTATAATATGAAGTGGGTATGGAAGTGCCATTATATATTTTATGTTCCACAAATGTTGGTAGTGTGTGTTTTAGTCAGTTATTTCGTTAGTTGGAGTATATATTTTTTTGGCTTTCACTTTGATACTTATTCAGAAGATTTGAAGTACAAGGACCTGCTGATTATAGTATGTGATGAAAATGTTATGTTTGCTTAATGGGAACCTTACTGTTTATGTGAAGTGATGATGTCTTACAATTCGGCATATGATTTGTGTGAGTTGTTCTTTAAGCACCAGGTTCTAGTTTTTCAATATTTATTGGCTGTGTTTCAGCTCTAATTGATTTTGGAGTAAATGATATACCTTCCTTATTCGCACATGGTTGACATCCATCAGAAGTAATTTTCTTCCCCTTGTTACTAAAGAAATTGAGAATGTGATTTTCAAGACTTTATTTTATTGCTGCCTTTGCCTTTTAGTGGAATTCAATTATACACATCAGCATGCATGCTTAAGCTCTGGTAATCACTTGTGTTGTTTATCTATTACTAATGGGTGTTGTCCAAGGTACAGTTCTCAGAATTGAAGTTCTGAATGAATAAATTTTATCTCCTGCTAAAGCCGTAAGGTGCTAAATGTGGGGGTTTTAGCTGCAACGTTGTCTGGTTGCCAAAATCGGAGCAAATAGTTTATTTTGTGATATAATGCCACCGTGATGCTACTAATATTAGTTTGGAGGGTTTTTCAACGTTTTGCAGGTGTTACAACAGAGCATGGATGGTGAGACTTGGAAAATAATAGAAAATATCTTGAGGCAGGCTTGAGAAGACAAAATGATATCTGAATTAATTGCCTTTGAACTAGCGCTTGAGGCTAGATTCTTATATGTTCAAGGGGGATGAGTGTAAGCCCACAGGGAGTCATCGAGGGAGGTAACCCAACATCTGTGATTGAAGGTCCCATGAAGAATGTTCAATGGGTAGAAACAATCCATACTGCGTGACTCATGTCCGACACTCATTATATTAGGAGACACCATAGATGTTCTTCTGCTCATCCCTAAGGCATTGTACTGTGAAATGCAAATGTTAAGGAAGGGCTATTCTCTAGTATATGGTTGTAGGGTATTCGTCACATGTGTTGTTGGAGGATTCACCTAAGTGAGAGTCGTCGTGAGGCCGCGATTGTGAGAATTGAGTTGTTCTCTAGTACCTTTCATGAGAATCAAGATTGGCCATTAATAGCACTACCCCATGAACATGCCTAACAGTCGGTACTGTGTCTCACATGTCAAACTCTAACTTATAAGGTCTAGTTCAAGACCGAGTTCACTATGATCCTTTAGAGGGAGACTGTTATCACTAAGTGAGGTTCAAATCCGGAAGACACCTACATCTATTACACAATATTATGGTTGCCAAATTTTTATATATTAATTTACTTTGGTTTGCTAAATTTTCATACATTAGTTTTTTATGGTTGCCCGTATTTTCCTATACATTTATTATGGTTTTTATTATATTTTTGTTTTAAGATATTATATTGTTTCAAAGTTTTAAAACTTGTGGGGGATTGTTGGTATATTGAAATAAAAGTTTCGAAACTTTTCACATTGCAATTGTCATTATAATTTAAGTTACAATATTTTCCATGGCCTATTTATTCCAAACATTATGTTGGGGGTTACAAATTATTTATTAATATCTTTTATTATATGTATGTGGCTATTTTCAATAGCTTTTAACATTATGTTTATGATTCATTAGCCATTGGTCCTTTCGGTTACCAAGAGTTATATGAGCTTGTGCAATATATGCATGTATATATCTATGTCATCATTTGATGGGTAATATATATATGAACCATGAAGTCTACTCCCAATACTTAAATAATCGTTTTCTCTATTTTTATATATACTTTTATACTTATGTTTTGTGGCAACCACGGTTTATCTTCTCCCAGTTGGTGTGACACTTGAGGCGAGCGGCTTGTGGGCACTTGAGTTGAATCTTGGAACTGTTGATGTCCGATAAAACCTTCACGTAGAGAGGCACAACGACTTTAAGATAACGACTCTGTTGTGTCTCACTATTTCTCAGGCCAGATTGTTTTAATCTTTGTTTTTATATTATATGATGTATTTGTGTTATTTTTATTTGAATATATCAATGAATGATGATTTCTTGTTGTGTAATCTATATTATGTGTTTTTTAGACTAACAGTATCATCACACCACCTGTAATATTGCTAATACTTAAAAAACTTTTTAGAAATATAATTTGGTGAGTTTTTCTGTTTTAGCTCTCTACGTGCTGAATTGTTATTGTTCCGTTGTTCAACTTTAGTCACAAAAGGAATTGCTGAAACCAGTGATTCTATTTTCAGTGGTTCATTTATGATTGAATAAATATTTCAGACTTTTTTTTGTTTCTATATATTATTTTTATTTGGCTTAATTTCTTTAATGGGCTTATGTATTAGTTTCACAGTTTTGCTTCTTCTCCTTAAGTATTCCTTAGAAATTGTAATTATCTGCAAAAAGATTCATGTAAAGTTTTTTGGTTTTTAATGGAAACATCAGTTAATGAGTTTGAAGTATTTTATGTGAGGGATTTGATTCTTGTTGTTCTATATATGGCTTCAGTTGTCCATTGGATAATTAGACATTGGTTAGATTGACTGAGAATTTTTTTGAGAGCAAACAAAAATGCTAGGGTGAATTCCTAATTCTATTAGGTCTCAGAAATCTTTGAGAGTGATTTAGATGCTATGGCATGTTCCTTATCATTTTAGGTTTAATGTGTCTTTTGCTTGGTATGTTCCGGTAGTTGTGTGTTTATTCCACTTCAGCTTCTCAAAATTGTGTTTAAACCAGCAGTAGTGTGTCAGGATTCGGGAATCACCAGAATTGAATATGTATTTTTGTTTTGTTTTGTTTTGTTTTTTTTCCCTGGGAATATCCTCTGATAGGTTTTGTTTAATATGGTCCACTTGTGTGATGAAATTTTTAATCAATTGTTTATTGGACATCACATGCTCAATAAGTTGTCAAGAACTGCATGACTGAATACAACTATGTCGATTACTCGATTGATACGGTATCCATTGCAATATCCTTTCATGGTTTAGCCTTTAAGATTTTTTCGATTCTTTGTAATGAACTTGTAGTGTTGTCTTATTGTTTTTTTAATCTGCTTCAGCTGCTCAAGCAGTTGTCCCTAATAATGAGAGTGGGTTGCAATATACTGATAGCAGTTACATATTTAATGCTCATGAGAATTTCATTTGGTATTTTTGTGCAATGAGATTTTGTCACTGTATCTACCGAAAAGAGAATCTCATGATTGTTTTCCAATTCTTTTTCAGCTATGCAAGAGATTGTTGAAACCAGCAAGGCTGAACCAGGATTTGTTGAAATTGGGTACATATGCAGTGTTCATGGACTTCAAGGAGAGGTTTGGGTAAAGCCCAGTACTGATTTTCCTGAATTGCAATTTTCAAAGGTAAAACACTATCCGAGAAGTATAGATGTAATACTGTAACCTTCTGATTTGGTATCTGTTCTTGAATCCTTTGTGTTTCCTTAATGAAACTACTCTTCTTTGTAGCCCGGGAGAAGATGGTTGAGACAAGAAGTTTCGGGGAGGGAAACAATTCGAGAGGCTGAGCTATTAGAGGGAAGAGGACACCCAGGTCAGAAGAGTTGGATTGTTAAATTCAGTGAAATTGACACAGTAGAGCAGGTAAGCTTATTTTTTTCTGTTTGCTTTGTCTTTGTTTTCTGGTCTCAATTCATGTGCAGAATGAATTCGCTTACAGGGGATTGGTTTGGCCTTATTTTGATGTTTCGTTAATGAAAAGTGTTATATGATGAGCAGAAAAAGAAATAGTAGGTTTAAGTTGATGCCTGTGGTTTCAAGCTCAAAGCCAAGTAGATGGTCCAACCTTGGAACAGTTAAATGGTCTTATTTGAAGATTTAACAGTGTATATTTTTGTAAAACTTGGTCACTAGACACTATTGGGATATGCCTGTGGTTTTAGTTATAATTTATAAACTTATATATATGTCCTTCTAGGCTTCTACCATGCTTACCTCATTCTAGGTGCTACTTAAATTATGTTACAGTGTATTGAAGGGATTTAGTCTAAAAATAGTGCCATGACCTACTTTGTAGTCTTACTATGCATGCATCTGATAACATTGTATCCTTTATTTTCTCAGGCTCGGCTACTCATTGGATCAACTATACTCGTAACTGAAGAAGATAAACCTGAATTGGAGGAAGGAGAGTTTTACTCTCATGATCTTGTTGGCATGAGAGTTATCCTTAAGGTTTGTACTACCATAAAATTATGATTGTCATTTTCTAAGATATGTGCTTCTGTTCTGCTTTTACACCTGAGGGCTGTTTTCTTTTGTACCATTTTGTCTTGAAAACCACCTTTAATTCATTATTTAGACAAGCACATTATTAGCAGTCCAGACAAATCAAGTTTAACATTGTGGCAGCAACAGGATGATTATCTGCTGTATTTAGTAGTTGGCGTACATTTTTAATGTATCCTAATGTCTTAACAAACTATAATGTGCTTATATTTAGTGGTGGCTCTATAGCATCTTCTTTCTCTTTTCTCCTAGTTTTGGACAATGTTTGACTCTTTCTGTTGTGATTGGGAATACAAGCATTAATTTGGCCTATCAATGTTTATTCTTCTTCCCTTTCAGGAAACTGGCGAACCAGTGGGTACTGTGGTTAATGTTTTCAATAGTGGAGCAAATGATCTTCTACATGTCATGCTAAATTTTTCCACAGCCGAAAGACCAAAGTCGGAAGCAAGTGCTTCTGGTCCTCTTGTGTGGGTCCCATTTGTGGAAGCAATTGTTCCAAATGTTGACATGAATAAGAGAGAAATGATCATTACTCCTCCAAAGGGGCTCCTTGAGTTAAATATACGCTCTGATGAGAGGTCCAAGAAAGAAAGGTGCCTGCTTGTGAGGCATATTCTTTTGTACTGTACTACAGTTTCATTACTTTGAAGTTAATGATGCACATTACTTGTCACACCCCACCCCAGAAATAGCTATATGACCTTCTTAAACTCACCATCTAAGCATTACAATTAACATAATGTAATCAAAGAGTACTAAGAGACTCTCACCAAGAATAAACAAAACACATTCCAAGCTTATATACATAACATAAAAAAGATGTATAAACATCCACCCACAAGTATATGTAAGGTGTAAGGTTATGTAATTGGCTAAACAAAACCTCGCTAGTTCCTTGCGGGATGTCGCGAGATGTCGAGAGCAAAAACAGTGAGCATGCAAAATAGGCATGACTTTGCTGGATCCTCACGGGATATTGCAGGATGTCGATGGCAAAAATAATGAGCATGCAAAATCTGGAGATTGAGCTCGCGGGTTCTTGCAGGATTGAACCGCGCGAAATTTGGATTCTCAGGATTCGCGCCATTAGGATTTTTGCGCCTATTTAAGGACCAGTATACTTTTCCAGATCGAATTAGAGCCGCTATACTTAAAACGCTTTGAGATAAGATTTTTCCACCTTTTAAAAAGCTAAAAAACGTATCGTAGCAACAATTTTCTTCAACTCAATTAAAGAGATCGAAAGTCTTGAAGAACTTCAAGGCGCGAAATCTGTTCTAAGGGAATCTGAACGGTGGTCAAGTACAGTGATAGTGAATCGTGGATACGAGTAGGATCCAGACAATCATTAGATCAATGAGTTGATAGGTTTTGATTGTAAAGAGTCTTGTAACCGTCTGAACTATAAGTTATAGTTAATGATCTCTGTTTGACAATGGGGACACGTGGTTTTTTTTTTTATTTAGGGTTTTCACGGCAAAAAGCGTGTGTTCTTGGTTGAATGGTTTGTTCTGTCTTCTATCTTGGATTGTACAATATTTCTCATAGCCATTACACCTTGACCTAATATTGTAGTGATTAGTCTCTTGGACAAAACATAGACAAAGGCTAGGTTTTTCATAAAGAAAATAAAAATTATCTCCATAAACATTTTACATATGACAGAGTGTAACAAAATATACAATGAGTATAAACATCCTCATCCAGTCACAAACCTCTTTTTACATACCTTGACTCAACAGTGGACTCAAGCTCGTTTAGGTACCTGAAAAGGAATCACCATAGGGATGTGAGCGCAAACCACGTGCTCAGTGAATGTAATAAGTCACAAGAATGTAAGCAAGAACACTTCAAGATAAATGATCACCACAATTCAATGAATAAAAAACTGTGTTAGCTCCAAGACCAAATGATACCACACATATCTTATATCACATTTATCACACGTTGGCCATCTGCCATGGTCTATGAATGAATTAACCTTATGGGCAACGTCCCTTGGACAATGATGTGTAATGTATGAAATAGCTTTATAGGCAACATCTCCTGAACAATGATGTATAATGTATGAAATAGCCTTATAGGCAACGTTCCCAAGATAGTGCAATGCAATGCATTGACTCTGAATCACATCACAACCACCATATAAACATCTTAATGAATATTCCATATAAATCCAACACAGCCATAGCTACATAAAAACATATTCATATTCTAACCAACATTCATTAAGAATTAGTAAACCCACCTCAAGCGATCAAACCACTAGAAGTGATAGCTAAATTACTCCTTTGAAGAAGTTGAAGTGTGCGTGCTTGCTTTGGAACCTAGCACATATCACATTACTCAATACATGAGTATAAATATGGTAAACACATCATTACAATATGATATGAAATATTTAAGATACATTAGAAAAGTCACAAAAGCCACCCAAAGCCAAATGAGTGTAAAACTCTAGGTTTGGACCATGATCCCCTGACATAGGTTCACTGTTTTAATCAAATGTTTCTACATACTAAGAATCTGAAACTGATATTTTGTCATTGAAAAGTAGACTTCTTGAGCTTCAAATCCATAGGTCATAGGTCCTAAACAAAATTCAGATGAAGAAGTTATGAACATTTGAATATGGGTCTAGCACGCTGAAAATTGCTGCATTAGCATTTTTTGCTCAACTTTGAACTCAAATCTGAATCAATTGACAAGGAACTAAACTCCAAGCCCTATGTCAATAGAAAGATATACGAGTCTAGTTTATAACGCATCAAACGGTGTAAGATTTAGACTTTTCTAAAAGAAGTTGTGATCACTCTCCTAAAGGGTGTCAGTGCTGACTGCAAAACTCGAATTGGACCCTAGACTAAGCAATTTCTTCATTATATGAATAATAGATAACAAGAATGAACTTAGAATTAGATATTTTTACCTTAGTTCAAGCCTACACAAGTTTTTCTTTCCTTTTCCCTTTCTTTCTCTTCTTTTCCTTTCTATTCTCCCTCTTTTTCTTTCACTTTCTCTCTTGCCAAATGGAATTTTTAACAAGCTTCAACTCAAGCTCCTCTCTTCTCTTTTGATGTCTTCCAACCACTATAGACATATTATATATCTATTCTCAAATGTGTCACACACACACAATATAATTGTTGAAGCACACACCTAGGTGTCGAGCATACAAAGCACACTAACAAGTACCTCTATGACTAAGTAGTTAAAATTAATTTCTTGATTAGCACTAATTAACCTTCACTTAAATTAATTGATTGAGGTTAATTACAAATAAAATGTTACAATATAATGCACATTAAACCAAGGCATTTAAGCTTCTTGATTAGGCTAATCCATATGCAATTAAAGTAAATAATTCTAAATGAAAGGGTTGGATCTCACATTACTATTCTTCTGAAGATTGAATTCAGGCATCCTTTGGTTCTGTATTAGTAAGTAATTCAGTAGATGTTCTACTTTGCTTTGTGGGTTTCCATGGGGGTGAAAAGTCTGAAGACATAGTTTTTAATTAGTTAACCATATCTTGGAATATGACATCAACAAAGCATTACTCTTCTACATTTTTTGTTTTTTTTGGTATATAAAAGGAAGCAGCTAGGTTATGCCACAACCCCGTCAGGGTGCTAGGCTCCTCCAGCTGTTTTACACTTCATTGATTAGTTCCTAGAATTTTGCTCATTTAATGTGCTGATAAGTTGTGTGTGCTGGGTAATTTGATTTCAAGCTGAATGGTTACAAATTAAAATCCATTCAGTTGGTTTGTTGGGACTATTTCCCCATTTTAACCAGTTTGAGTTTTTTTTTTTTTTTTGATTTTTGGTTTCCTTTTGGTGATTTGAAACTCGTTTATCTGTTCTGTATCTTTCTTTTTGTGATTAGTTGTTTGTAGATTTTGTTTTCCATAATGAAGCGTTCCTCATGTTGGTAATTACGAAATATCAACCTATATATATCTATATATATATGGATTTCAGTTAATGAGCTACTACTGATGATTCATTTTATGGATTTAACCACGTATACCTTTCATGTTTCTATATAGGTATAGAACCCCATATATATATATATATGTATTGGTTTATAGATGTATAACAAGTAGTGATGGCAAACAGATTGTGAATGCGACTACAGTCTAGCCGCCTTTTTTTAAGATATATGAGCAAAACATATCATCTGGAATGGAAAATGCATTATTTATTTATTTATCATGATAGAAGCTTGTCTGGTTTAAGTTTTAGGGCTCTGCATCCTAGTTGTATACAGAGGTTGTACACAAAAGTTGTCCCAAAAATTTTGTTTGGTTGGTGCGGACTGGGGAGTCAAGCTAGAGTACAACAAAAAAGGAAAAAAATGAGTTCGCTGGGAGTACTCTAATACTAAAAGATAATTTCCTACAGAAGCAGTGTGAAAGACATATTTTATAATAATAAAAATTTATGAATTAATAGTTATCATTTCTTATTACTTTTTCACTTTTTTCATATAGTTTTTGAGCTATATAAATTAGGATGTTGGTGTAAAATTGATTAGACCATCATTTCAAGGCATTTTATTGGTTGAAAGAATTTGCATAAGCAGAAGCCTACCTGTATCATTTTTATACTCCATATACAAAATTTATATCTAGAATCAAAAGCACATGTAATTGGCAATATATAATACGTAAAAGAGTAGGGGGACCATCCCATTATATATGTTTAGAAAACTCATGAAAATATGAAATAGAGGACTAGTAAATAAACTTTCAGGAATGGGTTTTTTGTTTTTTTTTTTGTTTGGGTTGTGTGTTGGGGGGTGGGGGGATGGCATGTTCCCCTTAGCCAATACCTAGGTCCACCCGTGACTGATGGATATGCCTTGCTGTAGCCCCTGCTTTTCACCTGCTTTTTTTTTTTTATGGTTGCAATAGCTAATTTGTGGATTTAGTCCTGAAATGTTCTATTGCTACATGTCAGGAGTGGAAAGAAAGGAAAAAGCTTCAACAACGCCTCATAGCAGCAAAAAAGAAATTGTGTGAAATGGAGCAACAACATGTTTTTCATGGGTTTAAATTTGGGGAGAAAGCCCAAAGGAGCTTACTTGCTGATCAGATCGTTGGTGTAAATTCCAAATTGCTTCAACAGGCATTGCAAAATATTGAGATACCCTCTAATAGGTGAAATTCATCGTCTGAATCCATTTTGATGTATCTTGTTCATTTGATTCATGCCATAGTTCACAGTTGCCCCTGGTTTTGGATCTATAAGCGTCCATTCCTGTAAATGGAAGGCAATCCTATTATTAGCTTATGTGACTTCTTTGAATGAAACACTTCTTAATGTCCTGGAAACAAATATATGTTGTGCAGATGGCTATTTGATATGAAGCTGGTTTTGATATAATGATAGTATTCTTGTAAAAAGATTTAGTTCTCTATGCGTTAAATTGTATGATAACGATAAGTAGTCCATACTCTTTAGCTGAAAGCGTCATTAGGTATGTGAGATTCAAGATGCATCTGAACTTGTGATGTGATTTCGTTCCTTTCACTCTTTCTTTTTTGATATTTTCGTTTTTACTTTCTAAAAGCACCTTAATATGTTGATAATTGATGGTCATAGAGCTGCTAGAGGTGGAGCCGCGGAGTTGTGTAAATTTGATGTCAATGTAACACCGAATGTCAGATACTTCTAAACTGATTTTTTTATTTATAGATTTTAATTTTAATATGGTGTCATTTTTTTTTTGATAAGTAACTTTTAATATGGTGTAATTATCTGGTTGATACTTTAAGAAAAAAAGGAGAAACAATGATAAAGATGCTTTTTGCAACCATTTTTTTTGAAGTACAGAAGGGCAGGGGCTGTGCAGATGCTTGCCCCTGCTAGCACCATCCTCGTGCTCTCTATCCCTCTCAGGGAGGTATTAGGGTGGCCCCCCCAACTGAAATTCAGACTGCCAACCTAGTGTTCTTGTTATGTCAGTGGCCCTTGTTCTTTTTCCAAAGCATTGTCTGCTGCAAAGAGTGATAAGAGGTCATTAAAGACCAGTAGGTCTGACAATGAAGTTTTAAGTGGATGATAAGAGTTGTTTTATTTAATCATTGACACTTCTTGCTGATATTCATGAACCCAAACTCCTAAATTCTTTGGTTTTGTATCTGAGGGATAATTCCTAGCAGCACGGGAATTCATATGCCATAATTTTAGACGTTAGATGATGAGCTGCTGGCTATTGGCTTCATAGGCTCTGCTTTTGGTCTCTGTGGGTATAAATGAGTGCTCAGGGTGGTCTGTGCTGCAGGCTCCAATGTTGCCATTGGGCAAGTCTATGATGCCAACAGTCATATCTATGCACACCTTTTCAAAATGAAACTAGTATAAGGTTATGATATTAAAACTTGGTTGGTGCACGTGACCTGGAAAAGGATACATTCCAACACATAGGGTTTTACAATTTGATATTGAAATCAATTTTAAAGCTGGTTGGGGAACAATATCGGTAGTATTGTTGAATTTGTCCATTTATTGTGAAAATACTAGGGAAAAGTTATGGAAAATAGCAGGTGATGCTATTTGTTTGCACTTATCTTCCAATTTTGTGGGACCTAGAACCTTGCCTGAATTTGACAGCTAAGTAATCTAAAAAGCTATTGCAACATTGATTAAGTAGCTATAGTGATATGATTATTGAAATTTTTTTTGAGATTTCTTGCTTGGTTTACCTGGTTAAGTATTTAGATGTGTGGCTGATATTTGAAGCTAAATGGATGGATTCAACTTGGGTTTCAGACATATGATGAAAATTGGCTACCACTATTGTTAATTTCATCATCTTTACTTTTATACGATCTCCTGATCCAGATGGAATTTACACGAGTTCATTGAAGTTAATTTCGCCAAGCATGTGAGATGTACTTTGAGAATATCAGAGGAATGCCTCTCTAATTCTGGATGTGAAGAGAAGCTAAATGCAAGTGCAAAGTTACAAGAAAAGGGTCACCTCCTCACATCTGAAGGCAAGGTTGCCATTATCTTACACGTGGATGACTGTCAAAGGAAGGGCAGTGGCTTTGCATCTGATCTTGTTGACAAAGCTGAAGACTCTTCCTGCCTGCTAGTAGAGGAGTGTTTTCATGACTATCAGAGGTTTGTAAAGGTAATAACCTCTTTCAAAATTTATTCAGACAAGCTCCACAATGATAACAATGATAAAGCAATATAAACTATTTGTGTTTTTTTTTTTTTGCATTGCCTATCCCAATTAAAGGGGGGTTCAGGGATTTGTTGATTTGAGTATATCTAAGTTAAGATCCAATTTTTGATAAGTTGTGTCTGGTTAGTTTAATTATTATTTTCATTTCTATTTGAGTGAGGATTACTGTACTTTATATGTCATACCATTAATGTACTTAATAAAAAAATATATCAAACCATTTATGTTTCTTCTTTCAATTCTCTTTAGTTTCAAATATGTGCTGAAATCTTGAATCTAAACAATGTGAATCCTCCTAGCTCCAACAGTTTTGTACAAGTTAACAAACGGCTTGCACCCTTAATGTGCTAGAATTTTTTTGTTTAGGAAATTATTGGAGTATGGAAATACTTTTAATTCAGGAAATAAATGTAAACATAGTGAAAAAGAAACCAAATATTATGACAGAATAGAGAAAAAATTTCAGGAAGTTCTATGAAGATTTTCAAGTCACCAGGAATTAGGTGGAATATTGAATTTATTTATCATTTTTCTATAGTATTGTCATGTTTTCTACATATGTTTGTTGCTATGTTACCTGAAATGTAGATCATTCCGGCACTTGGAACAGGAAATGGTTTTTTCCCCTTCCTGAGGTCGCATTTAAGGAAATAAATAGGGAAAAAGTTTTAGGATTGCATTGGATTACTAAATTCGCCGTTTTGGAATGAAAGTGTATCATGTTTTGGAACGTTGTTCCAAAATCGTAAATCTGTAGGGTATTAGTGTTTTCTGGTAACACTGGTTTGTTGTGATGAAGAGGGAAGACTAAGGGCTTGGTTCCTAAGTTATACTTGAAAAACTCTTTACCTCTTACTTTTCACTTATCTTATATGTGAGGCTTGCAGCTTCTCTTCATAATTTGATTTTATCCTTTTGTCCTTTGTTATACTCATAAGGATCTGAGTTGGTGGTTGCTTATCTAGAAAGCGAGAGAGGGAGAGAGAGAGAGAGAGAGAGAGAGAGAGAGAGGGAGAAATTTGAGGTGGTTGTTGCTATAGGAAAAACAACATTGCAAACCCAAATATAGAAAACAACTTGTCATTGATAGCTTGTCCATATTTCATCTTTTTAATATGCAGAATATTGAGGACATATCCTACCTTTGCTTTGTCTAGACCACATATATCTACAAGATGGTCTAATTAATCTGCCGGCCATTGCAGATGGAAGATCGTGCTTCTATGCCTCTGATTTTGGTTTGCCCTGCTCATGAGATCTACTCTCTCCATAACACATTTGCAAGTCATAACCACTTTGCATTTGACTCCAAGAAGGTCAGCATATCCACTTTCTCAAATGGTAAACCAGTACGGATTTTCTTTTTTTATTTATGTTTTATATTATTTTGCAATGCAAGGATTTGGCTATTCAATTTCCACAGCGTTGTCAGTGTTAACAATTATACTTGTTTTATATCAGTAATTGGATCTTTTTTCTTTGATACTTTTAAGAATTTATATTTATATTTATATTTCATTTATTAGGAAAGAGACACAGGGGACAAACCCCTGACCAACCTGTTCAACCTGTTGGGTTAGGCACCTTGGTAACAAGATTCAGTTTTTTAATTAGTAATTGGATTTGAGATATGATCCACCTTTGAGTAACTTTTTTTGGTCAGTCCTACTTGAAGCAGTACAGTTACGCTATCTATTTTCTTTGGGAGATATACCCATGCCACAGCAATACTATTTTTCCATGGTTCATTGTTTCTTTATTTTTTTCCCCAATTTTTTGGTTAAATGTCACTTATATAATTACAAACCCTACAGACCACCAAAAGCAGAATAATTTTCTTTTTTAAGATCTAGAGATCTTTAGTCGATTGGACTAAGGTTACCTGTTTAAAATCTTAATTTCTTGTGTCAAAGAATATCCACATGTTTTGTTATGACAGAAGTTGAACTAGTTTTAATGAAACACCATGAGGCTGTAGTAGATTATGCAGTGGAAAGTGACAGAAAACAGTTCATTTTAATTTGATACATTTCAATGTTTTCAACATTTTAAAAATTGGGCCAGGTTTGAAGTGCTTGTGTGAACAGTAGATTTTTCGTGAATGAAAACTTTTTATCCTTGTATAGAAATTTTTATCACCAAGACTCCTTTTGTAGTGCTTTAGTTATATACTTCTGTATGTCAGTTGTTGAAAGAATCACTTCGTGCAGAATGAACTCCCTAATGATATAACTATTAAATGTATATATGTGCTTATGTTTCACTTTGTATTCTTATCTTTCACCTTTGGACACATTTTTTAGGTCTGGTTCATGGAAGAAGAGAAGCTGCCTGTCGTTAGTAATTCACTAGACGAACAAAACAAGCATAAGATTTTGATGAAGTCACCATGGGAAATGCTTCAAACACCAGTTGGATCTGGAGGAGTTATTAGCTTACTTTCATCAGACAACACTCTGGAGAACCTTAGCAAAATGGGCGTAGAATATATTGAGGTTAGATGCTTTACTACTAAGATTTTGAATTGTTTTCTCCTGTTTATTGATGGAAGAGGAAAAAGAGGGAGAGGGCGAGGGGTTTTTTTTTTTTGGGGGGGGGGGGGCGCAAGGGGGGGTTAATCATATTGCGGAGGTCTAATGTTTTTAATTTCCAATATAATTTTGCCAGAAGCGTGCAGTTATTGAAAGGTGACATCCATTTTAAGTCCTTGAATGGTTGTCTTATCCAGTTAATCTACCAGTCCAGTTGGAGGTTTCTGAAACTAACTGGCATCATCTTTAAGTTCTTATATGAGGTTCGTTTTCCCGATGGACTCATGAGAATTGGTCAAAAGTATAGTATCTTCAGCAGGAATTTCGTGATTGTTAAATATTTAATAGTTCTCTGTTGGTTTTACATCTTTTGTTTCATGTACATAGGGAGTGGAAGAAGCCTAAAAGGTTGGTCGAGTCTCTTGGATGTTATACCAGGTTGGGTCAAGTCTTTCGAGAAACTTGAACATCTTCTCTATCAAGAAGTAACTATCCTATGGGCTACTTAGCCCAGTGGCATCTTCTACCCATCCTCCTCGAGGATGGCAGTCTTCAAGCAACTCTAGGGTCTGATTTTTGGCTGGGATGGCAGCTGCAAAATTCCTGGAAGGAAAATCTAACCATACCCCTCCCCAACCAGAAATGGAAAAAAGGGAAAAAGAAAGGAAAAGGAGAAAAAGGAAAAAAAAAATATGAGCATGGATAGAGGACCAACTTTTTGAGCAGGAATGTTGAGAATCTATATATTTCTCACTTGATTACCTTGTGTCTTGTAAGAGAGACAGTGAGTGTGTGTGTGTGAGAGAGAGAGAGAGAGAGAGAGAGAGAGCCAATAGTGGTGCACAAGTACTAGCACATATTGTCCCTGACTTTTCTAATCTCAAGGCAGAAAGTCATATTTACATGCTCATTACTTCCTGAATAGGTGAAGAGGTGAGTTATCAAGACATTCCATGCATTTTTCAGTTAGAAATGTGTTTTCACCACCATGGTCTGTACAGTGGTGCCCCATTTTAGGAATCCACTAGAACTGTGAACTTATTGCAAGAGATATAAATCCTCACGTTATCTGTCCATATACCTTGTTTTGAGACTTGATATGGAATCTTTGCTTTTGATGCCGGCAACCTAGTGTTCCTACTGCTACTGAATGTAAATGGCACTGAGTTTGGTTTGTATGTCGATGTTCTAGTACTTTGTAAATGCTTTGCGTCGTCTTCTTAGTATGGTGCTTTTTTGCAGGTTTGCAGTGTCAATCTAAGACATGTTGGTGGGTACACTCTACTTGGGCTAGTCAGTTCATGTCAAGCGTATATTGGGATCCAAATCTTCAAGGATACGAACCATCTCGAGGACAATTTTTACATGGTATTTTCCATGAAATTTATGAAGCATTTGACCAAGCAGACGAACAAACTCCAGTTTCATGCAATCCATAAGCCACATCCACACGTCGAGAAGGTTGACAAAGAGTGGGCCCATGTTGTCCCCTCCTCTCCCAACTCTTATGAGCTTTGCTGTTCGATTTATAGTTCTTTGAATGCTTGTCCTTCTGATAAAGTTTGTCTCATGGAGGTAACTGGGTAATGCCTAGATCAATGAAATGCATGCCTTGTTTTCACTGCTCTCCAATAGAATACAGGAGTCTTTTCTTTCCAGGGTAGAGTTTTTGTTGTTTTCTTTCTTTCTTTCTCCACTTCTCCCCATATTCCCCTGTTATTCATGAGGGGGTGGGGGGTTTTGGATCTTGTTTGAGCTTCATGAATTAAATTCTTGTATTTGTTTGTAAGAACATTAGATTGTATACATTGCTACATATACTTTCTTCTAGGCCTATCAATGGATCGGATCCGATCCGGATATAATGTCGATCATCATTGAATTTAGATCATTATAGTCTTCAAGAAAGTATAATGATCTAAATTCAACAATCTAGAAAGTTCGTTCCATAAATATAATGATCTAAATTCAATAATCTATTAGAAATTTTTTTGGTGGTACGTTGTTTAGCCCTCCATTTTGGTCTCTTCTGCAGCATGTCTTTCAAACATGGTTCCCCAAAGTTCTATTGTTGATTACTTTTAATTCATATAATATATTTGTCAGACATAAAATAGAAAAATAATCTTTCTGCACGTACGTACATCTAATCCTTCCTGGATCTCGTAGACAAAGCGGGAGCATTGTGCATTGGGTTACTTTTTATATATGATGGTGTTTGGATGGTTTTGAGGAGATTAAAGATTAATCCATGTCCTTCAGGAGTGGATGATTCATCCTTAATGGAGTTTATATATATATTTTTAGGATTCTTTGTTTAATTGAAGACAAAGACATTCATAGAATTTTATCTATTTCTCTTTTTACTTGAAAATTAAAAATAAATATTTGTAAGAAAAAAAAAGTTAGTTATAATTGATATAGTGAGTAAAACAAGATGAATCCAAACAATGCATAATAAGGGTCCATTTAGTACAGCTGAAAAAAATTAAAAGGACCCTAAGTATTGAAAATAATGGGAGAATGAAGCAATTCAAAAATACTTTTTCAAGACATGGCAAAATGAAAAACAAAATCCAATCGAAGCATTTGAATTGTTTTCAAGAAAAAAAAAACAGACTTATAAAATGGGACTAGACAAGTTCCGCAATACCGAAAGTGCCATAGAATCCACATTTATAAGCCATACCATTTCAAACAATTAAGGCGCCATCTCAATCTCTCTCTCTCTCTCTCTCTCTCTCTCTCTCTCTCTCTCTCTCTCTCTCTCTCTCTCTCTCTCCTGTAAGTTTTGCTATTCCTAATTGTAGGATCATCCATGGCTGACGAGCAAGATGGCAACGACATTAACGATGAAATTCGCGCCAATGTTTCAGAACTGAGTCGCTGCGTTCAACGACTGGACCACAAAGTGTACGAACTGATGCGTGTAGAGAGAACCGAAGAGGAACGGGAGGAACTGAAGGCAGCGATCGAAGTACTCAACAGAGATCGAGATGTTGTGAAGAAGCAGTTGAAAGAGTTCCAGATCGAGTTCGGTGATAACAAAGGACTTGAACCGGATATGTATGGATTGATCTTTGAGAAAGAAATCGAAGACTCGAACAGAGTAGAAAATTTTGATGCGAGTAAGAGGAAGAAGTTGAATGAGACACAGAGTGATTCTGATCGATCTGGTGAACAAGTTGAACTTGATAATGAAATTTCCACGATAGCTGAAGGACTTGAACAGAAAATGAGTCGATTGCTGAGTGATTTCGGGGAAAATGTTGAGGAATTTGAGGCTCTAGTGGCAGGAATTAAAGGTTTCATCAAAGAAGAAGAATATGTGAAGCTGTGTGATTTGATAAGTGATATTGGAGATGATCTTCAGAAGAAGTTGAAACAGACGAAGAAAGAGTTCGATCGATCTGGCGGTGGTGATGGTGATGATACCGGAGATAGAGTTTATGCTAACGTTGAAGGACTGATACAACAATTGTGTGATAGTGAAAATAATTTAAAGGAGAAGTTGAAACAGATGCAGAAAATGTCTGCTCGATCCGATGATGGTACGGAACACGAAGTTTATGCCGTTTTTGAAGGACTGGAAAAAAATTTCAGTGATTTGAAAATTGATATTGGAAGTGGTCTGAAGAAGAAGTTGCAAGAGATGCCGAAAGAGCTTAATCGATCCGTTTGTGGTACTGAACATGAAGTTTATGCTACTGTTGAAGGACAGATACAAAAGTTTTGTGATCTGATGCGTGATATTGCAAATGATCTGAAGGAGGAGTTGGAAGAGAAACAGAAAGAGTCTGATCTGGCTGACAATCTTCCTGACAGCGAAGCTTTTACAAATGTTGAAGGACTGGAACAAAAGATGTGTGGATTCATGAGAAAGAACAATGAAAGTACAGATAACTTTGAGCTTTTAAGAGCTGGGCCTGAAGGATACAAGAATGAGCAAACAGATGATGAGAATAGATCGAGTGAGATGCCGAAAGTTTCTGACCAAATTGGTCTTGAATATGTTGCCAACAGTGAAGAACTGGAGCAGAAATACATTGGATTGATGAGTGTCGATGGAAACTTCAACCAGGTTTCGACAGCTGTCGTAGCAGAAATTGGAGGATCTAACAAAGAAGATAAGCAGGGAATGCGAGAATTGATGCATGGATTTGAAAAAGAAGAAGATGACGTGAAGAAGAAGAATCTGGGTAAGATGCTGAAAAAAGATGTTGAATCAGATGAAAAAATTGAGGTTGTGAAAATGTTATCCGATCGTTTAGTTGAGCTTGAGACTGAAATTTCTGGCCTGCAAGTAGAGCTCACGCTGTTGACATCAGAGAAGGAAGAAGCTGCTGCAAATTTTCAAGAGCTAAAATCGGAACTAGAAGAGCTGAAGCAGAGCAACTGTGGGAAGGAATTGGAGATGGTTGATCTTGTGAAGAATAAGATTACTGCTCTATTGGAACCGGCTGATCACAAAATGAGAGCCAAAATTGAGACACTGATCCAGAGCCAAATTGATGAAATTTTGATAAGAGAGAGAGCAGATATAGAATCAACAATGGATCATCAAATGGGGAACAGAATGGAGGACCCAAAGGTGGCAACTAGGGAGAAGCCATTGGATGCAGACAAGAAGGGACCAAAGGGATTGAAGCTGATATGGTCAGCAATTGCAGTGATCAGTGGAGCTGTGGCTGCTTTAGGTGCTCTGTTCTACTTGAGAAATGTAAAGCCAAATGAGCAGACCAGAAGCAAGGACTGAACTGGTTAGATTTCCTTAGTCGGTGGTGAAGGTTCTGTTCTTTTAATTGCTTTGGCATTGTTTAGGTTTGTTTTTTAATCCACTAACTGTTACAGTTCCCCCATATAACTAGTACAGGCATATACTGAATAACATTGTAAGTAGAAAGGAAGCACCCTATTGCGATCATAACAAATGAAGAGTTCTAGCACCTTTAAGATTTTTTATTTCTGATCATGGTAGATAAGCTGCACGAACAAATTTGCGTATTAATTCCAAATGATCTCCAGATTTTGTGTTTGGAAACACAAAATTTACCTGCGCAAAAGTAATGTGTTCGGAAACATAATTTCACATAACTAACATTGTTTGCTGTAGGAGAGTCAAATATTGTTTTTTCTCTCACAATTCGGGCGTGAAAAGGGAGAAATTCAGGCAGCACCCGCACACTAGAACCATCAATACCACGTGAGACTGCAAGTTCAGTAAAGACTCCTCAATCTGTTGTTCAGGAAAATCGCAGACTCACCCTGCACCCACCACTTTAAAAGGACCATGATCTAAAACCATAAAAAAATAATCTCCACCAAAAACTTCTGAGCATATTGATAACAGAACGATAAAAATCACAGAACACAATGATAACTTTGATAAATTGCGTGACAAATATAATGTGATTAACTTCCAAAGATTAGAGCTCATTCATCCTCCTGGCTGCACAACCTAGCAAATCTTGTTTGTCAACAATCAGGCTTTTTATTGATTTTTAGGACAAAATCAATAAAAAGTCGCTGAAAATGGAGAAATGGCATAAGGGGGTCTAGCTGTATTGCTTCACCTGTTCTGCATCATTAACAGTTCAAGCTCTTGGTATTGTGCGCCAAACATTTCTTGAAATCATTAGGAAGATAATGCCTAGTCTTCTTGTCTGAACCATAGCCAATATTTGGCATCAGTGTGCATCCATTGAACTTCCTTCTGACCCAAGAATCAAATACCCTTTGGTCTACGCCAACTTGGCGGCAAAATGCACATGATCAATAGAAAGAAATAAGGGTCAAAGTTTAGAGCCGGTGAGAGAGTGACAAATTATTTTATTCCATCTTTTTGTGTATATTGAAGATTTTAAAATTATTTTGCATTAGTGTAAGGACAAAAATTCAAACTTGAACAAAAATCAAATGTTTCGGAACTTATATAGCCAAGGACAATGTGTTGGCAAAAACAAAAAAGATCATATATAACTCGAGAAATGTGAGCAGGGATAAAGTAACAGCAAGCTTATAAGAAAAGCAGCTAACTGTGTCGCCACCTGTTTCTAATCAATTTCTGCCCTTCAAACGAGAAGGCCAGCAACGGAAATAAAAGTCTGGCCATCAGATACCATAGGCAAATAGCTTTCTTTATGCCACGCTTGAAAGTCAAATTTTCGGTAGAAAAAGAAAATGAAGAGAAATAGAACAAAATACAAATATAATTTTGTTTTATTTTTCATCTAAGTTTTTCTTTTGCTTTGCTTTTCCAACCAAAAATCCTTATTCAAAACAAAGCATTAAAGAAAATTGACAAATGATAATGGAACATGATATGATCAAAACATTCATTTACTTCTGCAATCTCAGCCGAAAGATGGTGATAAATCTATGGATAATCACAGTTAAGTCAGTAGTTATTGATGTTTTTCATCATAGATTGCATGATCTGAAGCAAATACTTTCAAAAATTTAAAAAAAAACTAAAAACTAAAAATTGTAGGTGTTAAAAAAAAAACAAAAAAACTCAATCCAAATCCAAAATTTAAAAAGGTTGGAAAATGAGACATGCTATTGAGATCAGATGGTAGTGCATGTTAGAATTCATCATTCAACTGCAGAAAAGGTGGATAAACATCCTCACGTCTCCTTGCATATCATCCAAACCCCAAGCTTTTAAAAAATATCTATAAATAAAAAATAAAAAAATAAAAAAGATCATAACATTAAAATGAAAAACTCATGTTTCTCACCAAGAAGGAATCAGATACATGATGTCAATCACCATCCTGCATCAAAAGATGCATGTAAGACTGGGGCGACAAAACCTATCATCATATTCCTCATGGATCTACAATTTGATCCATAATTTCATATCTATTACCTAGAAAACCTGAAACCACTTCACGTACAAATATATATATATATATAAAGCGAGAGAGAGAGAGAGAGAGTATATGAATACACATATAAGGTTTAGTATGTATAAACGAAAGATAAATTAGTAGATATGAGATATATATACATATATATATATATATATCTTGAACTTCTTCACCCTCTTCTTCACGATCTTCTTTGCTAGGAGAGGCACCGCCATTGTTACTACTTACCTCCATCACCTTCTGCACAATTACCCAACAAATTCTTCACATCCCTAAAGACCTAATACATACATATATGATGAATATATCTATATGATTGTATATATATAGAGAGGTTCATATATGTTTATATGAATGTATATACACAGAAAGACTCCCTGTGAATTAGGGTATTTCTGAGCCGCCCCGGCCTTCACTCAGAAGACGTTGCTCGAGCTATATATAAGCACGCTCTCGGTCTCGAGACTCTCGACTAGGGTTTCTTAAGCACGCCCACGGACCCACCGTATCTTCCCTCGACTAGGGTTTTCTTAGAGCCTATTTGGAACTTTGGGGCAGCCGGATTTTAACTTTGTTTTTCCTTTTTACATTTCGTTATTTGATTATACCTAAGGAAAAAAAAAAAAAAAAAAACAAAGGGAGAGGAGAGGGAAATTTTTTTTTTTTATAATTATTCTTTCTTTCTCTTTTTTTTTTTTAAATTTTTTTTACAATAGTTTATTACAAATACAAGATTATTTTTATACTCATTTACCATATTTAATTATTTTAAACTTATTTACCAAACTCAAATTGTTCAAAAGTTATTTTTTAAAAACACAAATTCATGCCTAAAATTGAATTTTAAAAAATAACTTTTGAAGGTTAACGCTTGTCTCATAATCTTATTGAAGTTTTATTTTGAAGTAACAACGTTATGCTTGAAGTCGTATTTTAAAGACATAAATTTAAACCCGAAGTGTTTTTAAAACACAAACACAACTTATTGCACAACATGAGTTTAATAATTATATTTAAAATAGCATGTAATTAAGAAATAAATTTTAAAATAACTCCTATTTAGACAAACTCTTCTCGACAAAAAAACCAAATAAAAAATAATAATTTTTTTTTATTTTCTCTTTCTTTTTTTTATCACTTTTCAATTATTCAAGTTCCAAACAAGCTTATTAAGCAGGCTCTCGGTTTGAGAGTTTATGCAAGGCACGTGATTGACGTCCACTAGATGACAGTAGACATGCAATGCATAGAATCATAGATATCGCTAATTGCTATTGGTAGTACAAGGATAACTGCTTCCATAAACTAGCACCTCCTTATGAGACTGCGGCTTATGTAGGTGACAAATAAGATTGCAACCATGGAGTGTTAAAAGCATTCCCACTTGTTAATAACCACTTCTCCAACTGAAAGTAATGGACTATTTTGACAAAGGACATTCCTGCCAGAAGCAACAACTTCAGAACCATATCTGCAAAAGCATGTTCTCTAAACACATGAAGTCACTTTTCAATTCAAATTCCAGCCGACCGTAGTCTAATAACACCACATTGCCCACGAATGGTACCTACTGCTGAAATTTGAAATCTAAATTTTCATCATTTTTGCTATTTAGCGAGCCATATAATTCTCAGCTGTCTATAGACAATGATCCTGCTTTTGGTCATTATATATCAAGGGTCAATATGCTTAACTGATAGTCACCCAAAGCCATATGTGTAACCCCTCCAAAATTTTCGCAAGGGTCATATAGACAGTTGAGAGAAAACCCAAAATAGTGCTACCAGTAGTCACCACAAGAACAAAAGCCATCCCTGAAATGATGAAAGCGGCTAGAATCCCTCACAACAATCTCACGGCCAACAATCTTTGCTATTAGCTTTATAGCGGAATGGCAATCCCCACATACACGAAGGTTCTTCATCACTGTAATGGTACTGCCCTCCACACTACTAATCAGCCCAAACGCAATAGCAAGCCTCTCACTATGATAAGACAACATAGCATCTTTCTGTTCATCCTCAACGTCGTGCAAAGCAAATTTTAGATCAGGAACATAGCCGATTTCCTTCAATTTTTCTCCCAACCAGTCCAACTTTTGGTATATTCTCTCGCTTGAAGGATGGGACCTATCTCCTGAAAGAAATACATGCCTCAATCCCTTTAGAGTAAGCCAACTTCGTCCTGGTTGTTTTGTGATTCCTCTCTGTTTCATCTTGCTTCTAACTCTAGCAACATCACTCCATCTACCAGAAGAAGCATATAAGTTGGACAACAAGACATAAGCAGCACTACAATGTGAGTCTAGATCAAAAATGCAATTTGCAGCTTTTTCAGCCAATCCTAAATCACAATGCATCCTACAAGCACCGAGCAAACCAAGCCAAATCGTCGTATTTGCTTTCATGGGCATGTTTTTTACTAACTCCTCTGCTTCCCCCAACTTCCCACTTCGGCCCAAGATATCCACCATACAGGCATAGTGCTCAAGCTTCACCTCAATGGATTCAGACATGCCAAAATATTCAAAAAAGCATCTCCCCTTTTGTAGCATCCCAGCATGGCTACAAGCAGAGAGCAACCCAGTGAATGTGATCTCATCTGGGTCTGCCCCAGCACGTATCATCTGGGTAAAGAATGTCAGCGCCCACATGCCGCACCCATGTTGTGCACATCCTACAATAATCGAGTTCCATGAAACAATGTTTTTTTCACCAATTTTGTTGAAAATGGCTACTCCATTTTTTATATTTCCACATCTAGAATACAGTACAATAAAAGAATTGGCCACAAAGGCATCAGTTTCCAAACCCAGCTTGATAACTTCAGCATGAATCTCTTTCCCTCTCTCCACAGCCTCCAGTTCACAGCATGAATTCAAGGCACTAGTGAAAGAAGATTGATTAGGGAGGACACCCATTTTGACCATGTCACTGAAAACCTTCAACGCATCTTCATGCTTATGATTCAAACCATACCCGGTCAAAAGAGCTGTCCATACCACCACATTCATGTGCAACTTTTCATTAAACACCTTGCAAGAATCGTCAATTTGCTTGCAGTTTGCATAAAATGTGACTAGAGAAGCAGTAACAAATCCATCAAAAGAGTAACCTAGCATGACAATAAGGGCGTGAACTTGAACACCTAGTTCTAAAGCCAGCACATTAGCACAAGCTGTAATTACAGAAGAAAACGTACTCGAAGTGGGCACAACACCAGAGCCCACCATCTGCGGAAAGAGAAACAAAGCTTCATCACTCCTCCCATGCTGATCAAGCCCACTAATCACCGAAGTCCAAGAAATCGCATTCCTTGAAGGCATCTCCTTAAACAACTTCATAGCATCTTCGACTCTTCCGTTACAAAAATACCCATAAATCATCGAATTCCACGCAGCTATATCCCTTCCTGGCATCTCCCGAAACAAGCACTCAGCCACTTCAATTCTCCCAAACTGTAAGTACCCATTTACCATCGTAGTCCAAGAAACCACATTTCTTTCAGGCATTTCATCAAAAAGCTTCCCGGCCACACTCAAATCCCCACAATCCAAACACCCTTTAATCATCGAATTCCAACAAACCGTGTCCCTAACCGGCATTTTGTAAAACAATTGCAAGGCCTCATCGAGTCTCGAGATTTCAGAGTACCCCGCGATCATCTTAGTGCACAAATGAACACTGGGGGATGGAATTTGGTCAAAAACAGCTCGAGCTTTATCCAGTTTTCGCTTCTGAAGGTGATCAGAGAGTACCGATATGAGAGAGAAGGCACTGGGTTTCGGGTAAGCGGTAACGCCCGTGAAAGATTTGGAGAATTTTGTGTAAGTAATGATGAAAGGTTTGAGATTTCGAAAGCTAGCGGGAAATGCTAGCATGGCTATGCATCAGATAGACCAGTGGATCGTTAAAGCAACCACAAGAAGGTAGCTACCTATACGTACATGACATATGTTGGCAGCTAAACCATATGGTTTTACAACGGTCATAACAGTAGAAGGCAAGCGGTTGTTACTAGGGCTTCCTTATCTCACAGGTGTACCTTTTTATTACAAATTATGATTTTTTTTATACTAATTTTCAGGTAATTACATTTTACTATCATATAATTTTATCAAAAATCACATAATTTCTCACGTCAAAACTGAACCCATATAGCCTATGTGATTTGATTGGGATAGTATTATAGTATGTGAAATTACATAAATATTTCTACAAAGGTCCGTTATTTATTTTGACATAAACAGACAAAATAAACATTTTTTTAGAGTAAATTCTTTTGAGATGAAATGGTGCACAAGTAATTCTAACATTTTTTTATTTATTTTGAAGTTGGATTATGTGTTTATTTTGAACTATGTGGTCAACATGATTTTCTCAAAACCCACATGAGTTAAATTTAACCTTTTTTTAGTATAAAAGTCATGGAAGTCTAGCAAAAAAAGTCATAATCAAAGGGGAAAAAAGAGAGAAAAATTACATTTAATAGCAAATTTTACTTTCTTTCTTTTTTAGAGCTACAAGTTGTTAAAGTCTTCGACCGACTATTCTCAAGTTTATGTTAGTTCACCGTAGGCCGCCGATTTTATAAATCATATAAACTTTTTTAATTGTATGAATAATAACTTACTCCGAAAAGAATGTAAACAGTGATCAAATATGAGAACTTATTCTTATCAGGAGGATAAGCTGATCACCATTCCATGTGGTTTATAGTGAATTGTACTCAATGGTATTGTAGATATTCGGATATTCGGTGGCAGCCTGGCATAACATGTCATAACGGATCCATATAATTTGCCATGTAAACCCCTCCAACTGGCAAAGAATATCACTTTCCCTCTCTAAAGAGAAGAAATGGAATTGGAACAAAGCTGGACTAGAGAATCACACCATCTGGGGAAAAAAATAGTCCCACAAATGTTAGACAAACAAAGAATCTGAATTTCCTTCCTTGCCTTGAATCTAAAGCATCACCTTTACAACCCCACAAAGCCCTTTGGTACCAGCAGCCTTTGCAAGGAAAGAACCAAAATCCTTCAAACGAGCCCATCTATAAGACCACCCCAATCTCAGCCCTCTCACTCGCACAAAACTCAAAACTATCTGCAGAAACCTTCTCTCTCTCTCTCTCTCTCTCTCTCTCTCTCTCTCTCTCTCTCTCTCTCTCTCTGAGTTCCTACCTCTTTCAAAAGCTCCTTATACAGAACCAGAATGGCCACCCACGAGCAGTTGAAGCCCGTCGCATCGCTACTCTTGGCCCTCAACTTCTGCATGTATGTCATAATTCTAGCCATTGGAGGGTGGGCAATGAACAAAGCCATTGATCATGGCTTCGTCATAGGTTAATCTTATCTCCTTTTGATCTCTCCCTCTGCCTACATATGCTTAGCATATATATATACTGATTCTATATATATGGTGTTCGAACAGGTCCAGGATTTGACCTTCCAGCACATTTTTCTCCAATATACTTCCCAATGGGAAATGCTGCCACTGGATTCTTTGTAATGTTTGCTTTGATCGCCAGCGCAGTTGGTGTTGCATCAGTCATCGCTGGATTCAACCATGTTCGCTTTTGGAACGTTGATAGCTTGCCGGCTGCTGCTTCTGCTGCCACCATTGCTTGGAGTCTTACCCTCCTTGCCATGGGGTATGTCATTTATAAGAAGGCTGAACACTTCTTTCAATAATATATTTGAATGCCCCATAAAAGCTTGCATATTTGCGTTTCCGTTTTCTAGCTTTATTTATTTATTTTTTTTTGAAAATTACCGATATCATGTCAGGTAAATTGATTTTGAAAACTGTTTTTAATTTTTTTTTTATTTTGCTGAAAAGCCCCCAAGTTTTAACAAACAAATAAAAAAAATTAATTTCTAGTTTTTGAAAACCGTTTCTACACGAATTTGAGAACAATGATGTTTTCAAAGTTTCTGTTATTTATGGCTTCAAAAACACCAAAAATGAAAACGAAAATGGAAAATTTTGAAACTGTTACTAAAAATGAAACATTGAATTGGAATCTAATTGTATTTGAGGATTCTTGGATAAAAATCCCACTTAATGTTTAACAATCACAATCTTAGTTCTCAAGTATTGATAATGGTTAAAAAATCAAAGTTTTGAGGCAGCTTTATGGGTTTCTTTCATCTAACTAGCAATTCTATTTCTGCAGCTTTGCCTGCAAAGAGATTGACCTACAAATCAGGAACTCTCGTCTGGTAAGTAACCAAAGAACAAGAAGGGTTCTTTTATCTTTCTCAATGCATTCATGAATTGAACAAATCAATGGCTCTGTTTTGCAGAGAACCATGGAAGCCTTCATGATCATCCTTTCAGCTACACAGCTTCTGTACATAGCAGCCATTCATGGCTCTTCACTCCGGAGATAAACTTGAGGATTGATGTGACATCGCGTGTTGATTGTGTGATTATTTTTGCTTTATTTTTACTAAATTTATCTCTATTTTTACTCATTCATGGTGTACAAAGCCAAGGGGATTGGCATATTGTGTTCTGTTCAGTGTGGTGTGATTGATTTCTGTGGAGAAAAATAAAGTCCCAATGTACAAAGAACATGATTTTATTGAGTGGTTTTTTTATTGTTTGTATATAAAGCCCCCCTGCTTCTAAATCAATATTGTTATCATCAATGCAAAGATTGCATAGTTACATTTACAAACAATATAGTTCTATTATATTATTTATCTTTTAAACTTATCTCAAACAAGCTTAAATCAAGTTGACTTTGAGTGGAGTGTTCAAGTAGCTTGAACTTTATGTCGTCATAAGTGTACATAAATTTATTGAGCCGAGGTCAGAAAATCAGCGAGTTTTAAAATGTTTATTCTAATGATATAATCCATCAATTCCTATCTTCATTACAGTGATCGCAATAACCCATCATCCTGCTGCTATAAAAAATTGTAAAGATAGACTGAAGTTCTCTGTCCCTAGGGATTGGTGGAAAATTAATTTACTAAAAGTTAATGATGTGTTTGAATCAAGAATTTAATAAGAAAAACAACAGAGAAACATACAAAATTTCGTCGTATGTTTATTTGCTAGAGAAAGTTGAGAATAAAAATAACATAAAAATAATAGAAGGATTTAAAATTTCTTATTTTGTTCTCTTTTCCCTCACCTTTTCATTTCTCTTGATAAATCAAGGTTCCAAACACAACATAAAAGAAAATGGAGAGAGAGAGAGAGAGAGAGAGAGAGAGGATTCCTACCATTCCAAATTAAAAAATAAGAAATGACAAAACAAGAAAAAATAATGCTATATAAAAAGAAATTTTGTACAGAATGATGTGTCTAAAAATAATATTTCACTTTTTATCATAATAACTTTTAATTATAAAACTGACACTGACACTGCCACATCATGCCGAATACCAGTGAGAGTTTCAAAACAAATTTTTTGTAAGATAAATAAACAACCTCCACGAAGCATTCCACGATCTTAGGGAACTCTTTTCAATAATATATAACTCATGAGCTAAAAGCCCCTTCTTTAATATATGAACAAGATCAATATGGAAGAGTTGAACACTGTTCTGACTCAACACTAAGATGACTAACATGAGTTAACCAGCTTCATCCTTATTGTCAAATTTAAGGTATCCCTTCTAAATTCTACTCAAAACAAAATCCTGTGGTACCTCCTTTTCATACAGAACCCCTTCAAATCTGATCTCCAAGCAAATTAATGATTTCCACCCATCTAAACAACCTAGGAACCACGTCGTCCTCCTCCTCAGATTATAACCAAGAACTTACCCTAAACCCAAAAGTCAATAACCCTCTGATTTCATCTTTACCCTGAATCAAACCACAAACATGGGGGAAAATGTTGAAAATTAAAATCATTGCAAATTCATCATTGTTTTTCAAAATGTATATTCAAGTCTCAAGAACACAGAGCGACAAAATCACTTCAACAATTGAAACACCACCTTCGTGACACTGGAACAAGAATTCGGTTTTACAGACACTAAAAGCTGGTTCTGATTAGATTGCACAAATTTCTCTTAATCCCAAGCTGTGACAGCAATAAATTGTAACATGCATTGGTACTTCAACCAATAACATGACCAACTAAAAAAAAATCACTAAACCAACGAAATGACTAAACCAGGCCGAACAGTCTTGTAATGAGAGAGGAAAATATGAGTGAAAGAGTAAGTAACCATCAGAATGTACCATAAATTATGAAAGGGGAACCCATAGATGTAAGAGACCAAACAAACACTGATCTAAAACTAAAACTCATAAATTCTGAAGTATGCAACTTCCCTATCCAACGAAAACTATCTACTCCAGCAACAAATATAACACACCCACAAAAACGGAAAAGGACTACCCACTGCAAAATCAACTAGAAAGCAGTATGCAATAGACTGACTTCAGTTGCCTTCCAAAATAATACTAACATATGCTAAAAATCTCAAGATTGTTTGTATGTGAGGCCCCTTGCCCATTATTCTTCTGGAAAGGAGCTTGAAAGGAGAATTACAACTTCCATGACCCAAGTCCTTAAAGTTCCAGTAGCTTCACCAGTCCAGTCCAGTCCAGTCCAGTCCAGCTCCTTCATATTCTGTTTCTGCATTAAGGGAACCAAAGGGAATGTCATACATAATTTAGTGCAAAATATTAAGGAACGATTTGCATTATTACATGCCAAAAGTGAATATTGAAAAGAAACAGAGATTAAGGCATCTTTTCAGTTTGTTGCATCACTTTTACAATCAATAAGTAGAAACTTAACGGAAGCCAACAGATGAACTACAAACAAAGATTAAAACTTAATCAATCCCTTCCCTTGCGCAGATTAACAAAGAACATGGTCCATCATTTATTCCAGAATGACTAAACGAACATGATTGCTATTCAGAGCTTCCATTCTGTAGATATAAGGTGGGTAGACAGAAACTGAAAGCTAAATCAGAAGAAACTGATAAAAAGTTGGGTAAAGAAGCAGAGACAACAATTACGCATCAAGATACTGGCAAGATAACGGTGGATTTCAGCTTTCCTTTGATATTACCAAAATTTAGGACGTACTGGCCCGAAAATTTCATTTTCTAGAGTGCTACGGTCGGCATATCATTGCATAGTCTCGTTTCCTAATCATGGAGTTTCTTGGGGGATATCCATTGTGGGATAGATGCAACTGTATTGTTCAATTTTACTTTCTCCCTCCCTACCAACCTGGGTTTAGATTGCTTTATCTCTTTTCCGCAAAGAGGGTGTCGTTTCTGAATTCTAAAAGTCATCAATTTCAAAAAGAAAAGTCAATGAAGATTTCAAACTTAATACATCTACTCCCTTGTTGGGGCGAGACAGGCTCATGATGGAAGTTGACTATTTTAGTTTTCAGTAGCAAGAGTCCTTCTCACTCTATCCAGTCAATAAGAACCAAGAAAACCGCTTACCAAATCAAAGAGAGAAAATTTTGAAAATGCATCATTTATCCACAACCTTGGAATGGAATGGACCACTGCTGAAGTCATCACTGTGCTTGTTAGCAACTCTAAATTTATCTGTAGTTGTACATTATTCAATGACAAAATTTAAAATGTTGTCATAGGAAATTTTCTGGTCCTTGACTTTAGACAACAGAAATTCGCATGCAACTCCAACAGCTTAACCAACAACACTAAAGGTTTTTCCAAACAACGGCCATTTTCTCCCCAATTTACAGCAAAATATAAAAATAAAAAAAAACAATGAAGAAAAGGGGATCCTATCAACTTGTTCCGACCTAGGATAATAAGCTCATGGGCTTGGTCTTACTTCACCGTCGAGAAACGAAAGAAGACTTCCATCTCCAAGTTTAACTCCGACATAGCATCTTCAGCCTTGAGACGCAAAACTGTTCAAGAATAATTGTTAGACACCCAAATCTTAACCAATGACACTACAGATCAAAGAAGGGGGAAAGGAAAAGGGGTTTTGATCATTGTTATCCATAGAATGACTGGCTTAACTGGTGAATTTATTGGACTACAAAGAAGACACCAGATATCATGAACTTTCTTGAGTGTATGGGCTGATCATTTCATTATTTATTCCAAATATGCGTTCCCATTAAAAAAAAAAACTTTAATATACACGAATGCTTCAGAATTTTATGCTTCAATATTTGAGTGAAACAGCAAACTAGAGTTATCCCCAATATTTGGCCTGCCCGTATCTAAAAGGTCTTGGCCAAGACAATGCAAATACAAGTAGTCAATGAGAACAGCAGGCATCATGAGGTATTTCTAGACGTCCATATTAAAAGTTCTCTGGAGGAGTAACTACAGAAGTAGTATCAAACCTGCATCCATTACCAAGGAAAATTCCTACTACCACCAGTTGCTAAATAAATCAAAACTTTACCAGCTTAGAATTTCTTCTTATCTCATTCCAGTAACATTTACTTATCTTTCTATGTAACCCTAATAGACTCCACGGATATAAAACAGAATGATTTCCATTACTTATCTCTCTTCCACCAAACTAGACACAAATAACCAGATTCATTGATTTACTTAAGTTCCCCTTTAAGCAGCCATGTGTGTGTGTGTTTGACTAAGACAAAACTCCACATTCCATCAAGAAATTGCACTGCACCCCCACTTTTGAGGATTGCAGGAGTATCACTTAGACTAAAGGCTGGTGGTTTTTGCTTTAAGGTTTGTGTCATCAAGATGACAGCTTCCCCTTTTCTGTTTTAAAACTTACTGACAAATTCTTTTGAGGAGCTCACTGGAGAAAGTGCTCCTATTCAATAAGCATACCACTTTCTGGTGTGTCTAGGAACCACATCTTATGTTACTTGGACTCTTTTAAATTTTTTAAATACTCGTGTCAAACACTTGACACTCGGATAAGGGTATGGGATATGAGTCTGATATGGTTAATTGGATATTCATCTAACAAGTACGTATAACTAATTGAGTTTTCTATAAAATTAAGCATAGTACTTCCATTTTATACATAAAATGCTATATTTTAACTTGTAAATGCCATTTTACCTTAAAAAAAAAAAACAAAAGAAGTATTTAAAATACATGAAATATAGACATATCCAAGTGTTCTTGGACATGAGAATTAGATGAATCCGACACTTGGACAAGTACCTGCACCGGACACCCATACCTGAGATTAGGTAACATAGACCACATTCATAAGATCTAGTTCTCACATGCAAGGAAAAGAATATTTAAGAATTATAGCGTCACACAGATAAATGTGAAGACTTGTGCAACTTCTAGCAAATAGGATTTTTCAATTCGCCTGGGTCAATTCCAAAAAGAGGGGCCAAGGGATGGACATATTTGCAAACGCAAAAAATTTGAAAAGGATTTTAGTTTTGGGTCTCTCAACCAAAATTAGTCATTCCTTGATGCATATGGGCTATGGCAAAAAGTCGTCACCATTCGAGCAAAGACATAGCTGTTTGCACAGAATAGCTATGTCCAAGTTAGGCCACTCATTTTACCTCCAGCAACTCAAAGATCACTGACTCATCACCCTCTACCAACTCATCATTTGAAGCATTGATGTAGCACATGCATAAATATTTCACTATTTTAAAGTTAAATTTATTTTCATCTCAGTTGTGACTAGCTTTAGTAGTCATGGAGTCTGGAGATTCAGGAATGAATTTTTAGTGACTTGAAGGATGTACTTACATGTTTCTAATGTCAAATTTATTTCTTAATATGTTTATTTTTTAAGCATGATGTTAGCCAAACGATTACTAATCACCAAACAAAAAGCACATTAGCCACATAATTTGGAATGAGTGATCAACTATGCAATGCACTTAAGCATAGGTATTAAAATATCAATGGAACTGGAATAAAAAAATCCAAATTATACTTCAAAAGGGGACCACATATAAAGAAACAAAAATACAAGCTTACAAAGTCTGTTTATAAAAAAGCCATTCACATGATCCACTACTCAAAGCATTCCTTCCGAATTCACAAATAAAATATGTATTCTTTTCTTTTTGATAATTACAAATAAATGTAGTTCTGCATAATAAATACAATTCACAAAACAAGTCCTCCTAGTAACTTGGTAGGCTGCATTATATTATGTAGTCAATTTGCTCGACCAATGGCCATAAATTGTCTATTGCAAGACTTATAAAATATTTCCTCATCCATATTACTTCCTTCTCCACTTCTCCTGAATAAGAATTGGCATTTACGGGAAAAAGAAGAGAGATGAACAGCAAAGAAGAGGTAGGTGACATGTAAATAGCATAGGAACAAGCAATTTATTATTTGGCCAAGAAATATAATTTTTTCTTAGCAAAGATATTACTAGTTGTTTTAACTGCCTTAGCTACTCAATAGCCTCACAAACTTCCTACCATCACTTTTTTCACAAATGCACAACTCCAATTTCTATGTACACAATCGAAACAATTACAAGATGTAATATAAACCATTTCATGCAACAGATTTATTGAATAGAAATCAAGCATATGACCAATGATAAGCAATGCACAATTATCGGAACAACCAGCCCATAACAACTTGGTAAATCCCAGCCTTAAACTAAATGAAGACATAGTTCATTCCATAAAACCAAAGTTAACAAAATAGATATATATGTATATATATCTATTAAAATTTATAAAAGTGTCCTACCTGAAATCATCTATTGGAGCCTGTAAACACCTCAAACAGTCCACAGCAACTCGTCCAGAAAGTAGTTTGCACTGGTCGTGGGGCTGAAGCTACCACAGGCTGCAAATAATTTCAGTAGAAATGAGATAAAAAAAATATAATACAAAGCTATCATTTGCTCACTGCTTACTGAAGCAAACCAATGTAAACTGAATTAGGCAGCAAGTAGGAATATGTGTAATACCTGGCTATCAGAGCATTCAGTAATCACAGGATCTTTCATATGTGCTGCAACAATACTAGTATCAACTGCAGGAACACTGGAAGTTGGCAACAGTTTATTCTCATCCTCTTTTGCTGCAAAGCGTGCTGCAACTAAAGAAACAGCAGAATCCTCAACTGATGTTGTAGATGCTTTAGCTTCCTTTGGTTGTGATCCCAAATCCATCACACCTGGTGAAACCCCTGAATTCTCATTTTTTCCATTTTCCTTCAGCCCCAATTCAAAAGCATTAGCACACACAGCATTCTCCACTGGCACACTATCATTTACATGAACCACTTCTTTACATGCATTCTCCGAGTTAACAAGAGCGATAGTTTCCACAATTGAATTACAGGCCTCCTCTGTTGACTTCCCTACAACCAAACTAGAAGCCTCAATAACCGGGAAACCATCTGAAACTTGAGTTACATCAGGCAAATCAGCTGGCTTGATTAAATTAACAGAAGGGGCATGTCCTGCAACAGGATCATAAGCCTCCTCTTTTGGCTCCCCTCCAGACAACTTATAAGCATCCATAACTGGAACACCATTAGTAACTTGAGTAAATTCAGGTGAATCAGCTACTTTTTCTGAATCAGCAAAAGCAGCAGATTCTGCAGCCGAATTAGGAGCATCCTCTTTTGACTCCCCTGACTCTATCACTACTATGTTCTTCTCAAAATCATGAGACTCATCATCTGAACTGCTGCTGCTGCTGGAGCTCCCACCATCTTGAGAAATCTCTCTACCATCTCTTTCCTTCACAGACTCAACATACCCAATACTAACATTTTTGCTGTCAAAATCATCCTCAGGGTTCAACTCCCAGTCAATTTGAATACCGCTGTTCTCCTCCACTGCCACTTTCTGCATACTCTCTCCATCGCTGTTAAATCCTACCATGGGTTCAGTCTCAGTGGTGATTGATTGAACAGATGAAATGTCTTCTACCTTCTGCATCCCCTCCTCTCCCTCAGTAAATGGATGCTGGTGGTTCTGGTGGTCCTGTGATGTAGGAGAGCTACGTTCTCCTCCATCGCTGTATTTCTCATCATGAACTTTCAGATCATCATCTCCTACCACAGTTTGATTGATTCACAAGAATTCAAGACAAAATTGAGTAAAACAAGACACATCAACAAATACCCATCAAGCAATCTTACCCAGAACTCAAAATTATGAACTGAAAAGGGTAGCGTAGGATTTAGAGAAAGATGAGTGTGTATGCATAGATTGATAGGTTGTGACAAAAAGTGATAAGCTTGGTACCTTTAAATAGGTCCAACAAAATACAAAACAAATTAACCCATACCCATCATGCTATTTTCACACACAGAAAAATAAATAATTAGATACATACATAAATAGATGCATATCTATATAATAAGGAATACCATCACCTATTCCTACTTTTTCCACTTCGCATATGGGGTTTATATTCTCTAGAGCGTCAACCATACGTTTGATTACATCCCTGAGCCGGAACCCAAAATTACCGGTCAAAAAAGATAGCATATCATTGATGTTTATGGATTGGTTGATTGGGTTGTGGAAACAAGCCATTAACTCAGCACCTTTAGATAAATCTACCCCACCATGCCATTTTCACACAAACACTCATATAAACAATTATATACATTTACGATATATATACCTATATACAAACATATATAAACCACAGATTACATGTATATAGTATATATACAATGAGAGACAGATGGAGAAAGTACTTATCAAGAGCAAATCAGGGCCAACTAAGAAACATTAACTTACAACCCACCAAGCCAATTTCACAGGACCAAGCCGATTTTACGAAGATCAATATTAAAGATTTGACAGATAAGTATGTGTCATGTGTGAGTGAGTGATTGACAGATGGGTATGTGTGGATTGGATGAGAAAAGTGATAAGCAAAGAGAGTACCATGAGAGTGAGTTGAAGAGTTGGTGGTGTTGGACTCTTTTTCCTGCTTTTTCTTGGCAGCTTTCCTCTTCTTTGCACCAGAAGGCATGATTGGTTCTTGTGGGGAAGAAGGGGTGAGAGAAATGGAGTAAGCAGATCGTGGGCTGTCTGTCTGTCTGTCTCTCTCTCTCTCTGAATTGGGGAACCTTGAGTCCTTGACTCTCTGTGTCTCTCGCTAGTTTCTCTCTCTACTTCTTTGGATTTGCATTTGCATTTCAAATGCGAAGGGTGGGACTGGCAGATACGGGTGGTCGTCTATTGGGATTTCAGGGAATCCATTTTTGTAGGGCCTCTCTCTCTGTCTCTCTCTCTCCCCAGTCCACAAATGGTCATTTTTTTTTTCTAAATAAATCTTATGTAATATAAGCATGAGATATGCACATGAGTTTAATTTCTAAGAATTCAATTTATTTCGATTAGCTTTTTGTCTATATATGATAAAAGATAATTTTATTTTTGGATGAGTGATAAAAGAGAATTCCTAAACCACTTTGACTCATGCCAAAAATGGTATAGCTCTGCCTTCACTGAAATTAAATTTTTTTTATTCTCTCAACTAATAAATGAACAAGGGCAAAACAGTGCACGAAACTTCCGTCGTTACAAAAACTAAAAGGTATATTCCTGTGTTTCAGAGCAATATGAATATCTAAGACATAAAAAAGAGAAGTAAAATTATTTTTTATGCAAGATGTTTTACTTGTTTCGAAGTTTTATTTTAATTGAGTTTTGTCACTATATTTTTTCTCTCCTTTTTTTGGGTGATTGTTGTTGTTTTATGTTGTTCATTCCTCTTGTTGGGTTGAGTTGATTAGGTTATTTTGAGTGAAATTGGTAATTTTTATTAATGTCACTTTGAATGTATTTAGAGAAAAAGCTAAAATAGATGTAATGGGTAGAAATATATATATTTTTTTGGTAATTTTCATTTTTACAAATTAAGGACAACAAACTTTAAGTCATTGACAAATGACACACAAAAAAAAAGTCTGGGATAAGGTTTTATTTGGAACATTACAGGACCTTAACAACCATTTATGCTCCATCATTTTGGGCATTTATTTTTTGTTTTCAAATTTTGATAAATTAAATATATATATATCATAGAAAGAAAGACAATATAAAAGTCACTTTCATGAAGTTGAGCTATAAAACTAGTACTAGCTATTGTCAAAGTAAAAAGAGACTTTTGTCAAAAGACAATCCAAAAGGCTTTTGAATGAACGATTGTCTCCTATATACTCATAGCACTCCTATATTAGTGCATAAATTATCAAATGTTCCAACGATAATCTCTCTTGTTTTGACAATAAGATAGTGTTGCTTTGCAAATTCTATGTCTGACACGAGTGTTCAGTTTTACAATTCACTTTTTACATAATGTCTTAGAGATGCAAAACAGTTAGAACGATTCGAATTGATTTTACCTTCCCGTGTAGTAATTTTTTACCTTCAATTTTTTTTTGAGTTTTTTTTGTCAAAATAACGTTATTTTTAAAAGTAATTTCCTATTTTACACTCTCTTAAAAATATTTTTCAAACTAGCATTCTGACATCATTCCTAAAATAAATATTTTGTTAAAAATTCATTACAGTTTGCTCATGATCAAGGGCAAACTTACTATTCCTATATATGGGTGTCCATTACTCAAAGATGTTATAATTAAATCTAACTCAATCTAAAAAAAATGGGCCAAATGCACTTTTGATAACTAAAAAACCTACAGAAAAGCTCTAAACACTTTTAGCTTGATAAAAAGAGCTGATTTTTTTTTCCTTCTTTCTACTTTTTAACAATTAAACAGGATATTAATTTCAAATTTATCTTTGCAAAAGACTCACAAAAGATTAGTTTAGTGAACATGGGGGCATACACAAAAATGATTATTAAATTGAGCAATTCGATCAATTAAATCCCAACAATACTCTTAGAGAGTAAATTAAAATTTTGTGGTGTTACCACCTCCAATTCAATTCAAAAACTATTCAAAAATTTTGCACTAATTTCTATTTTGTCTTTACGATTTTTATATCAGTTTAGTGAATCACTAAGTCAATTAAATTGTTATAATAGCTTCCACCTCTCCTCTTAATCATATGTTATTATGGTATGCAATTGTGTAATTGTTTCTATCTATAATTTAATGCTATTAGTAAAGAATGGTTTGCACTCATAAAGATTATATGTTATTTTTGTAATTGTAACCCATCAATCTCTACACTTTGTTTTTTTTTTTTTTGGTACATCCATCAATCTCTACCTTACTAAGCAAAGAGTGTCTCATTTGATAAAAACTATGATTATCCAGCTTATGATCATAGGTTTAAGCCTTGTGCTCATCTCCTAGATTGGAAATATATATACTTTTTTTGTAATTCTTAAAAAAGTTAATTTCTACACTATTTAATTGAAAGTATACTATTATACCAATGTACGATCAAGAGGAGATGTGTAAATAATGTTATAAAGGGTTATGTGACCTATCAAAAGTAACGATTTTTCTAATACAATCGTAAGTGACAAATTTAAAAACATATACTCATATACTTGAGCACAAAGTCAATTTTGATCAATTATAATAACTTATTCATAAAAATATTCTTTTAAAGATGTTGTCAGAACATTAGTTTGAAAATTATTTTTAAAAAAATGTTAGATAGAGAATTATTTTTTATAAAAAAAAAGTTATTTTGAAAAAAAAACTCCAATTTTTTGCTCAAATAGTCAAATTAAATGAAATTCACTAAATTTTTATTGGAGGTGTCATAGGAAAAAAAAAAAAAAACCCATCTGTAGTGATGAGTGATGATTGGGGAAAAATTCAATGTATCTAAAGGTCATTTATGGCACATTAGCATTCTCATCAATAGGATGTGAATTGGGGATTTGGATAGGGCATGAAATTTGGTAACCTACCTGAAATATTAATTGTGGAGGGTGGGGTTAGGAATGGGAGGGGACAATTGAGTGGTATGGCCATTGGCCACGTTTCTCTTATTTTTGTGTCATGTCATTGAATATTTGAATTTAGCCCTTTCTTTAGACTATTTTACTCATTCGTTAGTGACCCACCTATCTAATGACAAGGGCGTTAAGTGATTCAGTCGTCTTCATATTAAATCATGAGTTCGAATATCTGTTTATACACTCTGTGGCGAGTTATTGTTGATGTAATGCGTAAAATTTAATTAATTTGTATAAAAAGTCGTTTTGCACAAGCTCTCTCTTGAATTCGTGAGAGTAGTTTGAGAAAAATCTAAACACTTTATAGTAATGTGTGAATGAGTCGGATTGGGTTCGTGTTAGATCAGAATCGATTTGAATTTGATCGATTCTAAATTTTTGAAACTAATCATTTAATAGAATCGAATCAAATCAATTCGACTCGGTTCAAATTAGTCCGGATTGATTTCATATCTCGGATTGAGTCGAGTCCAAGTCGAGTTGTGTCAGTTTGAGTCTACTTTATGTATATTATTTAACTTATTTATTTTAAAAAATAAAATAATAAGATTAATTTTGCATTCTTAATTTTTAAAAAATAAAAAAGTAATATAAAAACATAAATCAATAAATATTTAAATACAAATAATAATAATTTAATGACATATGTATAATATATATGTAGACTTTTATGATATATAAAGATTTGATTTTAATTTAATTTTTAAATTAATTCGAGTTAAGTAAATTCTCGATTCAGTTTGAATTTAAAAAAAATAAAACTGAGAACCGAATTAAATTCCTCACAGACTTAAATCAAACTTATCCAGTGGCTGAATTAATTCGATTTTTGATTCTTTGAATTCTGTTCTGCACTCCTACTTCATAATCATATATATGTGTATATGTATAAAACCCACCTAGCTATCTGGATTCTTCAGGTTGGATTTAGTGGGTTGCCACATGTCACAACCTCTGTTGTAGTTTAAAAGTCAAAAATCATATGAAGTCGGCTGAATATGATTGGATAAGGGGCTCAATTAGATGGATACCAAAATTTAATTCAAAGTGAAACCAAAAAACGAAGCAACCTGGTTGGGTCCATAAGAATCGAATATTTTATTTATAATATTTAGGTTTGATTTTTGTTATTAGTAAATTTTTTTGATAGATAATTTATAAGTACTGTTGTAAATTCTTATTAAGGTTGGTGGCATACTCTGACGAAGTAATCTCCCATCTCCTTAAACTTTTTTGTGCTAAAAAAAAAAAACAAAAAAGAAGAATATTTGTGAGAGCATAGCAACACATGAAATAGAGTTTCTTTTTATTTTTATTTTTATTTTTTTATGACCGAAAAATTTGTACATACTTCGACTAATTCATCTTTTTATTGAAATGGAGTCTCAACATCTACTAGTATTAGCTTATTTACTTCATACTCGTGCGTACAACTCTTGCTTAAAAGCATTATTTAGAAAAAAAATATGATTGGTTGAAAGTTTTACCTCTGTTTTTTTTTTTATATGGAGAGGTTGGTTCTCTTGACTCAAACTCTCCCTGCATATGCCCCCATCATAATTTTGAAACTGACATTATATTAGCAAGATTTAGGTTTTTCATTGTTTGCCAATTCAGGGAGAAAACATGAAAACAATAGACTAAAGTTATAGGGAGAATTTGCTAAGGTATGGTTTTTAGATTTTGGTTCAAACAATAAGTGTAACATGTAATAACGCTTCTTTTGGCAATGTTGCTTGGCAACTACCCAATTACTAAAAATGAATTTTTAAGGCAAATTGCTAAAAATGTTTTTTTTAAGGCAAATTGCTCAAAATGGATTTTTTTGTTTTAGGCATATTGCTCAAAATGAATTACCATGTGAAAATTCTTTACAATGAAGTCATTTGAAGGCAACTTACGAAGTCAAATACAAACTCTCTATCGGTATGCGTCTTGTATTTACAATGGAGTGTTAGATTTGTATGTGTATTGATTGCTAGAAGAGTCAGCTAACACTCTGTTTTACTTTTTTCTGGCACTATAAAATTAAATTTTGGTGGGATTTGAACAGTGGTGTCCACTAAATAATTGAATTCCTTCTTTTTTATATAATTTATCTTTCTGTTAGGGGCTCATAATCCATGGTTGTGTGTGTTTTTGTCCATGCTATAGGGTACTTACTTGCTGCTTTTTATTTTTTTATCCTGGAACTTGCTACTTTTTTTTTCTTTTCTTTTTTCCTGGTACTGGCTTGATTGGCATATGATTAACTCAAAAATCAAAAGGGTGCGCCAGAGCCCAAAAAAGGTGCTGGACTAATGCAAACCCAACCCTCCTGGCCCAAGAAACAGATTGCCTAATCAGATGCCTTGTGTCAAATATCAAGGTCCAATGTTTGAGTTTGGGTTAGATAATTTGATTATCTTGAAAGCTTAAACTAGTCCAATAATATAAAACTACAATTGGTGGGTTAATGGTGGGTTGATTCTCATGCTAAACATAGAAATTTAAGTTCGATTTTTTCTCACTACCCTTTGTGACTAGCAATCATTCATGTAATATATAAAGTATATATGATTCGTGTGTATAGTAACTCTACATAAGTTCAACAAAGTAGTGTGTCAAATGTTTGGACACTAGACAAAGAAAAAAAAAAAAAAAAGTAGTATGATTAGTGTGTATAGTGACCCTACATAAGTTCAATAAAGTAGTATGTCAAATGTTTGGACGCTGGACAAATAAAAAAAAAAGTCGAATAATATATATGAAGCCATCTAATATGCTGGTCCAAACAAAACTTATAGCTATTTTTGTCTATCTTTAGAGTGTATTTGTTGTTTACCAATTAGTAGAGAAAGAAATACGAGTAAATTACATTCACTCATGAGGTTTTCAATGATTATAACAAGAATTCTAAAATTTCAAAAAATACATTGCACCCTTATTTTATCTGACAATATACAAATATTTTTCATGTAAAATCTGCTTGATTTTGATCGAAAAAATCATATGATTTTATAAAACCATAAGAACACTCCATTTGTTAGTAAACCCGTTAAATTGTTATTGAAAAAATTAGTTTCAATAAAAATTTTGTCAAAAAAGGCAAGGACTGTGTTACTTACAAAGGTTATTTTCATATTTTATAAAATATTAACTTTATAATCAAAGTATTTATGTTTAAATATGAAAAAAAAAGTAAAATCACTTCCTCTTTATGAAAAATTATTATTATTATTTTAGAAAAGAGCGGTACTGAGACACTCACGTGTTTAACACTAGCATTATTTATTGAGAAATCTCATCTACAATTGTTATAAAAATGTGGTAAATCTTGTCAATATTTTAATTACTCTATTTTTTTTACAAATTAGCCTTTTAAACCAAAATTTAAAATTTTAATGGTTTTTAGTTTAGCATTATTTTTTTTAAAATCTCATCTAATTTTTTTTTTTAGTTTAGGGTTTTGAATTTAAAATTAGCCTTTTATTTATGTAATCATTAAAAATTTTGTTTTCAATGTGCTTCTAGCTTAGGTTTTTGTTTCTTTTTGAAAGCTGAAAATCAAACTAAAGTTAGTAAAAAAGAAAATTTAACTAAAAAAGTAGGTAAAAAATCTGACTGAAATGATTTTTTATTATCTTAATTTTCAAACAATGCATTTGTAAATTATAATTTATGGAAATAAATGAGAAATAAAATAAAAAGAAAAAGTCAAATTGAATAATAATAAGCAGACAAAGTGATGAACGATGAACAGATTGGAGTTATGTTACAGCTCGGAGGCATCTCTGCTTTTACTGATTTTCATCGTTGTCAGATCTAACAACTTCGTCGATTCGTAGTCCCAAACCTCACTCTTTTACCCAAAATACAATCGTTGCTGGCATCGAAGACGTTGAATAACAATCTCAATGGACGCCTTGAGGAAGCAAGCGAGCAAGTTCAGAGAACAAGTCGCCAAACAGCAACAGGTAATCCTCATTTTTCTCTCGCTTGTCTGTTTGGTAGCTGAGAAAAGGAGAGAAAAATGATAAGAAATTAGAAGTTCAGACTCAGATTGGTATTTCACCAGTTGGGTCCCGGTAGTTTTCACTATTGGGAAGGGAAGTTGTGTAAAACGTCAGATTCAGAGCATTCTATTCATTTCGTTTCTCGTTTCTTTGTCTTTACTTAGATTTTTCTGGCAACGAAACAGGAAGGTAGACTCTTCTCTCCAGAAATTGAATTGAATTACTATGTCATGTTTAGATTACTGGAAAATTCTGTAAATTGTGTGGAGGGTGATTTGGTTTTGTTTGAATTGAGACATTAATATGAGGAAATAAATTGAGATTGTGAATTTATGTAGTTTGTGAATTAAGGGAGTAGATTCTTGGGCAATTGCCGTTTGAACAGTGGTTATTCTATAATCTTGGTGCCAAATCCTCATTTTTATAATCATACATTCCAAATCATTGCTTTTGGATACTTGCTGATATAATCATACAGTACTACTGATGGCATAAGATAATGCACTAGAGAGAGGAAATATTTCTCGTATACAGGATTTAAAAATTGTATGTTATCAAGAACTCAAGGTTTTGTTGACATGATACTTGGCAATATTGGTTGAAAGCAGCTCAAACTTATTTAAATTTTGCTACATGGGTAGGGGCCATTTCCGTGAGAAACCTGTGTAGGAGAGCAACATCATAAGAAAAAAACAAGGGAGAGACGGAGAGAGGTAGGGAAAGAGATTTGGGATTGGTTACCTGTGGTAAAATGGCCATTATACAACTCTTGTTTTAGTGGGTCTTTGGTATTATAAAGAACTCTACTATAAGAAATCCATTGGACATCAAATCTGTGTCTTCTTAGTGGATACTTCTTTTTGTACTACTTCGGATGATTACTATCTTTAAAGTGGTGATGTAAACATATGTATTTCAGGCTGTAATAAAGCAACTTAGTGGGTCTGGTTATGAAAGTTCTGATGTGATGGTCATCGATGAGGTTGAGATGCAAAGACATCAGCAATTAGAGAAATTGTACAGGTCTACTCGTGCAGGACGGGTAAGTGTTTCAACCGTTTTTAACTCTTTAGGCTGCAAATGCAAATTGATATGATATAGTTACTAGTCGTGTCAAAAGTTATATTATTCCTTGTTTTGAATTGAATGAGTTTTCAAATATAGATGGGAATGAGGCCATTTTTTAATCTTAACCAGGCATGGTATGTAATGCGCATGTATGCCCTAAAAAATTAACGAGTCGCATTTAATGAAACATGTGAAGTAATAATAATTGTCTATGCTTCCATGTTTAAGTTGCAAGGACTATTTACTAGAAATCTGTTGCCATGGATACCAAGCTGATGTAGCCGTAAGAAATAAGAGATAAATGTGGCAAACTGGTTTCATTTCAAGTTGGGAGTCATTTAGCAGCTTGATTACAAGTATTGCTCCTTATTTTGTTGCAATACTCTTTAATGAAGTTTTGATGTCTGACTTGATTACCCATATCTGCTTTTCACTTTTCCTCCTTATTGCCATGTATCCCCCATTTCTTCTCAATAGCATCCAACAAACATGAGATTTCATCCTCAAATCCCTCAAAAGTCACTCCCAAAAAGGAACTGCAATCTTTAGTTTCCTCTTGATCCAACCTTTTCCTCCATTGAGAACCTCCCTAGAAATTCCTGAAGCCCCTTTTCTGGATTAAGCACTGCCAAAGGAGGACACTTTTCTGGAGAAAGAACCTCCTTTACCCCACCCGAGCTGAGTGCCCAATGGACAACTGTCCTCCTCCTCATCTTTGTCACTGCCGATATCCCCAGAATAACCAGAGTCACAGTTTCCTGCCGCCCCCTGACTACCCCAGTACCATCAGCCAAAGCCCACCCACTGGTTCAACCCTCGGGGCCCCCCCCTCCCTCTCTCCTCCTCCTCACACTCACCCCCCCCCCCCCCCCCCCCCCCCCTACCCTAACTCACTTATCCACTTTACCACCAAAGCCATTGACTGGTTTTCCAACCACTCTGAAACCAAGCCCCTATCTCTGTCACCAAACCCACCATTTTCTTCCCCCTAGTCCCAGAGCAGGTCTAAGACCCCAAAACTGTCCCCTGGTCTGGCCTCCCTCCCTGTTTGCTGTCTAGTATTTTCTTCCTCTACCCCAGAACCTCCTCTGCGCTGTCCCTTAACAGCAGAGAGGCCACTGCCTCTTCTATTAGCAACCAAAAAGGAGGAGAAGGAGAAGGAGAAGGAGAAGGAGAAGGGGGCCCAGTTTTCCTTGGTCCAGAACCAGACCTCAACGTGGGCTTCTCATAACGAACACTCACCTGAAGCCTGAAGGACTTCCACCTGGAATGGGTGGGAATAAAGTCTAGGCCAGAGTTTGTCTGAGCTGTACCCACTGGGCCTTCAAAAAAATTCTTGTAATCCTTTTCTAATCCCTTTGCAAAGGCCAACCCCATTAGAGCCCCTGACCTGTCTCAAACTCCAGCCCCCAGCATCGGAGCCAAACTTTCACTATACCATCCTCCTCCAAAGCAAATCTCCACTACTACTTTCTCAACAAAGCTTGATTGAACTGTTTGAAGTCCCAAATACCCAAGCCTCCTTCCATTGGGAACACATAGAACCATAGTCAACAATGTGATAGTTGAACTCATTACTGAGGTCACCCTTCAAAAAATTCTTTAAAAGTTTCTCTATTCTACCCTCCATCAAAGAAGGAATAGTAATTAAAGGCATTTCATGTGTGAGTAATAAAGAAAGTGAATGGTTTTCTTCCTGATCTGTTTTTTGTATTCAAAATAGCTTTTGTGTCTTTAAATTAAGGATTACTTGTCTGATGTTTCTAACTTTGTATTCTCTGTGTGAATTTTTCTTAACCAATAGTGGCAAAGCAACCAGAAATTAAGTTTTGCTTGCATTTCAGAACATTAGGTGTCCTATTTTCAATGTTTAGCCTTAATTACCTCAACCAACTGTAACATACTCCCTTAAGTTCTTTTCCAATACCTGAGAGTGTCCTAAAACACTTAGCATGTTAGAAGGGACGTGCGTTGAGGGAAGTTCAAGAAAATAGCATGGAGAGATAATTGTTTAAATGAGGTTGAACCTCTGAATTTTCTGATTAGATTAATTTACGAGATACGTGGGAAGTAATTAATATTGTGCTTGTTTATGTGATTCTGTACTTATTACCATAAAGAATGAAAATTGGATGCCAGTCGTGGTGAGAACGACTTAATAATTCATTTGACTCACTTGGACTCTGAGTTGGACTTCAGTCAATTCTTGTGTTCCAGAACGTTTTGCTCAGCTTAGTTTTTCTTTTTGATGTAAATGTTATATAACTTGTTAGACTGATGTTATTAATGTTTCACATACTCATTTCTGCAGGATTTTCAGAAAGAGATTATTAAAGCAGCAGAAGCATTTACTGCCATTGGGTATAAGCATATTGAAACAGGTAAAAAGTGAATTGGTACTGTCTGCTGTTACTTTGTTCTGGGGGATATTGTATTGGATGAACTATGCTAGTTGCTTTATCAATATTCATATAATAGTAACCATTACTGTCTTGTAGTGTTCAATTTATAGATTGGGTTTGACTATTTTGGTAACCAGGAACCAAGTTGTCTGAGGATTGTTTCAACTATGGGGTTGAGAATATTGATGACAAGATTCTAGCTAAGGCTGCGTCTCTATATGGTGATGCTCGTAAACATGCGGAAAAGGAGCAAGAAGACTTAAATAGGCAATTTTTTTCTCAGGTTTGTGCAATGTCTATGATTAGTTATCATTGAATCATTAGTGCTTTATTTGGGATGACTACTTGTTAGACATCCTTTGAGATGCTAAGTAGTTGCACATAAGACAGGTAAACCACTAATTTTGGAATCCTCAATTAATTCATTGATTGTTTCGTGTTGGACTCCCATATTCTTTTTTCTACCCATTGAATGTGAAGTTGGAAGGGCTTGTTTTAGTTGTGTTGGATTAAGGCCTATATGCATGGTTCTTTTATTTAACTTGCCGAAAATTTGATTAGTTTAATTGAAGTTTTACTTTCAGCTTTGCTATTTTGGGGTAAGAAGAGCAAGCTATAGCAAAACAGCCCACATTAAAAGAATTCCTGTTTGCTTACAATTGGAAAGAAACGGCAGTTAACCCAAATAGTGAAGCATCCACCCCACATTTTCTCAGCCAACCAGTTTACTGTCTTCAGATTTAAAATTGATCTACTTGTTATAACTATCCTAGAAATAGAAGCCTGAACTTACAAGTTTTTTATACCCAGATTTTGGAACCGTTGAGAGCAATGATAACTGGTGCTCCTCTGGAGGATGCTCGTCATCTTGCTCAACGTTATAGTCGAATGAGACAAGAAGCAGAGACACATGTAATCAGATAGCTGGGCTTCCTTTACCTCTGGAAATTAATTTTGATTGAGACTGCACTTTAGATTGCCTAATCTTAGTATTAGATGCTTATTGTAATCTTATAGTTCTAATTGACCATAAAAGCAAGCAGGCAGCAGAGGTTTCCAGAAGACAAGCTCGGGTTAGGGAAGCTCCCATTCCTGAAAATGTGGCAAAGCTGCATGCGGCAGAATCTAAAATGCAGGAACTGAAAGCAAATATGGCAGTACTGGGTAAGGAAGCAACAGCTGCATTGGCTGCTGTAGAATCCCAGCAGCAAAGGCTGACATTCCAGAGGCTTGTCGCATTGGTAGGTCTGCACTTGTGGAATTATTATCCTATTCTGTTGCATATAATCATATGGAGTTCTATATCTGCTTTAAGTTTATGCTTCTGAAGGTTGAAGGAGAAAAATCATATCATGAGAGAGTAGCTGCCATTCTTCGTGAGGTTGAAGCTGAGGTGAGTGTCTACATTCTTTGTTTTCCAGAAAAAGAAATATTTGTGCATTGAAACAATTTATGTTCATGGGATGGCCTGGAATTTGGTGGTAGATGGTCTCGGAGAAACAACGGAAAGAGTCTGCTCCTCCTGTAATTCCACCCACCGACAGCTCAGAAAAAACAAAGTACTTCTTGGCTGAGGTATCTTCTAGATTTCACAAATTACTGACTATTAAAGGATGTTTTTCCATTCCAACTAGCTTCAGGGAAGAATAATTTTTTTAAAAATAATTTTATGCTAAATTTTTGTCATTGTTTTTGAAATGAATATAGATAGGTTTGGATTTAACAGTGATGAGCAATCCTTAACCTGTAAATGAATCCTTAAAAAAGAAAAAGGACTCTCTTTGAGCAAAAAGTATAATGGTCCTATTCCAATGCTGTATACAATGTTGATTTCGGAAAGGAGGCCATAATTCCTTATAATGGCTGTTGTGAACCATAATCAGTTGAAATGCCTTCCCAGCATATCATAAGGCAAATAATTATTAGAGCATGACTGGCTGAAGTCTTATGTTCACATTATGCAGGCAACTCATGCTTTTGATGCTGCATCCGAGAGGGAACTGAGTTTGGCAGTTGGTGATTATGTTGTTGTTCGGAAGGTTCTCTCATATCCTTCATTCAACTTTCTCTCATATCCTTCATACGAGAAGGGACCCTCGCTTCCATTTCTCAGAAGACCATTCTAGTACTTTTCAATGCTAGACAATCCTATTGGAAATGAAGTTATCCTAGTTCTCAGTAAAAATTTTGCACTTTTCCTGACCATAAATTTAACACATCCATTTCTTCAAGATTATTTTGTTATTTGGTTTCTCTTGAAATTTCTTACAGGAATTCTGGACAATTATTTGTTGAATTATCCACAGAATACAAGCAACATGACTTTGATTGTTGATGGTTCAACATGCAAGCAGCAGAATCTTTTTAAAAACATTTTCCAAAATCATATATGTCCATAGTTTGAAACTTAGCCTTTATTTGAGATCAAGTGTTCTTTGAATAATGATATTGAATTTTCTAAAGACCTAATGTGTCTGCTCAGGTGAGCCCATCAGGATGGTCAGAAGGAGAATGCAGAGGTAAAGCCGGCTGGTTTCCATCGGCGTATGTGGAGAAACGCCTGAGGATTCCCACCAGCACCGCATCTGCTGAAATTTTCTGAGCTGTGTCATAGAGTTTAGCTGGTACTTGATTTCATCCTCCCAGATTGAACTTGTGCTAGACTGGATACTCTGTTGGCCATTTTGCATATTGTGTAGTTCTTATGTTTGTTTTTTAATAGGAAAAATACACAATTCTTTTTTTCTGATTATGCATGTGTGTTCTTTCATATTTGCTTTGAATGCCCATCACCTCAGTTGCTGAAATAATGTTTCTTTTTTCGCTTTCAATAAATAAAATTGTGAGAAAAGGTTTGTGTTATGATTCCTTTTGGATGAATGGGAGTTTTCAAGATGGTACTGTTGTCGAGTATCAAACCTGAGTAAATAAAAACCAAATAACCTGCTATTATGTGCAAAATGATCACAAAAAACAGTACAACATCACATAAAATAGAACGTCTATGGAAATAACCGACTTTTTTTGTCATGGAGGATTCCATGTTGTTTACAGTGAAGCATTATTGAGGGACAACATTTCTATTTGTTTCCATCGTACGTTTCCTACTAGAAAGAAACGTAATACTAGTTGAATAATGAAATTATAGTGTTTTTATTGGAACATCGCACCAAACGAAGCTACCTATTTATTCCTGCTCTGCTTTTTCTGGGGAAATCGATGTTTTCCTAACCAAATGAAAATTATTCCTGGCTCCTTTGATCAGCAGCTGTATGAAAGTTGTGTTCTATCTGAAGATATGAACTGCCAGTAGTCTACATATTTCCTCAGCTACTAGTGTTGTGGGCACAAATCTTTACGATCATCAACCAAACCATGCCGCTAGGCATTCCTCTTGAAGGGCAGCTTAGACTCTTCTCTCTTCCACATCATGTTGAACTAGTGTGAAGCGCGACCAAAGATGCGTAAGCCCCATCGGTTATCTTCATTAGGACATCGTGTCTTCCCTTCTCGGCAATCACACCGTTCTTCACGACTGCAATTATGTCGGCCCCTTTAATGGTGGTAAGCCGGTGAGCGACAACCACCGTTGTCCTGTTCACCATCACTCTGTCTAACGCGTCCTGCACAACCCGCTCCGATTCTGCATCCAACGCACTTGTTGCCTCGTCAAGTAGAAGGATCCTTGGGTCCTTCAGTATTGCCCGTGCAATGGCTATCCGCTGCTTCTGACCACCCGACAATTGCACCCCTCTCTCCCCAACACTAGTGTCATAGCCTTGGGGCAATGCTGATATGAAGTTATGTGCATTTGCTGCTTTTGTTGCTGCAATGATCTCTTCTTCAGTAGCATCTCCTTGTTTGCCATAGGCTATGTTTGATCGGATTGTTTCGTTGAAGAGTATTGGCTCTTGACTTACCAAACCCATTTGTTGCCTCAGCCAATTTATCTTGAACTTTCGGATTTCGACTCCATCAAGGAATATATGGCCAGAGTCAGGATTGTAGAACCTCTCTATTAGGCTGATCACTGTTGATTTTCCGCTACCACTCTCTCCAACAAGAGCAACGGTCTGCAATAAAATTCCACCCCATATAACAATATGTAGGAGAGACGCAGGTCTGTTGGGTATCATTTTTAAAATTTTTGTTTTTGTGTTTTCAAAAATAAAAACAATGGGGATTTTGAAAACACCATCGTTTTCATTTCCATAAAAAAATGGTTTTCAGAAATTCAGAAAACTGAAAGATTGGCCCAGGCTTTGAGTGAACTAGTGCTGAAAGATTGATTTAAGCTTAGGAAATTAAGACAGCTGAAAGAGGAAAGGAGAGAGTGCAGGTGAGAACCTTTCCAGAAGGGATGGTTAAGCATAGATCTCTGAAAATCTGAACGTTGGGTCTTGTCGGATACTTAAAGCTGACATGTTGGAACTCAATTTCGCCGTTTACAGCTGCTAGAGTTGTGCCGGCATTGTTGCTTGAATCAATCTTGGGCTTGCTGTCGAGAATTTCAAAAATAGAAGCAGTGGAATCCTTGGCTTTGTTGGTGTCTGGAGCCAAAGCACTTGTCTGGGAAATACCAATTGCTGAAATTACCAGAGCAAAGAAAACCTGCAACACAGTAGTTGGTTAGAACTAGAACGAACTATATCTTTAGATGATCTTTCCCGTTTGGTATTGTTTTCGTTTTCATTTTTTGTATTTTTGGAAACAATAAAATGGACACTTTGAGAATACCATCATTTTCATTTTCATATAAAAACAGGATTCGAAAACTTGGAAAAATTCTCAAAAATAGGTGCCAAACACTGTATTGTCAAAAATAGTTTTCAGAACCAGTTCAACAAACGCGTCCAGTCTTGGCAATTTTCAAAAAGGGAAATCAGAAAACCAGAACCGAGACCACAATATATATCTCTTAACTATACCTTGAAGACTTCTGCAAAAGTTGCTTTTCCATGCTGCACAAGAACCGCCCCCATGTAGAAACAGAAGGCAGTTGAGCAGTGCATAGCGCAAGAGCTGAATCCGAAGCCGCTGCCACTCACAAGTCCAATCCTAACTCCTTGTTTTAATGGGGCGTCACATTTCTTCTGATACATATCCATCACCTTCCTTTCAGCACCAAATGAAGCAACAGTTCTTATGCTGCCAACGGCATCATTTGCAACTTGACTCGCTTCTTCATACATCACCTGCAAATATTACAGGTTTCTCTGTTGAACTGACATGAATTTTTGGGTAATGCAGGACTGTAGGGTTGATTGACAAACAATGAGGAATTGGCTCTACACCAGACCCCTTCTTTTAGATGACAATTTAGGACCGTAAACGAGTTTAAGTTGTTAAACGGACTATAAACAATGAGAAATTAAGCTTGATTTGATAACTTTAACGAGTTTTAAATCGTGTTTAAATTTAACTTGTTTTACATTCAAGCCAGTCCCAAACGAGCTTTAATTGAGTGGAGCTCGAATAACTTAATTTTTTTAATATATATAAATTTTATCGATTTTTAAAATATGTTCAAATTTGACTTGTTTATATAATGAGGCGATCTCAAATGCGCTAGCTTGATTCGTTTTAAGGAATCTGCGCTAGCTTGATTCGTCTTAGATGACATGCAAGCACTTTTACGGACTAACCTTGGCATCTGCGCTGAACCCTTTAAGGAATCTCATCTGAAAGAATCCTTGCAAGCCCACCAAGGGCATTGCTGCAAGAACTATCAATGCCAACATCCAGTTAGCTGTGAAGGATATGAGAAGGCCTGCTATCAATGTTGATATATTTTGGACAATTAGGGCTAGGAAATCACCAACAAGACTCCTCACACTCGAAGCATCGGTGGATAACCTTGCCCCAACTGCGCCACTGAAACGAATGCAAAGTTTGAGTTTACAAGTCTGAAGAAATTTGGTGCATCACGCACTACAAAATTGATTAAGGCACCTTGAATTTGCATGGTTGTCAAACCAGCTGATTTCTTGATGCACAACCTTCTCGAATGACAAGGAACGGATTCTTTGTATCAATTTACCACCTGCAACTCCAAAGAAATAGTTCTGAACCGGTACGGCTACAAGGGTAATGAAACCGAGCCCCACAAACCGAAGTGCCCAAGTCTTTGAATCTTTTCTTAGTTCACTTGATGGTTCATAGAAAATTTCAACGGCTGTTGAGAATAAGAGTCCAAATACAGGGAATATCACACCGTGTATTCCTGCAGCAATGGATCCGAGCAGCAAAACTGGCAGCTCGGGTTTGTTTAGGTAGGCCAGCCTTCTAATGGAGACTTTGCTATGCTTTGCCTCGTCCTTCTTGCCTTTCTTAGTACTCTCCTCTCCTTCTATATCGGTTTCATAAACCCCGATGGGACCAGGAACAGCAAAGGCAAGTCCGAAGGAGCGCCTGCTACCTGATGAACCTCTACTTACAGATCTCCTCGCGGATAATCCCCGGCTTGCAGACCTGCCCATGGTAATAGCTATATCCAAACTTATCTCAACATTATCCGTGTTTATCTCTTGCACATCTTCAGCTCGATTTGCTTCTTCTTGCAAACGAACTAGCTGGGAGTAAGCCCCATTAGGATCCTTGATCAACTCGGCATGAGTTCCTAAACATCGAAATGGTTCCGAGAGTTTCAGCTTAGGAAACAAAATTGAATTTTCACTATGCAACAACTCTTATGATGTTACCTTGTTCCACTAGTTTTCCGGTATTGACCACGGCTATAATGTCTGCATTTCTAATAGTTGTCAAACGATGAGCAACGACCACAGTTGTTCTGTTTGACATAATCTTCGTTAGCGCGTCTTGAACGACGTGTTCTGACTCTGCATCCAGCGCGCTCGTTGCTTCATCGAGCAGAAGGATTTTTGGGTTCTTCAAAATGGCTCTTGCTATTGCTATTCTTTGCTTTTGTCCGCCGGATAATTGAGTTCCATGCTCACCTACCATTGTATCTAGCCCCTGTAAACATATTTTAGCTATATTGGTTAGTCATCTACAAGCTGAAATACAATATATGTGCATATCTAGATATTACAGATCTAAATACCTCGGGTAGCTTGTCGATAAACTTTGCAGCATTAGCAAGCTCGATTGCTGTTCTAATCTCCTCCTTAGTAGCGTTTTCCTTACCGTATCCTATATTCTCCCCTATAGAAGTTGCAAACAAGATAGGCTCCTGACTTACTAGCCCCATTTGCTGTCTCAGCCATTTGAGCCGCAACTTCTTCAAATTCACACCATCTATAAGCACTTCACCTGCTTCAGGGTCGTAAAATCTCTCCAGCAGACTAATGACTGTCGACTTCCCACTTCCGCTTTGCCCGACTAGAGCTGCAGTTTTGCCACTAGGAATGTGTAGCGAGAACCCGGAAAAAATCTGGACATCCGGCCTAGCCGGGTACCTGAAGCACACGTCTTTGAGCTCGATTTCGCCCTTGATGTCTTCCAATACGTCTCCACTCATGTCATAGGGATCGATTTGTGGTTTTCGCTTGATGGTCTCAAACATCTTGAATGCTGCAGCTTGCCCTGCTGCAAATGCATTTAGGCACGGGGTCGTTTGGCCCATCGACCTAGTTTAAGAGAAACAAAAACCAATTAATCGAAAAGAAATTAGTTATATAGGATCAAAACTAGGTTTTTTTTTTTTTTTTTTCAAAATGAACTTACATTCCTCCAGTCATTACGGACATAATGATGTTGATAATTTGTCCACCATTGTATCCTTTCTCTATGATAAGTTTGGATCCATACCAAATGGCAAGTCCATAACTGGAGAAGGTGATCAATAAAACTGTACCAAGTCCTAAGCCTGAGGCCAGTCCTTGTTGAACCGTGGCGGCATAGGCGATTTTGAGTTTGTTATCGTACTTCTTCATAGCTATCTTCTCCCCGGTGAAGGACGCAACCTAATATATATTCCCAAAGAAGATCCGAAAGTTAGAACTTCTGGTAGAAAAATTAGGATTGTTGACAGAATCTGTGTATTGCATATATGTAGTGCTCTTACTGTTCTAATGGCTCCTACTGTTTGTTCGACCACATTTCCTGCTTCTGCGTAAGCAACTTGTCCGCGACTTGACATTTTTGACATGATAATCGCCATGCATCCTCCGGCAATGACTAGAGCCGGAAGGCAGGAAACCATAACCAAAGAGAGAAGCCATCCTTTCGAAAAGGCTATGATAAAGCCTCCCACGAACGTTGATGTGAGTTGTATGAATTTTCCTACCTGTCATTGTCAATTTCTCAGGAAAGTCCATATATCTCAACTATCTGTGTCTGTACTTGAGGCAAAACTAGAGAGAGAGAGAGAGAGAGAGAGAGAGAGAGTCTTACCTTTTCACCCATGGCATCCTGAATAAGAACAGTATCACCGGACATTCTTCCGATGACCTCTCCTGTCGTGGTTTCAGTGTCAAAGAATGCAATGTCCTGTCTTAGTATCGTTTTCAAGTACAATCCTCGTATACGTGCTGCCTGTCTCTCCCCCGTTACCATCCAACACGACACCTCTGCAATCGATCAAGAAATTCTGTTATTGACTACAACTTACCAACTCAATTCAAAGCAAGTATGAAACTTCAAATTTTAATATAACCCTTTAACTGACAAATGCTAAATTCACGAGGAACCATAGAAGCTCCCAAATTCATAGGCGTAAATTGAATCTTCTTATTTAAACGATGCCTCCTATATAAACTTAAAAGCTCTTCTTAATCATGCACCAAAATGAATTAGGCATGGATCTCAGATTTGTATCTTCCATCCTATGGCACTCGATTAGGCCTCTAAACATCTCGTTGTTGAGTTAAAAAGCCCGTGCTAATGACCATGAAAATGGTGATGAGCACTTGTTTTATCATCTTGAATTCTTAGTTTCATGTACATCACATATTCAAATCTCAAGGGCATGCAAAAAAAAAAAAAAAAATTTTTAAAAAAAGAAAAAGAAAAACTTCAGTAGTTGAGTTAGACCAAAAAAATTAGCTCGTTGCGTCTCATGACATTATAGAATTATAATTTGGTTTATGCAACCATAGCTGAAATGATTAATAAAAAAAAAAAAATTCATAATCTGCACTTACGTAGGAGTGAAGCGATGCCTGAACCTATAGCCAAGTACAAGAACTTGATGGAAACCTGAAAAATCAAACAGGCAAATACTTTTTAGTTTACCATAAAATACATGCATGGGAGCTTTGAATTGTTGTGACCCAGAAGAATTAAAAGAGAAAAATAGCCATTGCTTGCTTCGACATGAGGAATCAAGTCATTTAAGCTTCCGGTTAGATTTCTGAACAGGAAAAAAATTGGATAGAGACAGTTCAATTCACTTTGCTTAATTTGCAGAAATCTCAATACAGGTCAAATATATATATAAATATATATAAATATAATTCCCTCATTTCAGTGGAAAGCAGATACCTTTGAAACTTCATGGACAACATTTGAACGATCTGCGCTGCCAAAAGAGTTGATGGCCTGGCCAAAAATGACTGTCATGATAGGTTGTGACATTCCATTCGCGATAGCAGAGATGGTACCAACAATCATCAACCCGATATCAAGCCGGTCTGCAAATGAAAAAAGTCTGTAGAATGGAACCTTCTGATGATCTCCTTTCTGGGTTTTTTCTTCACCTTCTCTCATCTTGATCAAATATATATATACCTTCCTTGATGTATATGAGTCTATATGTTAGAGAAAGCCTTAAAGATCAAACCAAGCAGGAGGTGGGGTAGGAGATGGATGAATGAATACAATATGAGTTGTGCATATATATATATACCACCACGGGAGGTCCCTTTCAAGCTTGTTAACTAAATCTATTTTTAGTTTAATTCTTCTGGATGTGCAAGCTCAAACAAACCTTTTTTTTAGCAGGTCAAACAAATCTAATTTTTCTCATTTTCTAGAAGTCCTAACTATTATAGCCCTTGTAAAAAAAAAAATCGTTGCAAGATACACTTGCTATATCAGTGTTTCTAGAAGCCGCTAATACTTTTGCGATTTATGAACTGCAACGTACCGTACACTTTTATTTTAAAATGATGATTTTTAACAATCTAAAACAATCCCCAAAATTAGTAAATCAAGATTTCAGAAAAGTGGAGTTTTGATATTATAAAATATAAAAAAAGGGGTTATAATGCTCCTAAAAATGTGTTTTTACATAAGTAACTAAAAAATAGAACATCTTATCATATGTATAATAATTAAAAAAAATTATTGTAAAAATACCTAAAATTGTAATAGTGTAATTTTTTAGAAGTTTACCTTATCGGACCATGTTTTACAGCAGGTTGGACATTCTCGTTCTCGCATTGCAGTTAATATAATGCTATGCATATGGATTGATGACGAGGATTCCCCAAACTGACCGGGAACGGCGCCCAGATCGGTGAGCAGTGCGCCCGGTTGTCCCCTGATCGGGTTCCCCCTCCTGACTGTCCTCGCCCCCCAGAGCCGATCTGGTGCTCGTAATCACTATCTGATCGGGTCAGCGCCTGACCAAGCTGGTGGAGCCCACTTCTGACACCAGCCGTCCTGGCACGCACCAGGGGCGTGGGCGTGTACTTGCGACCAACCCCCACTCCCCTGACACCGCTCTAACACACGCCACCTTGGTGTGTGGGGATGATCCACTCAAGTGTTCTGATACCGTTCTGATCCCCCACTC